>OX453048.1:6766094-7201094 GCA_949699805.1 Tromatobia lineatoria
AAGAGCATCGCGCGCGCTCAGCTTCTTAATCGTTCGTTGCAACAGAAAATTACCAACTTGACATTCTAAAGTGGAGAGACAGATTTATGGTGCGAGAAATCCGCTCTCGTTATTATTCTTTCTATTATCGAACATAGTTAACTAGTCTCACCCGCCGGCATGCCGATCACTCTTATTAGCGTAGGGCATGCATCACTGTCACTTATACTGATATTACGAAGGAATATTGATTCAACTATCAGACGTCCGATGGATTGCATCGATTAAACCGCTGCTGTTGCAAAGCAGAAACCATCATAACCATACTTTTCGCCCAATCCATCTGGGGACGTCGGCATTGATCTTAGAGATAAAAAATTATAATCTTTAAGCGATAAATTTTAACTGAATTATACCCTTTCGAACTTGGCATCAACAAAATTGATCGGATTCTCGATATTCTCGGATCACGCGGTTTCGCAGCCATATAACATATGGTCAGTTTTACTAAATTTAGCAAGGAAGGGATCCATGTCGAGACTGAGACATTAATAATTCAATAGTAAATAGATTTGATGTGAAATGGTATACAGATAGACTATATTAAGTTCTTTTTCTAATTTTCAAATATTTATGACGATCCACTTGTTCTCAATTTTTTTATGACTGAAGTTTTCTGCATCTGGAACATTTTTTGCATCCCGAACACTTTGACCAACTGTCACTATGTAACGCTGCGGACAAATTTTTTCTTCCTAGGCAGGCAGGGGACCGACTCTACACCTCCCAAGTCTACACAAAGATAGGTCTACACAAAAAGTCGACACAGAAAGACTGTACACGCAGACAGCTCGACACCGAAAACTCGGCACGAAAAACTCGACACCAAAAACTCTGCACGAAAAACTCGACACCGAAAAGTCAACACGAAAAACTCGACACGCCGAACAGTCGGCACAAAAAACTCGACACCGAAAACTCAGCACGAAAAACTCAACACCGAAAAGTCGACACTTCGATCGATTTTGGGGAATTTTAAGGCCCTATCCGATGTAAAATTTTCTGTTAATTACAATTTGTATTTTATTCGGTGCGTAAAACGTGGTTTTATTTCATTTTTAACCCACTATTTCGATGTATTTTTGCCAGCAGACAACGAATATGTTATGTTTTTAAAAATCGTGATATTTTTCACTGAAAACCCAGAAATACATTACTTTTTTCATTTGAAACAAAATATGATCTATTCAGATATCCCCTTGAACGATAGTATCATACTAGTGCGACAAAACTTTTTTTGACTTGTGCAGGAATCTCAAACTTTCTGCTCTTGTAGTGTAATATACTATTTCGCGCGAGTATCGTACCTATTTTTATTTCACGACGTGTGTAAACAAAGTTTCACGCACGCTTCGCTTGCGCAATCGCGATTTGTCCACAGAGTGGAATAAAAATTGTAATTAACGGAAAATTTCACATCGGATAGGGCCTTAAAATTCCCCAAAATCGATCGAAGTGTCGACTTTTCGGTGTCAAGTTTTTCGCGCCGACTTTTCGGTGTCGAGTTTTTTGTGCCGACTTTTCGGCGTGTCGAGTTTTTCGTGTTGACTTTTCGGTGTCGAGTTTTTCGTGCAGAGTTTTTGGTGTCGAGTTTTTCGTGCCGAGTTTTCGGTGTCGAGCTATCTGCGTGTACAGTCTTTCTGTGTCGACTTTTTGTGTAGACCTATCTTTGTGTAGACTTGGGAGGTGTAGAATCGGTCCCCTGCCCCTAGGCAGGTTTTTGCGTCTCACCATCTATCTACAAATTTTTTTTTTTTTTTTTCAGCGAATATTTGAGGAGTATCGGCCATTTTTTCCCGAAATTCCGTTTTTTTTCTGTTTTCTCAGTGGAACCGTCTCAAGGGTTGATGCAAGAATTTTTTTTCCAAGGCAGATTCGTTCGTTTTATGAATATCTCCAAGTTCTTTTTTAATTTTTCATTTCTGTTTGATTTTTAAAAATCGACAGCCATTTTTTCAAATTTCTTGATGATGGTCAGTTTGACCTTTTCGCCATTAGCTTCAATGAGATGGGCATCGGCGACTAAATGCAGATAAAGAAAAGAATTGAACATTTTTGGTGATATTTAAAAAATAAGCAAATCTGCCATGGAAAAAAAATTATTGCATAAACCATTGAGACGGCCAAACGTAAAAGACGCGAAATTTTGGACAAAAACAGTCGCTAATTCTTAAATATTTGCAGAAAAAGAAACTTGAATAGTCAGGGCCAATCAAAGTGTAAACTTTGCAGATGCAGAAAACTTCATAGTGTCATATTTTTTCTGTGTCACAACATTTTGATAACTTTCGTAACTTATCTTAAATAATTAGCTACGACTCATTGTTATAATAATCGTACCTTATTCGGGCGACTTAGTTTTTTCTACTTGTTTGTATTAATCTGCGTTCGACTCTGTCGCTATTCTAAAACAGAAGCGTTTGATAGATGTATCTCATGCGACTGTATCTCGCGGTTACGACGAGAGTGAGACGCAATGGATAGGAAAGGAATGCCTAGGCCTAGACTGCGTGCCGCTCTTCTTCACCACATAGAACCACTTGGATGTCGAGAACCCGAGCGAACTACGCCTTAGTTATCACATCGCCGCAAGAATCTCGTCATCGATTATTTCTAATACGAGATGTGACCTGTTCGTTACTTTTAAATACACTATTTTACTTTTATCCTATCATTTGCTTATTATCAAACGTTTAGTAAACGTGACCTACACGATATATGACTCAATTATATAACTCCACATAAAATTCTCAAAAAACATTTTTGCCAATGAATTTCATGAAAAAAATTGTAATAAGCAAATGTAACGAATAACAAGTAACGATGAATGTAGCGATCGTTACTTTTGTTTGTTACATTTACTTTTTATTTTATTTTTTGCCATAAACCTTATTGCCATAAATGTCTCTTAAGTATTCTATATTAAGTCAAAATATTAAGTTATATAACGTGTAGACCACTTTTACTAAATGTTTTTGTAAAGTAAAGGAGTGGCCTTTATTCATGGTGTCAAAAACACAGTAAAAAGTAAAACATATTTGCCTGAAAAGAGGTATGAGAATTTTTAATCCGAATTGGTAAGCTCGAAACGATCTGCTTAACAATTCTGACGAATGAAATGTCGAAGATAAAAGCGCTTTGCGATAATATGTTGATGACATCAATGAATTGCGTTTCCTTCCTTTGCGTGTAACGCAACAATTTATTCTCTACTTGCAGCGACCGGAACTGACGTGGGGCCTTTAGCGAATGAATTGCGTGACAATAATTAATATTCCATCATCCACAATGAGACGATAAGAGAATAAAACGTCTGACCAATTGTGCAGAAGCTCTTATCAGTGAAAACTGGAGAGAAACCAATGCGTGAGTTTTGCACCACGATTGCTACACCTTCTTATCTGTCGTTTCACCAATGAAATTAAAGAATAAATCTGCTTGCTCATGATGGCCAATGACTTTTCTTTTAGGGACTGATTGCATATAAAACGTTTCAAAAAATCGTCGATATTCACAGCGTTTACCGCCGACCGATTATATATTGGGTCTCCCGCAAAATGCTTAAATGATACTAGCTCTTCTTATCTCAGCGCTGAGTGGCGTAATTTATAATAAATTATAACTAATATAACTGCTCTAGAATTAACAGAGATGTGTGAATCGTAAAGAGTGTCAAGATAACGCACAATCCACGTCAATCCATTTCTCGGAAATTATTTTATTCAAATATAATATTCCTTTTAGTTAAGGGGCTCCATTATTACGTAGAAGTCCAAAAAGAGGTCGATATTTTGTTTCGAAAGAAAGTATTAGGCGTACTAAAATAATTGTTTGAAATTGATATGTGGAATTAAAACGGTATTTTTTTTTGTGAAAGTCACAAAGTCACAAGTCACGAAATGGCGTGACATAAAAACTAGAAAATAAACTTTAAAAAAAGGATTGCTTGACCTAAAAGATTTATTTTTTTATTAATTGGTTAGACTAGAACGACGTTTCTTGTTGGACAAAAAATCATCAATAAATAGGGTGAAGGAGACAGTGGATTGACGGGCCCAGTAAATGGACACTGTCCGTAAGAGCACGTGCATAAAAAGCGTCCATTCACTGGGTTTTTTCGTCTGCTTGGCTGTCTATTCACTGGTCGGTTCACCCTATTTAACAAAACGATTTGGCCGCCGGCTGATGATGCAATTTTTGTACCGCTGGACATCATGGGAATAACACTGTTGTTACATAACAGTTACATTGCTGAGTGGGAAGTTGTAATAAGCAGCAACAAAACCGATTTTTCTGTTACTGGGATGCATTACTCTATTGCATTTGCACGAGGACACAGAAAAACTGCAGTAAACCAATGCGTGGCTAGGCGGAAGTACATCCGAGCTATGGCCGCGAATAAAGCTGCTTAAGGAGGTTCGCCAGTAAAATTGAAAATGCTCAGAAAAATCTGAAATAACTACTGCGTTTTAAATAATTCATAACATACTCACATGAATTTTTTGGGAATTTTCGTCTACATTGTTTACACAAAATTAATTTTTTTATGCATGCATTTTGACATGGGCTCTTATGGCATATTAACGAATTAAGAAAAAAAATAATAATTGAAAATTTTTTTTACATCGTTGAATTTTTAAGTATTTGGTAAAATTAATTTTTTTTTTTCGATGTAAAAAAAATTTTCAATTTTTTCAATTTGTTTTTATTCGTAAATATGCCATAAGAGCCTATGTTAAAATGTATGCATAAAAAAATTAATTTTGTGTAAACGATGTAGATGAAAATTCCCAAACAATTCATGTAAGCTTGTTATGAATTATTAAAAACGCGGTAATTATTTTAAATTTTTCTGTGCATTTCCAATTTTACTGACGAACCTCCTTAAGGTAGTCCTCCTGTATTGTCTGACATCGCATAAGTTCAAGCGAAATTGAGACAGAATTACGGACTGTTCCCCAAGAAATAAAAATCTGAAATAAATCAACTATATGAAAGATGCTGAAGAAATTAATTTGGCGTAATAATAATTGAAAAATGTTATTAACAAATTACTGAAATAAATAATTGTGCAACAAATTGCCCGGCAACCTAACTTTTTTTGTTATGAACATGATTTGTTTATTTTTCTGAATACGTGTGGATTTTTTTAGAATTTTATCTGATGTTTGAAAATGGCCGTTTTTTTCAAGTGTAGTATTAAAAATCAGAAAAAAATCTGAAAAAATACATACGTATTTAGAAAAATACACAAATATTTTACATAACAAAAAAAGTTAGGTTGCCGGATAATTTGTTGCACTATTATTTATTTAAGTAATTTTTCAATAATATTTTTCAATTATTATTATGCCAAAATAACCTTTTCAGCATTTTCTATACGCTCGATTTTTTTCAGAATTATATCTCATCGAGAACTGCTCGTAAATTTGGTTTAATTCTCCCTCGAACTTATACAGCGTCAGATCGTACAGAAGAACTACCTTAAGGATCGGTAACGACTCCCAAGATATACTTTTTCAGCATACTTCTTTCCCATGGGGGTCAGGGTCATAAACTTGTCGAATTAGTGTGGATTGACCCACTATACTATTGAATGAAATACGTACTCGTTTCGTCGAATGTAAATTTGCTTGATTGAAGTAGATTTTTTTTGTGATTTGCTTCAAGATTCGCGCGAGTAATCTTTGCCCTGCCGATCATCGCTTAATAGCATGATTCGAATGAAAAGTGCGTCGTTGATACGCAAATGAGCCGTACTACGATGACCCTCACGGTCCCTAACGGATAGGATATTGACCCGTGCATCAATCGGCGCGCATCGCATGAATTGTGCGTAAGCAGTACGACCATTTGTTTCGCAGCGAGGAAGATATCTTTCGATGCGTTTGTAATCCATCAAATTGTCGAGGCACTGCAGATAATTATTGTCTCGGTGAACTTTGTAACCACTCGTATGATCTAAACCCAGTAAACACACCTCAACGATCATTACAATTTGTTCTGCAATTTAATGTCCGGAAAAAATATCCGTAAAAGAATAATTATAATCGTAACCGGAATAATGCATTTCTCACAGGCGAAATATCTCATGAAAAAGAAAAAAAATCAGAAGAAAAATATTACTGTCATGAGATACGAAAAAAACAGTACAAATATGATGAGCATTTCTTCTTCAATTTTTGAGAAAATTGATTTATTTATTGATTAATTTATTATGTATATATTATGTATGATGTGGCTCCACCAGATTGCAACAAAAACTAACTTAAGTCGACTTTGAAAAATATATATCAATATAAAATCTTGTATTTTGTTTCCTCTTTTTTGTCAAAAGCAATTTTAAAAATGCCTATTCTGAAGGAGTTGCTCAATTTTGGCTTCTTCATCAAAACCTATCTGTATTGCACGATAAGCATGAGGAAGTGATGAATAAAAGCTTGAAACTTGTCCCACAGCATTCCATAAATTTAGATTCCTGGCAACTTGGTAGTTTTTGTACTTTAGACAATTCAGAAAAATTATGTTTCTGTTTAAATGTTAATCGTTCGAACAACCTCTGCCAAATTCAATATCCGTTTTCAGTGATTGTTTGAATAAACCATTTCGGCTCGATGAGTCGACACTTGAAGGAGTCAGAATTATTATATGCATTATCATAATTATCATAATGAAATCTGCTTAAAAAATGCGAGTTTTTGGTCGTTACCCGCCAAATTGATTTCAAATTATTGTCAAATGGTTGGCCGCTTGCAAACTAAATTTGTTTATATTTTATGAAAAATGGGACACACTATGTTTTGTCGAAAAAAAAACATATTTCTAAGAGATTAATTAACATATCAAGAGCCGCGGTACCGTCGCAATGCCAAGTATTTAAAAAAAGAAAATGAAGGATGTATGATACGTACAGTCTCGCCAAAAGTGAGTTTCAGAGACAATTTCGATCACTTCCCGATGGGATAAAAATCGGAGAAAAATAATGCGTATAAAACGTGGTGGAAAGATTGATTTCGCATAATAATAATCTCAAAATGTTATTAACAAATTGGTAAAAAGAACAATTTTTCAACAAACAATCGGTCAACCTTAATTTCTTTCTAATGAAAATGATATGTTAATTTATTTGAATGCATAAGAATTTTTTCAGATTTTTTTCGTTATTTTGATTGTGATTTTTTTTTTATGTACGCGAAATAACTTATTTTTGATATGTGTCTGGCATAAAACCATCTACTACACTCAAGATTTTTTTGCAAAACGCATATCCGAAATTTGTTATATTCTGCGCATTTTTCAAAATAAAAAAATCAAAATCAAAATAAAGAAAAAAATCTGAAAAAATTCGTATGCATTCAAATAAGTTAACATATCATTTTCATTAGAAAAAAAGTTAGGTTGACTGTTTGTTGAACAATTGTTTTTTTCACCAATTTGTTAATAACATTTTGGGATTATTATTATGCGAAAAAAATATTTTCAGCATGTTTTATATGAATTATTTTTTTCAGATTTTTATCCCATCGGGAAGTGATCGAAATTGTCTTTGAAACTCACTTTTGGCGGGACTTTACGTATTATACATCCTTAATGTTGAAAACATCTGTTTGATTCTGCCTGAGCTGATTATTTGATCCCTTCGGTCGCTTTCCGCCGACGATAGCGCATTGACGCACTGTTGCGTCAATACCAACGAAGAGGTTAATTAGTTGAATAGTTTAATTAGTTTTAATTTTATAAGGGGAGGCAAATGGGTCGATAAAAAGTCGGCAGTGCACGCTAAATACATTTTTATATGGCATAAAAGTTGTATACAATATCTTCCAATACATTAACAGTAATATTTTATTCAACTAGGTAAATTCTTTAGTACGGTTGTGATGCTTATTGTGAACTTTCGGTTTTTTGTTTGTTTGTATGTCTCGCTCTTGTTAACGTCTCTATCTTTTCGTCGACCGTTAGAAAAAGAGTTACAACTCACCCAAAACTTTGCAACTATCTCTTTTTTGTTCCATAAATCATTTAAGACCGAATGCTCTCAGATCAAATAAATCAGGAGAACTTTTGAATGTCAGGAAATTTAAAAAAAACGTTAAGGAAACAAGGATGTCTTCCACTGTGGATAATGAGACTGCACGAAACGAGAAAAACGGTTTCCTCTTTGATCAATAGAGATTCAATCAATTTCTTTTTTTAAACATGCAACAAATGCACAATAGATCAAGATATGCTAAAAATTGAATGATATTTCATCACAAAATTTGCATAATATACACAATCGGTTGGTTGTCTAAATTCTGTAAAAATTAATATTGGATTCACAAAACTACAAGTATTTTTTTTCGACTACAATTAATACTTTAATACAATTATAATTTTTTAATTGTCATCATGTTACGTACTTGATTTTATTGGTGGTTAGATATTTTAACGTTTTGTTGATAACGAAAATAGAAAATGCATTCAGAAAAATGAGATGCTTATAACTTTCTCTATTTATTAAATTTTTACTTCTTTTTCGAATAATTTTCCCGAAACACAGTTTTGTCTGTTTGCAATAAAATGTAACGATACTTAATTCTCAATGGGATAGAAACTGATCTGAAAGACTAAAAATAATATATCATTTATAGAACAAATAACCAGTGAGTGAGAGTGAGTTGAAAAGTAATGAGAGAATTGCATTTCTCTTGCGGAAGATGTTTCGAGAACTTCATGATCCCTTTAATTGCTTGTTGAATTACTACCATGGGTTAGGCAGTGATCGCGTTATTTTAAGATGTTGGGTAACTCTCTATAGCGTCACTTTGCGGTGGTTAACATCCTGCGACATTTGAATATCTTTGTACGACGAATATCTTGGTGTTTATGGTTACAATTGACGATTTATCAATCAATTATGTTTACGAATGAATAAGTACGAGTTAAGAGTAACTATAAATGCAATAAGCATTGATTACGGAAAAAATGTCAACAGATGGGAAAGATAATACACTAAATTGAGTTTTCTTTATGTACCTCAATTTTCAAAGACTTTCTGGAAGACTCTACACCGGGTAATATCAAGAAAGGAATTATCTATAGCTAAAAACGCAGTCTCAATCGTCAGAAGACTGGATAAATTTGCAAGACCGGTAAGAAAGCACCGGACATACGAAAAATAGGAATTTTCAATAAACTTTCATAACAAGGTAAAAAAATATGATAAGCAACAGTCGAAGAGATCCAAAGACACGATTATGCAACGATGCATTGATTTTTCTTCGTGATTATGATGACACACGCTTTCATATCTTTTAAAATACTGTACAAGTTACTTGGCAATATAAGCTCGAAAAAACATGAGAGAACAATTGTATATATAAAAAACGTAATCACACAAACGATTACACGGAATTTCTTTCTCTTATCCGTCACTTAGATAATCGCACGTTCATTACATTTATGAAAAACTCTGGCCTCTGAGAATTTGTCGGTTTACTTCGGCACACGACTTTTTAAAGTTCCGCAGCGTTTCAATATATATTCAAAGAGACCTTGCGAAGGCATGACCTATTCAATGGTGAAATAGCAATTGTTATTATATACAAATATCTTGAAAATTTGGCAAAACCTCGATCGACCCGCGGTATCGATTATAGCATCAACAAATTAACAGGAATATTTACACAACAGTAAAAACGGGATTACAATGATTTTTTTTTTCTCTCAAAAAAATCGGTTATAGAGCGACCGATTGTTTTTAGTACCGTTCGTTGAGCTGTTTCAAGTTGTCGATGGTCGCGCGAGAAGCCGACAGTACGGAAATAAGTACCTGATGGAGACTTTTTTTGTTCCTTTCTCGCAAACAGCAGTTTAGCAAATTTTAAAAAACATTAAAGCACAATGGTAACAAACAACGGCACTTAGAGCGCGGAATAGGCTACGATATACTTCGAGGCTTACTTACATTCACTGTTGAAGATATTCGAATATTTACGAAATGGTACTAGAAATCTTCATGCATAAACTGATATATTCAATTTCAAGAAGTATATAATGTAAAATTGAAGGACTGTCGTATTTAGTACCAGTTCTTTAAATATTTTTGGTATACAGTACATTCATTCTACATCACACTTGCAAAATCGATTTAATGTACCAATTTGTGCATTAAGGTAGTTCGATGATTAACAGCTTTTCCAAAAAGTCATTGATTTCCGATCAATTGAATTTGAATTTCCGTTTCCCGAAATAGTATTTATGGAAATCCACTGTTTTAACATGCGTGTATAGAAAAATAGTTTTCATCTTGTGAATACCACGTGTGTGCAAAACGTAATTTGCCAAAATTATACTGTAAACACCTATCAATCGAAGGAGAAGATCCTGAGAACGTATACAATGAAACATGAACCCGATCGACCGTTTGGTTTTTTAGATATCACAAGTAAAAGGAATATTTGCTACTTATGTTTATTTTCTACTCGACCGCCCGTTTGTTTTCACTATCTTCATCATCGAACTACCTTAAAATGTCCAGTACCAATATATTAAGATTCAAGCGGGTTTTTTTACGGCGCTTCACACGCGCGCACCTCGTTTTCCTTTTTCTTAGCTTACAACAGCGACAGATCGATGCTTTCGTTCGTCTTCTCGAACTTCTTTTGGCAATATTTACTGTACCGGCAAGCTCCGGTTTTATCTCCACCGGGAAAAAAACATTTTATCACAAAATTGGTACTAAGTTTCAAAATGAGATTATAACAATGCATTTTACGTCATGCAGGTGCTTGAAGCGCAACCACGTAATATCAGAATCGGAGGGTTCCATCGTTGATTTTGCCTCCCAAAATGTGAAAACCGAGTAACAGGCCGTTTTGGAAATATCATTCAGGAGCGTTTGAAGCGTTACTGAAATCGTTTCGTCGTTGCAATCGCTCGGGATGCGAGCAAGCTAGTTGACTAAAGTCGCGAACGACGTCGTTAAAAGTTTCGTCTCCTGTGACGCCGATTTCGGAATCTTTCATCTCCTCATTCAATAATCCCAATCGTAACCTGTGAAAAATTGAAAAAAATTGTTACTCAAAAATTGGTTAATGATAGTCCATATGTAAACTAAAGTGGAACCCGATACCTAGTAATTTGCATAAGCAAGCGCTCGAACGAGATTTTTCAAATAATTCAAAATGCCATAAAATTTGAACCACCCGACCGATTGGTGTCAAATTTATACCAAATATATTTTTAAATGGTTGTTTGAGTGTGAAGAAAATTTAAGATAAATCTGTGGAAAATTTCGAATTTTTTTTTTTTTTTCGTGAAAAGCTTTTAATTCCTTTTCGTTCACCAAAATAGAAACTTTCTGACATTTCAAAAATTCATTAGACTAAAATCTTAATTGGAAATCAATTATTGTGAAATGATGTCAGCAATTGTAGCCGGATATCTCTGAATTTGCATGAGTCATAGTATTTGCAGACATTTGTGAAAAAATTAAAATTGTAATAAAATCAGAACGATTCGACAGATTCTCGCGAAATTCGGTACACATAATGTTTCCCGGGTCATCCATTCATATACGAATTTCATTTAGCCCGGTGTCTCTTTAATTGCGTAAGTTATAGCGTAAAAACGATTTTTCCAAAATTTAAAAAAAGCTGTAAGAACCAAAATTTTCAACCGATTCGCGTCAAATACAATCCCAAATTTTGGTATATGATAATCTACTTGAGTGCCGAATTAGAAGAAAATCCGTAGGAAATAATGACAGTTATCGTGCGTACAAGGAAATCTACACACACACACACACGCACACACACACACGCACACACACACACACACACACACACACACACACACGCACACACACATATTGTAAAAACCATTTTTCTCGATGGTTTAGACCAGTTTAAGTATCCTGACATGAAAATCTCGAGACAACATTTTTTTTACGAAAACAAAGCTTCCTCTATGAGAAAGCAAAATTAATCAAAATAAGTCTCCGAAAGGGAGATAAATCAGTTGAACTTAAGGATTGCTTATCTAAACATCTTCCCAGCAAAAGTTTGATTCCTTTCGAATTAAAGTACTTAGCGACATAAGAACAGTCTGAACAAGATCAGGACTATTGAAGACACTTAGAATATTGATTTGGGATAAACATAATGCCAAGAAGTTATAGAAAAAATAGCGAAAAGAAAATTGTTCAGCGAACGCTGTGGAAAAATTAATTAGTTTTTTTGGGTTAGATTGTTTGATTCTCAAGAATCAAACAATCTAAACAAGAGTCGGATGAGGCTGAAATTAAATTTTTCTAGTAAAAAATTGATGTAAAGTCGGGTTTTTTTTGCATTTCCTTAGAAGCTCCCTTATTACATATACGTAGTTCCGAGATCATCGAGGAATTCTATCAAAAGCAGTAAATATCCTTCGAAAATAAGAACATCAACGATTTTTGAGAATTAAAAAAAAAAATTATAATATTTGTATGAATAGGAAAAAAAACAGAAAACTCATATTTTCTATCGAATCGATGTTTTGGTTGATATATGCATAAAGTATACTTATAATCCGTCAATGTTTACGTACAATGTCACGATATCCGCGTTTGCTTCCTTGACGGCAATTGACAGCGGCTTTACGCCGCTCTCATCTTGTATGTGTTGATCCGCCCGATGTTTCAGTAATAAACATACTTGTGCAGTGTGGCCTAAAAAATAAGCAGTACGGTTGAATGAAAGAAAGAACAACATCCTCAGAATCACGAATATTTCTGCTTACGCATATAAAAGACTAAAAGTATTATAAAAAGACTCACCTAACTCTGTAGCCAAGTAAAGGGGCGTTTTTCCTTCCAAATCTTGACAGTTTATTCGCGCACCATTCAACAGCAAATACTCGCAAGACATAACAGAACCCTGCAATAATAATTAAATCTTTTCATGTCGAAAAAGGTAATTATTTCACCTTCTGATTAAATTTTACAGAAATGAACGCTTAATATCAAGTGCAAAGTTCTTTGTATTGAAAGCACAACAATTATCTTTGTTTGCCTGAGTGAAGAAACCCATTAAAACTGAAGTACATTACTCTACTTCATTATTATAAGTTTTTACGATGCGTTCTTCGATTTTCTCAAATAAATAAGGATGCAAAACACAGGCTTGCACATTGCTTCCTTACCATTTGTTGTTTCTTACAAAGCTATATTTATGAGGAAGTATGGTAATCGATGTTGACTTCATCATAGAGGAAGATTTTTAAAAAGCGACAAATAATGAGGAAGCAATGTGCAAGTTCCTACTTCGCATCCTTGTTTTAACTTAATAGATGAACATGGCTGAGTTTCATTTGTTTAGATACTAAATTTCATCTCGATATGTCAGATAAGATTTCGAAAATGTTAATCCGATGAAGTTAGGTTTTCGATAATCCAAAATTCATAAAGCGACAATTTTTTACCGTTCATTGCTAAATGGTATATATTTATCATATCTGCGTATTATTTCGTTGAATTTGGGATGATATCTCATATTTTGCCGCAGTTAATGCAATACCGTTCATTTTTCCAATTATTCAAAATTCCATGAACTAACAAATTTTACATCGATTTCAACTAAATTATATATATCACAGCTGAATATTATACTGTTTACATACCAAATTTGAACTCGATACGTCCGATACGATATCGAAAATTTAATGACATGATGTCAATATTTCAAAAAAATTTAAATTCCATAAAAATGGAACCACTTTACCGATTCGACGCAAATTCAATACCAAGCAACATCAAGTGCATATGCTCTTATAAAAAAATTATTTAGCATAATATACCATTTAAAAAAAATTGGAACGACGACACGCTTTTTTATAAAAATAGAAATAGCTGCGAAATCGAAATTTTTGCATCCATTCTGTTAACGGTTACAACAATTGAAGATGAGCTGCTACTTCAGTCGTGTCCGAAATTTGAGCTCGGTAGCTAAATTGGTTCTTAAGTTATAAGCATTTAAATTTTAGAAGTTTTATACGGGAGAATCCACTCCGTTTCGTTCTTGATTTTACTTCGTCCTGTCAGATTTGGCTCGTGATTTTTTTTTTGCTTATTTGGACCCTCAAATGCGCCAGATTTTTTTTTCTGTGACATTTTTTTACATATATTTTTAAGGTGACATGTCGAATGCCATCATTTAAAAATCTTAAAAAATTCTCGAAAATATTTTGTCCAATATCAAATATTTCTAGCTTTTTCTAGCTTGTAGCCAAAGTGGGCAAGATTTTTTTTCTTATAGTTTTTAAGTTTTTTTTTGCCAAAATTATTAAAACTAACAAAAAAAAATCTACTACAAGCGATTGGTAAAATGTTTATTTGTTTAAAACTGGATTTTGGAGAATTTTATCAGATTTTCAGAAACTTTTCCAGATTTTTTCGAGCTATGCACATTTTTGTTGAATATTTTTCTAAAGTGATATATTGAATACCATAATTTGAAAATCTACAAAAATTCTAAAAACCCCGATTTTACATAAATAAAAATTTGATCAGTCCCCTGGAGTCCATTAATTTTTTTCTAGTATTCAATATTTTTTTCAATGCAAAAAGCTTAAAAACTACGAGAAGGAAAATCCTGCCCACTTTGGCTATAAACTGAAAAGTTTTGATATTGAACGACGTATTATTCAGAATTTTTTCAGATTTTTTAATTATGCCATTCGACATGCAACTTTTGAAATATATTTAGAAAAAATGACCATAGAGAAAAAAATCTGTTGCATTTGAGGGTCCAACCAAGCTTTTAAAAAATACGAGCTAAATCGGAGAGGTCGAGGTCAAATTCTGATCGAAACGGGGTGGATGACCCCATACATACATATCGGCCATTCCACGTCAAATCAGCAGGCCATGACCCTCATCGATTTTGTTTATTTTTCAAAATGATGTTATCACCAAGCCATAAAGGTCTGAGAATTTTTTTCAGATTTTTTTTACCACCTGCAACAATTTTAAATCCTCGAAAAAAAACAATTTCATTAAAAATCTGAAAAAATTCACACTGATTCTATGATTTAAAACCAGATTTTTGAGCGCTACGCGATAATGTGATCTCAATATTTACTATTTTTTCTTTTTTTTCTTGTTACAATTTGATTTTAAACTTTTTTAAATTAGGATAACTTTCTTAAATATTAATGGATCTCAATTTCTCTAAAGATAGGAGAACTACCAGAATGCCCGAAAACAATTGATATCGTTAAAAAAAATTTCGTAAATGCATTTTGCAATACAATATCGCTTGGACTGCGAAATGCATTTGCAAAATTTTTGTTAACGATATCACTTGTTTTCGGTGACTCAGATAATTCTACCATATTCAGAGAAATTGAGATCCATTGATATTTAAAAAAGTTATCCTGATTTAAAAAATTAAAAATTAAATTGCGACATGAAAAAAAAAGAATAATTCGGAAAAAAGTAAAAATTGAGATCACATTATCGCGAAGCGCTCAAAAATCATATTTAAAATTATAGAATCTGTGAAATCTTTTTCAGATTTTTGAAAACGGCGTTTTTGAAATTCGTTTTTTTCGAGGATTCGAAAATGTTACTGGTGGTAAAAAAATCTGAAAAAAAATTCCGAAGCCTTTATAAGTCGGTAAAGTGGTAAACATCATATTAAAAAATGAACAAAATCGATGAGGGTGAGGGCCATGGCCTGCTGATTTGACGTGGAATACCCCCCACACACACACACACACACACACACACACACACACACACACACACACACACACATTTTTTAACGTTTTAGAATATCCCGAGTGCCCTTTAATATTAAAATCTCGGAATTTTTATTTTTCATGAAAACAAAGTTCGATCTATGAAAAAGCAAAAAAAAAGGTGTTCCAAATATTGTCACTCTACTGATGATCTCTAAACCCACCAAACTTTTATAAACTCACGCTTATTATAGCCTGATGAATAGCGTTTCGACCTCGATCGTTGGGATTGGACCACATTTTATCAGCGCCAGCAGCCATAGCAGCGCACATAACGGGAAGATTGTGAGCAGCTGCAGCTTTATAAAGCAGCATATCAGGGTGCAAATTTTCGATGTCCTCCTCATCGGCGAATTCTTCGTCCTCGCCAGCGGTCGAGTCTTGATCGGAACTAAGTTCGAGGCTTCCCTCTATCAAAGGCTTTGGCAAATCACAGCCAAACATGAGTACATCTGATTCCGAGACTTTTTCCTCCGATTGCTTCTCTGTGCCAGTATCTTTATTTTCAGAAATTTCGCTAATGTCATTTGAAATACCGGTGTTAAAGGAAGCATCGCTCGTCGACGACAAATTCGTCTCCGAATGACTGGCCAAAAGTACATTGCTTCCAACCGCAGAACCGTCGCTTTTGCTCGTAGCCTCGACTGTATCGAGATTCATTTTGTTTGTGGCTTCGGTCTCAATCTCAGAATCGATACGCTTAGTTGCGCTCTTGTTATCATTAAGCGGAATTTCCGCGCTTGTTAAAATCTTTCCGTAGCGCGAAGACGCGCTCCTCATATCCAATATCGCGCTGTCCTCGGAGCTCATGGAACTTCGATCAATTTTCTTGGCCTTTTCGACGGAAGTTAAGCTATCGTAAGGAATATCCTTGGTATCGTCCAAACTCACGGAATGTTGAAATTCTTTGACCGACGTTAATGTCGACGTCTTATTGCGAGTCGAGCCATCGAATTTATCGTGACTTCGTGGTCTCCGACGCAATTTTCTTACGCTCCACTTGCGAAAACGCTGCATCTCTCTGCTGGAATGTTGACTCGTAGCGATACTCGTCAGAGGCTTCACAAACTTTCGATCGACGTATTTCGCCTTTATCCAAGCCTCGCGAATATTACTGCAAGAACAAATGTGAGGTTTTATTCGTAGCTGAGAAATTCGCGATATAAAACGTGGTAATTTTCATTTACCCTTTGCACTTTGGCGTTGCTTTGGTAATTTCTGGCGGTACGCGCAAAGCCTCATATACATTATTCACGACGGTGTTTCCTAATTCTGCCATTACTTTGAGTATCTCGGGCTCCCAATCGTCTAACGTTAGAGAACGCACTTTGCTGTAATGCACGCCTAAACTTCTGTGCACACCGGAACATTCTGTGAGTGAAATTTCATCGTTAACGCCCTGTATTTTTATTAAAGACTCAGCTTATCTTCGCAAATGTTAAATACGTACCAATACAAAGTGTGATGCCCAAGTTTATGCTCGCCCATCGTGGATTCGGATTATCGCAATCGCAACAAACATCATTCCCTGGTATTTTCAGTAATTGCTCCCATACTCTGTAATTAAGCTTATGAATTAATTAAAATACTGAAAAGAGTTTATCCATTGCTAAGAATAATTTCACTCCAGAGGACAAAGATTTCTTAAAAGTAAGTAGAACCTTCCTCGTTGTTTTCTGATTGTTCTCCAACTTCGGCATATACAACTCTATGCGAAAGTTACTTAAAACAATTACTTCAAACACTAAAAGGAGTTCGCATATTGCGAAAAACTGCTTTCGTCCAGAAGACAAAAATCTTTGAAAATAAAATAGGAATTTCCACATTGTTTTGCTAAAGGTAGAAAATAATGAGGAAGCAATGAGCAGCTTTAAAAAAACGCTCATAACTTTAATTCAAGTTATGATGCGGTGCTCACGGTAAAGATTAATCGGATTTATTCTCGAAGGAAATATAATTTAAGCTGACTGTCTCAATGACTGGCCACGTCCATTGTTCAACGTTTGATAATCGGGACTTAATCGTAATCTCATTACTTCTTAACTTACGTTACTTTCTTGATTATGTGAAACATTATTTTATATTAATAATTTTTTCCGAACATTTTACCATATCACAATAACCTATAAATATCTAATTAGAAGCATAGAAATGATAATTTCTTAGACTGTATTAAAAATAAAAATTATAAAAAACCATAAAAATTAATATTTTGTGAAATTATAATACCCTGGAGGAATAATCATTACCAAGAGGCGTGGCAGTGTTTCGATGTGAATTATTCAAAGTAAATAAAATTGATTTTGAACTTTCTTATTGCGACTCATTACGCAATAAATAAACCAATAGAGCAATTTCGAAACTTAAGTTCCAACGTAAATGTTGTTTAAAGATCCTGGAATGTTACAAGAAAAAAGAGTCTTCCATTTTTGCTCCTTTAAGCAGACATTTTAATTCATTCCTATTTCTATATCTTTTTTATTTTTTCTTGAACAATTGAAAAAATATCCGACACTCCAAGATCTTTCGTTATTAAAGATTAATAGAAACGCCAACTTGAGCATTTTTAGCAGCTAACGATTCGTACCTAGATTTTGGTTTCGGCGGAGGTCTTGCGGGTCCTTTACTGTCTCTATTTTGCACCTGATGTGAGCTGGAATTGGAGCCAGTGCTCATACCTCTTTGAATAGCCGCGCCGATAGCCTGCTGCATAGCAGTAACCCAAGCTAAATACATCTCTTCGCTATCAGCTTGCAGCATGTGACTCCTAAGGATTAAAGGATTTCATATAATGAAACATTCTCATAAGCATTGAACATGAATCTATAATATCAACTGTCGTATTAGTTTGCCCAGAGATTAAGCAAGCTTAGCTGCAGTTTGCTTGTTTAATAAAACATGGTTAACGTCGCGTCATTCACGTTGACATGATGATCTACAGCTGCACAAGCTTAGCTGAACTTCCGCGGGATACTAAAGCTCATCTTTAGATATATATTTTTTTAAATTGATATTGCGTATAGCGGAATTCGTAATACTGAATACACTGTCAGAAAATACTAGATGTTTGTATGCATAAGCTCGTCAATTAAATTTAATGTACAATTGTGGTATTAAAGTACGTTTACAATGAAATTGAAGCCAATTATCAAAATAACTGTACCAAATATAAATCTATTTATGCATGAAAACTTCCAGTACATGGAAATTCAATTGCAGGTAGATATTTTTCACAGTGTAAGTTACAGAAACTACATTTATTAGAAAACTTTCAACACGTTTCCGTCAAAATTGTCTTTTGTTTTAACCAGAATCCACGACATCAAATGTTACCTTTTTTTGACTGTTGGCAGCAGAATTAAGGCAAACAAACTTTAGCTTACATTTTTTCTCTACCAAATTTGTAAATGTATTCAAAGCTCCAAGGTGTTAAAAATTGCAGAAAGACAACTCGAATAATATTGGAAATATCTAACGTTCTAAAAATCGTATTCAAAACAATATTCTTTAAAAAAATACTGGGATAAAAAATACTAAGCTCGGTGAATCGCTTACTTCGTCGGGCTCAAAACTTCAAAGCAGTTTCTTCTATCGCAATCGACTGACGGTTTAACGGTGCACAGACGAAGATCTTCCTCCATTATCGTGTAATCTTCCTCGCCCGTTCGTTTTCTGTACACCAATTGATGATCTTTAAGGCAGAACCATCGTCTGTTCCACGTTTTGAAGGCATTGCTCGTTCGCTTAAATAAGTAGCCCTCCATCTTTGGATTTCCCGGTGCCGCTGAGGGAATCAAATCCCGACTAGTTACATGAATATGACGATTTTCCATCTCTTTTTCGAGCTTGGACGAATCACCTCGCATTCTTATCAAATCGTCGCTGAGATCCTTGAGAAAGGGATCGAGATCCTGGGCGAGATCACTGCCTTGGTGATAATAAGTAAAACAGGCGTGCATGTAGCTCAGCAGAGTTCCTAATATCTCGTGGCGCCTACGCGCCTGCAGCATCGTCAACGCGTGAATATAATCCAAAGCTGTGTGTCGGAAACATGATCTCGTTGCTGAGAGAATATTCGACGTTTCTTCGTACTCCGCAGGTCGCGACTTTGGAACCTGAGAATTCCTGTTTAATGCCACGTCTAAATCCGCTGATATCTTTTCGAAATAGTGGCGAGATTCCTTTACCCGTTTGATGTCACTGTTTCAAACATTTGAATGAAGCGACGATTAAAGTAAAAGTACATTTATTGTTATGATTGCAGAGTTAACGATGACTACTTGGGCTTGATAGCAGCGAAACTTAGATAGGATTACGGCTTCACATCGAAGCCTGATAACATTTTATCGTGCAGTATATATAAGGCGATTATAAGAAGATATCGACGACAGTTCAATGTGAATTTGACAAATGTTAGGGATATTTTTTCTTTTTATGAAGTTAGACTTACCTTTTCATAAAGGAACTGAGATCCTTGACCACGGTCCTCGAGGCTTGGTCTAGCAAGATTGTGTGGAATTTGTTCATTTCTTGCAAGGCGTGGATAAGTTTGTTTAAAAAGGCCATTATCTCGGCGTCATCGTTAAAGTAAAGAGATAAATCCCAGAGACTGTTTGCAAACTGACTGTAAAGAGAAATAGCCGCGATTTAGTGCTTTGACGAGCACTCGCTGTTCTGCGAGTTGGCCGATTATTACTCGTGCATCGAACGTAAGTGCATTGAATTGAATCAAGCACTTTTTGCGTTAATTTATTGGAGTATCTGACAAAGTCTTGAATACAAACGGCGGAATTGTGCGTATATTTCCGTGTTGCATTGAGTGTCGAGTTTAATGTGCTCTTTGTAATGTGAGATTAAGAACAGAACGAAATATTTTTTATTTCGTTTCATTGATGTTCGTTACAAATCGTTAAACAAACGTTAGTATAATGATAAAGAATCTTGTGCATGCGTTACTGCAGTTCATTAAGTGTTAAAATTATTGTTATGCACATGGTGCTTATCATGACAGAATAGATTTTGCATTATTGAATCACATGTATGACTAATTGTTAGACAAAAAGGATGTAATGTTAAAGGGTCGTGGGTGAATATTTTTGCGTTAAAATGAGTCTCAATTTAATATTTTCCACTGTTTTTTAAGCTTCTTGTAAAATAGTTTTTGCAGTGCAGTATTATTGTATAACAAGTCATTAAATAAATGTTTTTATAATGATTACACACTTCTGCAATGCATTAAATATTAAACGTAAATCGCTCTCTGGGATTTCGTCCCCGTTTTTTATGTTATTGTTCCATCTTCAAGAAGCAACCACAATTTTTATTAGATTTTTGTTAACAATTTGTAAACTTATGATTATTCATAACCAACATATTGAGTGTCATAATCTAAAGACCCGATAAAATTTTCATAAATCCTCTGTCAGAAATCAATATTCTCGAGCTTCCACTCAAACTATCTCGGACCTGGTTTCTATTTTCTTACGAATTTTTTTCAAAACAAATTTGATTAAAGTTGGATGTGTAACCCCTTTACTACAGAATATTCCTCAAACATTTCTATACATGTCAGAAATTCAGATAATTATTTTAGATTTTTTCATACTGACTTTTTTCAAATAAAATAAAAACTTAAAAAAAAAAGGAATTAAATAAATTGAAACAATAAAAAAATCTGAAATAATTGTCTGAATTTCGGACATGTATAGACATGTTCCAGCAACAGTCTGCAGTCAAGCGATTGTTACACATCCAACTGTTTTAAAATTTTGCTTTGAAAAAAATTTGTAAAAAAAATAGAAGCGTTGTCTGGCGCACTTCGAGTCAAAGCTAAAAAATATTCATGTCTGGCAGAGGATTCATGAGAATTTGTCAGATTTAATAATTATGGCCTCCAATACGTTAGTTATAAATAGTCAAAACTATATAAATTGTTTTAAAAAAAATCTAATGAAAATTGTGATTGCTTTTCAGAGATGGAACAATAACATAAAAAATTAGGGAGTAAATCCGAGTGTGAGAAGGTCAGACCCAGGTGAGTGTGTATGGAATGCACCATGTGCTTGATAATAGTATAAAATAGTTTATTAGCTTATTTTATTGATGTTAATTGCAAATCATTACATAAATGTCAGTATAATGTTGACATTTTTTTTTGCCATTTGTGCACATATTTCTGCAGTGCATTATGTGAGCAATTTAATATTATGGAGATGTGTTGTGCTTATCGTGAAACAAAATTTTTTGTATATTTCAATCAAATTATATGACAAATTGTTAAACAAAAAAAGGATTCAATGTTAAAAGGTTGTGGGGGAGTATTTTTGAATTACAATGAGTCTCGAGTTCAATAATCTCATCTTTTTCAAAGCTTATTATTTTTAAAAAGTTTCTGTGTTGCTGTATTAATGTATTAACAAATCCTTTCTGCAATGCATTAAGTATTAAGTTCAATGTCCTCTTTATGCTCAGTGCTTATTATTATGAAATATTTCTGGCCCTTTTTTCTTTAATTATCTGAAAAATTAATAAATCAATTTTAATGGGCTGATAGATAATCATTTCTGCATGTTTTCACAGTGCAGTCATTATGAAGTTAATTATTCTGCTCATGTTATGTGCTGATTATCACGAAATATCTTTTGTATTAGATTATTAAAGCATCTGACATACAGTGTTATATAAATGTTAGTGTGATGACAAAGAGTCATGTGGGCAGATTCTTGCAGTGAATTGAGTATCAAGTTCAATATTCTGCTCCTGGTGCATACTTATATGATAATTTTATGTAGAACAGTGAAAGATTGAGTTTATCTCTTTCCACAATAAATCCAGGGAAATGCAAGTTAAATAAGACGAAAAAAGTTGTGGAAGGCACAGAAATTTTCATAGCATTATCAGAGCGCTCAACTCTGATAATAAAAACTGTAAATAAAGAAATAATTTTTTCATAATATTAGTAAAATATATGACTAATTGTTAAACAAAATGGATCTAATGTTAAAAGGTTGTGTGTGAATATTTTCACATTATAATGAGTATTAAACTTAATATTCTCCTCCTTTGGAAGCTTGTTATTATGAGATAGTTTTTGCATTGCTAGGACAAATCATTGAATGAATATTTGTACAATGGATGAGGTTCAAGTTTACACATTTCTGCAGTTTATGGAGTGTTAAGTTCAATAATCTCTGCATTCTTAGTGCTTCTTATTATGAAATATCTTTGGCCTTTTTTCTCAAAACCCAGAAAAATTGATAAATCAATATGAACAATCTGATAGGTAATCATCTTTGCATATTTTTGCAGTGTAGTAATTATGAAGTTCATTATTTTGCTCATGTTATGTACTGATTATAATGAAATATCTTTTGCATTATGTTATGGAAGCATCTGACGTACAGTGTTAAATAAATGTTACTGTAATGATAAAGAGCAGTTTCTTGCACTGAATTGAGTATCAAGTTTAATATTCTGCTCTTGTTGCATGCTTATACAATAATTCTGTGTAGAAAAGTGAGATCATATTTCTCCTTTTTCTCAATAGGTCATCAAGAGAAATGCGAGTTAAATAAGAAAAAGAGAATAATGAGAGGCACAGGAGTTTTCATAGCATTATCAGAGCTCTTCAAATCAATTGTCATTTAAAACAGCAGCCTGCATGACTCACCCCGATTGGTAATTCATTTACACTTCCTGACCTTCTTCCCATAGTTATGAATTTGCATTCCACAAAGCCTGTGATTTGACACACTTTGGGCAGGTTTACACATCAGATAAACTAATTCCTAACACATTATCATAAGCTACGCTTCAATGTGCTCTAGAGCTGATTACCAATTAATATTTCTAATTGCTCCAGAGCATCAGACCAAAAATTGTTAAACAAAAACTGTTAAAAATGTCTTACCTTTGATGGGCTACAAAATTCTTTCCAGCATCGATCATTGAATTGCAACTTTTTAAGACCTGTGAATAAAAAATATATATTCTCATTTAATGGAAATGCGAGAAAAGATGATGAACAGCTGCTTAATTATGAGAAAAACTTTGTGATATGGGAATAATCCACTGTTTCAAATTATAAATCCAACCGAGTGCACTGTGGGTAAATTAGAAGCACTTATTGTACAGCCTCTGAGAACTGATGACCAATTAATGGTCATTAAACTACCACAGCAAGACATAATTTTTAAAAATGTACCTTGTCCAACTTTAGCTCCAATTGGTCGATATTTCCTTCGACGTCTTCGATGCAGGAGCTGAAAAATACAAATAATGAAAATTTCGTTGCTTATAGCAAAAAAATGAGACATTCAAAAGCAAAACATGATGCTAAGCTTCAAAGGTTGATTAGCTCTCATGAACTTGAGTGACACATCAGCATTATGGAAAAAAGCAGATGTTTTATATCCGCAGCAAAATCGTTGTACATTGTCGAACGACAATTGCAATAATCGGTGAATTATCGCCGCAAGTGAATTAGAAAGTATTGAGGTCTGCTCTCACCGAAATTTCGGCGTATCCCGAAGACACTCGTCGAACTCAATGAGAGCCTTCATGTCGGCGTTATTGTTGTCAATGAGTTAGAAAATAACACGAAAATACGAATGATTTATCACGTTTCACTGTTGCACTTATATCCATGTAAGAAATACGTTTTTTCGAGGAACGGAAGTATTAACGAAAAACAACACACAGAAAACGCACACGCTCCCTACTCTTCTGTCAAAAATTCACTGAGAAGTGAAGGCGGCTGCTTGAAAACTGACAATGCGTCGCTGCTGACAACAAAGAGCCGCGAAAGTTCCCGCTAATCAGTCTGCGAAAGGTCTGTCTCCCGGCAGACATCGTCGCCGGAATAAAAAAAGTCTGATTCGTTCTGAATCATCATC
Organism: Tromatobia lineatoria; assembly: GCA_949699805.1. Taxonomy (NCBI): domain Eukaryota; kingdom Metazoa; phylum Arthropoda; class Insecta; order Hymenoptera; family Ichneumonidae; genus Tromatobia; species Tromatobia lineatoria. The sequence continues at coordinate 6,790,790 of OX453048.1, forward strand.
GAAAAGTTAAAAAATCCGAGCGTTGTAATGATAATGATATACTTGTTATAGTAGTAAAGTCACACAACAGCAAAAATATGCATATTTGTATTTCTTTGTAATAGTTTCAGCGTTTGGGTTTAAATATAAGGGACAATCGACATTCGTACTAAGTATCGGGCATTCCATGCCAACTCATTCTGGGTCTGACCCTTGACCTTCATTTCATTACTGATTTTCAATGTTATTTTTCTATCTCCAAATATCAACCAAAATTGTCATTAGATTTTCAAAAAATAATTTATATACTTATTATTTGTAACGAAAATATCGAAGGCTATTTTTTTTCAATCTTACAAAATTCTCTTAAATCCTGTATTAGATATCAATGTTTTTAAGCTTTGGCCGCGAAATATTATCGCTAATTAGTCTGCGAAAGGTCTGTCTCCCGGCAGACATCGTCGCCGGAATAAAAAAAAGTCCGATTCGTTCTGAATCATCATCGAAAAATTAAAAAATCCGAGCGTTCTAATGATAATGATATACTTGTTATAGTAGTAAAGTCACGCAACATAAAAAAATATGCATATTTGTATTTTTTTATAATAGTTTCAGCGTTTGGGTTTAAATATAAGGGACAATCGACATTCGTACTAAGTCTCGGGCATTCCATGCCAACTCATTCTGGGTCTGACACTTGACCTTCATTTCATTTCTGATTTTCAATGTTATTTTTCTATCTCCAAATATCAACCAAAATTTTTATTAGATTTTCAAAAAATAATGTATATACTTATTATTTGTAACGAAAATATCAAAGGCTATTTTTTTTTAATCTTACAAAATTCTCCTAAATCCTGTATTAGATATCAATATTTTTAAGCTTCGGCCGCGAAATAAAAAAAAGCCCGATTCGTTCTGAATCTTCATCGGAAAGTTAAAAAAACCGAACGTTGTAATAATAATAATAATATATTTGTGATAGTAGTAAAGTCACGCAACAGTCAAACATATGCATATTTATATTGGTATATTTATATTTCCAAGTAATAATAAATATTATTATTAAAAAATGAAATTAAAAAAAAATTCATTTGAGAAAAACGCTTTGAAAAAATCTAAAAAAATTCTGCGAAGTCCTGAGAAATATAGAAATGGCCAAACGATAGTCTGCGGTAAATTTAATTCTTTCGCATATAACCTTATTCAAATTTCATCTGGCACAGGATTCATGGGACTTTTATGAGATTTTCAAATTATAGCCTTCAATATGTTAATTATAAATAATCATAAGTATTGTAATTTAAAGAAAAGGACAATTTAAAGAAAAATAAAATAAGAAAACTCGCTCTAAAAGAATCTAAAAAATTTCTCCATAGTCCGAGATATAAAGAAACATTCAAGCGATAGCCTGTCGTGAAATGATTCTTACGCATCCAACTGTTTCAAATTAGCGTTTTGAAAAAAATTCAAAAAAAAAATAGAAGCGACGTCTTGATTTTTAGAAAAAAAAATCTAATAAACATTGTGGTCACTGTTTAGAGATAAAACAATACAATCAAAAAATCGGGGATGGAAGCAAAGAGATCGAGGGTCAAACCCAAGTCGAGTTGGTATGAAATGCCCCATATATTGGAGTGTTACCACTTGTTACACTTTTTTCAACAGCGAAACAAAAGTTCTTGTTTTTTAACAAAAGTGAGGACTTAATGAACTGAAGGCCTTAACAAACGTAAGAACGTAACAAAATGAAAAAGTTCACAAAGTTAAGTTTACTTCACAAACTCAAGCACTTAAAAATTTTAAGGACTTAAATATGGAACGCTTTCACGCGCACTCGAAATGGGACTCGTGAAACGAGTGTCACGTATCTTCCCGAAAATTTAGATATAGAGTTTGTTAAGTGAGACTAGTTCCGTAAGTTTATTATTATCCACAATGTTATGTTAACATATTTTCAGAAGTCAATAAATGTTCATAAGTTCACTATATATCCTCACTTGCGCTTCGATATTTCCTACACATTATTTAATCGGCATGGTGTTTTTCCGGCCTAGTTAATTTTCATTTAGGAAAATAAGTAACCACAAAAACGTATAGCGCAGTGTATTAAAAAATGATCCGCTTTTAGACCAAACCTATAACAAAATCGCAACAATTTAAAAAAATGGGAAGTTAATAATTTAAAATGTAATCGATTCGGTACACTGAATTGTAATCAATTCTATTAAGTTGGCAGCACTGACGGCGAAAGTTACTGGTGATTCCTAGAGCTGTCAAACACCAGTCTAATTATCGAGAATTCTCGTGCTTTGCCTGCTTTTCCATCGTAAGCGAAGTGAAAGAGTTAGTTCTCGTTATTCGGACGATAAAAATGTCCCGCGAACGCTAAAAATCGTGACGATTATTCGGTGCTCGAGGAACAACGGGCATAACACGGTTATGTCATTTTGCTATGTTAAATGAAACTCTGTGGAAAGTATCGCGATGGGTGCAATAGCGAAATAATAAAAATGTCAGTAAATGAAGCACTGGCGAAATGATTCTGATGACAGGGGAAAATTCGTATATCTTTCGGCTCATCTGTGATCCAATAAATAATGACGAAGGATTGAATTATGCCCCGTAAAGAAAGAATGTAAGATGCATTTTGTTAATTGAAATGAAAAAAACACTGCGACTCCGAATGGACAAGCTGTAGTATTATTGTTTTGTTGTTGTTTTTAGCAATGCCAAAACATGGGAACGAGACAGAAGAAATCGTATGAACACTTACTTCAAAACTTTGTCCGATCTATTACCACCTTATCAAGATGGGCGCAAACGCAACAAAGTCGATATCCTCATACAGGCATCCAAGTACATAAAGGAACTGAACAATCGCACGGAAGAGTTGTTCAATACTCACGCCGCAGAGGCGCACAGTAAGTCGAATTTTTGGCATGAAAGAAATAGAGTTACCTAAGAATAATGAGAATAACATTGACCTGTCATTGCATATATGAAATACTGGACTTTTATGGAAAATGAGACACTTTTTCACAAATGAAATTATTCTTATTGACTTCATCATACATGCCAATTTGTTTTTTTTACTTTTCTAACAGATCGTTGAGTTGATATTGCTCCGATAAACTAAATTGGTTGTGTAAGGTATCAAAGGATCTTTGAAAATTTTTCTAAAATTTATGCCAATGTCTATTTGAAATTTTTATACTTAAGTTATAAGCAGAGGTAAAGTTGTTGCACTTGGTAACAAAAACTGGATACAAATTTTCCACTGAATGTTTCCGAATTAACAGAATGTCTCTAATGATTTATTTTTCAATGCTATATTATTTTTGTTGTCTTCATTGTGACCGCAATTTTTTTTAAAATTTCCCAGCAGATTGTTGAGTTGATATTGCTCCGATAAACTAAATTGGTTCTGTAGGGTATCAAAGTATCTTTTGAAATCTTTATAACAAGTATACAAATTTGTATTTCAAATTTTCATACTTAACTTATAAGCAGATGCAAAGTTGTTGCAGTCGGTAACAAAAACTGTAAACAAAATTTTCACTGCGTGTTTCTGTATAAACAAAATGTAGTTAATGATTTATTCTTCAATGCTGTATTTTATGAGATTTCTTATACTTTTTGAAAGAGGATCAAATTTCTCAATATTCGAGAGAAATTTGAGTGGCTCAGAAGTATAATTTCTATCTGATTACCTTGAGTAGCAAAAGATGATTGCATTAACTTGAATTTCACATACACGCCATAATGATCTTGAGGAATATACATAATCCTGGGAGTTAGTATTTTTATGAAAACAATGAAATATTAGCATTAAGGATCTGAGCGACAAAAAAATATTTGGCTTATGAAAAGGTAAAAATGCATAATTTTTATAAGGGTAACACAAACTGGTTCATATGATTTTGTGGTGTCTGGCTGGTATTATGGAGGATAAGTTGCCTAAGAAAGTCATTAGGAAAAAAATTCTGTTGATGAAATCCTTTTTTTAAAAGATCCTACATTCATGCCTCATTCAGTACATACCGAAGCATTATAGTTCTGCAATTTGGTAAAAACATACAGCACACCAGAATAGTGTGAGGTCAAGAGTAATATTTCTAATGTTGTTGCATTCAGACCAAAATCACTGAACAAATTTCAGTGTTCAATGTCTTATTTTATCTGCCAAAGAGTGTATCCCAATATGAGGGTTGCAATCCTGGATACAGTGGAAATTGGATTTACTGTAACCAATTATTTAATGAGATTTTAAGAAAGGAAAATTTATTTACACATTTAAAATCAAAGCTTCTCCGTAAGGCCATGGAATTAACGTTGTTGTACTATTTTTAAAAAATGCACTCTTTGGCAGATAAAATAAGACATGGAAAACTGAAACTTGTTCATGGTTTGGTCTGAAATCTAGACTAGACCGTTAAAACTTTTGAATTTTACCTGGTACCATTTTGGTGCACTATATGTCTTTACCAATTTGCAGAATTATAATGCTCGATATATACTAAATGAGGTTTAAATGTAAGATTTTTTTCAAAGAAGAGTATCACCTACAGAATTTTTTCTCTTATGACTTTTTTCAGGTAATTCGGCATTCTTAATCACCCTGAATAGCCCTGTTATTTCAGTAATCCATTTTAATTTGCAGAGGAAGAGCTAAGTCGTTTGAAAAAGTTGGTTACACAACTTTTCTCACGCACACAGCTTCTCTCCACGCTGCTGCGAGATGCCGGTATCACAGTTCCCGCAGAACCGGCTCTGGAAAAGATTTCTCCGCTAAAATGGTCCAACAAAATCAACGTAGAGGACGGAGAAAAGTATTTAGATAGATTGGTGGAATGCAAGAAGCCGGAAAAGCGTAATAAGAGTAAACAAATTGGATATAAAGTGCCTTCCAAGAAAAAATCAGTCAGTCTTGCCAGTAGCTCTCCGAAAAAAAATTCGGAAGCAAAAACGACGGCGGAGTGCGCTAATGGACTGATTGAGGATCAAGAGAATCATGTAAATAGTAGCATTAACGAAAGTAAGGAAACTCGGGAAGCCAGTAACGCTGCTAATAAAAGCGTTAATTCCAACACCCACAATGTTACAGGTATGTAAATAATGCTTAGGGTGTGTTTAAAAAAACTCTGTTCTTTTTTTTCGCTGCGCCGACCCATTCGACTTTAGCGCATGACCCTGAATGAAGTTTTGGGAAGAGACCTGTGCAAAAATCTTAAGGCCTTATATACACCTGCAGCGAGCGAAAAAAGTTATGTTCTTGATTTTTTTTCGACAAGAAAATGAATGTTTATTAAAAAACTGCGAGCGACATTCATTAGGACGTATGTTCATGTATTTGTACAATTTTCTTTATCAAAAAAGTTCTCAAAATGGCGAAACTCCAGCTGTATTCCAGTAGCACCTTTTTTTGAGCATCAGTTGCGGTGGGCATGATACTGGAGAACGATTCATCCAAAAATCAGAATTTAAAAAGATTACATCAGTACATTGCATTGGCTTGGGTCTGGGCGAAGGAATTGTAAAAATTTTCATTTAAAAAAAATGGCGACTCTTTTAACAAAAAATGCATTTTTTGAGGTGCTCAATTTTCGGTTTTTCGTAACAATTTTTATTTTTTTTTACAAAATGTGGAATCCTTCGTCCAGGCCCGAGCGATTATTATAATAATTAAGTGGTATAAATTTGGTTTGCATCGGATTAATAGTTTTTTAGTAAACGTGCCCACTGCAAAGGTATTTAAAAAAAAGGCGATTCTGAGATAATCGCGTTTTAAGGATGTATCATACGTACAGTCCCGCCGAAAGTGAGTTTCAGAGACAATTTCGATCACTTCCCGGTGGGATAAAAATCGGAAAAAAATAATGCATATAAGAAGTGCTGAAAAGATTGGTTTCGCATAATAATAATCTCAAAATGTTATTAAAAAATTAGTAAAAAAACAATTGTTCCACAAACAATCAGTCAACCTAACTTTTCTTCTAATGAAAATGATATGTTAATTTATTTGAATGCGAATTTTTTCAGATTTTTTTCTTTATTTTGATTTTTATTTTTTTTATTTTCAAAAATGTGCGCGAAATAACGAATTTGGATATGTGTTCGGTATAAAACCCATTATTATACTCAAGATTGATTTCACATAATAATAATCCCAGAAGCTAATTAACAAATTCGTAATAAAAACAATTGTTCAACAAAAAATCAGTCAATCTAACTTTTTTTCTAATGAAAATGATATGTTAATTTATTTGAATGGATACGAATTTTTTCAGATTTTTTCTTCTTACGTATCATCCTTAAAGAGCGGTATGCTAAACGACCGCGCGCACCGAGCGGTCGACTGAAATACCTATAGTTACAAATCTAATGCTCCGATCTTCATAACATTGTTTGAGTATATTCTTTGGACATTATATTTAAATAAGATGTAATTTACAAAAATTTGATTCTTTTCGCTCATCACAAGTGTATATAAGCCCTTAAAAAGTTGCTCAAGCGAGTGTGCTATTTTGCGGCCGTTCAACCGACTTTCAAAACTTAAACCACTATATCTTAAGAACAAGATTAACAATTAAGCTGATGTTTCGTATACCAGTAAAGCAACAATACTCCTTGTGAATAAATTTACGACAAAATTGGATCATCTCGTGAGATTTTATAAGACTGATTTCTTACAATACTGAGCTGAATAGTTTGAAAAAAATGGAATAATTAAAAATAACTGTCGGTATTGAATCAGAGCTAAATGTCTAAAGCAGTTCGTATGTTGTAGAATTTCCAATTTTTGAAAAATTGATGTTTTCGTTCTAATATTAGTCAACTTTGATTTACTATGATAAAATCTACGGCAAGTTTTGAAATTTTTTATTGAATTGGGAGCTCGCTTAAGTTCGTAAAGATTTTCGAATAATTTTTTCGTTAGAAATCCAAGAACACTATTCCTTTAATCAAAAAAAGCTGTGCATTCGTAACAATTCTTCCCAAGATAACAAAAATTGTAATAATTTTTGAAATTCTATTCGAGCTCCAAAAAATCCGATTTTTTTTTGCTCCAGACCCGCCGCAAGATCCCACAATGTCGCCACTGGAATCGGCGAGCGCGAAGCCGAGCAAAGGAATTCGGAAGCTGGACTCGCGGAAAAAGGTCAAAAGAAAAGGAAAACTTACTGATTTGAAGATAAAGAAGAAAAAGAAAGCCGGTGTATCCTCTTCCCAGAGCCAATCGATAACGAATCTACTGCCAGGAACATTGATATGGTCCGCAGGTAAAATAATGCCATTGGTTACACCTATAACGCCTCTAACGCCAAACATCCTCGTAAGCGGTCAAGCTCAGTCCGTAAATCCAATAATACTGAGCAACGGGCAGCAGAATCAAATGATCGTGATGCAGCCACTCTCCAATCGTGTACAAAATTCTGTATTACCAATGCGTAGCCAAACGCTTAGGAAAACTGTACAAAGAGTGACTCTGCCAAATATGCAAACGAGTGACGGTATTAACTCCCGAGTTTGGGCCTCTAACGTTAAGAACATCATCGAGGCGACGAAAATCGGAGGTCGCAAGAGAATTCTACCGAAAGGCAAAGAGATCACAACCACGACAATGACCTACAAAGTTCCGATTCCTGCTATTCATCGCGAGCCAACCAAAAACAAAACTCACGATACTAACGAGCAGGAAACTAAAGTTAAGTTAAAAAAGTCGCCAAAGAGTAAAAAGAATCCACAACGAGATAAAGTTGATCCAGAAGTCAAAGATACGGCTGATAAGAGTGAATTAGACAAACTGACTACCGTTATCGAAACAAAAAACCCAGAACCCAACGCCGAACCATCAAAAAGCTTAGACACCAGCGATCGGAAAAGGAGAGCAAATGAAAAGCCCGAAATCGAAGACGCTCCGGAACCTAAAATAGTGAAAACGACTAAACTTCCGGAAACCTGTAAATCTATCGAAAATATGAGGCACGTAGTAGAAAGAATTGGCGAGGATACGAGCGAAGCTAACGAGATGCCGAATAATCAGGCTGATGAATCAATTCCCAACGAGAGTCACGGAGATAATTCCACAGTGCTTGAAAATCCCATTTGTAATGTTGTGGACGCGACCGAAACAAAAAATGTCTCAAAAATCAAAGATAGTGACGAGCCTATCGAGAAACCGATTATTTTACAGCCCGAAAGTACTCTGAATAGTCCTGACGCTTCTCATAAAGAATTATCTCCAGTTGAACCCGAGACTGCTGAAATATTGTCGCCACTGGTTGAAAATAAGCTTCCAAACCCTTCAACACCGGAAGTTCATGTTCCCTCGGTCTCAGAACCCTCAAAACCCTCGTCAGAACTCAATAATGCGCAACCAGCGGCCATCACATCACTTTCCGAGGTCGAGGAAGTCATAGCCGAAGTTGACGATGTTTGCGAGAAGAAAAAAGACGTTTGCGATCTCGGATCTCGATATGGGAGCCTCTTAACGGCGACGGAAAAAACAGAGGTTGTAGACGGCAATTCTATAGTCGACAATGCTAAAATAATCTTGAATCTTGATACAAATACCACGACGACAATGAAACCCGATATTCCTACAGTTGTTGAATCATTAAACCCAGAAACAACGACATCTGTCTTGGAAGCTGCTAATAGTGTGGAAAATGAAGTACAGGCGGTGACAAAAGTCGTGGAAAGAACGAAAGACGAGAGTCTTAAGTCACTTTCCTACAGCGCGAGCAACAGCTTCGTGCCTATTGGCAATCGAGCTGAGGGACTTCATTCCGATCTCTCGAACGATCTTTTCGCCTCACTTCAAGTTCCATCAAGTTCTCACAATCCCGAATCGATATCTCCAACCGCAGCTTTTCTCATGGCTTTCCCGTTGGTTTCCTCGCTCAACGGCAAGACCGAAGTCCTCGAGGAGGAGATGAAGGAAGATTTAAAGTATCACAGTCAAACGCCGCCGATGCTTTTGCAAATCGGTGCAATTGAACCAAACAGTTTTAAAGTCAAAGCCGACACTGTTGTAGCTTCACAAGTAGTATCCACTGATAAATCTGATAGTATTTGCCAACAACGTGAGGCTAACAAAAGTCAGATGATTTCTAAAGCTTCCAACGATCCGATAGTTACTAAATCTTTGCCTAAAGTCGTAAATACCGAGGCGATCAAAGATCGTTTGTACAAAGTCGTGCAATATCCTGAAATCTCGGCTTGCACCACCGCGAACAACAATTTCGCTGTTACAGCGACGAACGCCAGGCCAAATAGCAGCGTAACTGCTACTATTCCGACCTGCGCTAATCAGCCTACGTCGATGATTCAAAATTCTGTTTCTACGTCCAACGTATTGGATTCTTCGGCTGCAAAGTGCGAGAATCCCGTGCGAAAATGTGACCCGCAAACGCAAAGCGTTCCGACCTCAAAATACGAGGGAATGAATTCGACCGCGATGCGAGCGCCACCTTCGAGTAATCCTAGTGAATTGCCGAAATACGATTCTATAACTCGATATCCTAGTATTCCGGATTACGTCGCTGGATACGCAAATTTTACAGCAGCTAATATGAATCAGCATCGAACGACTTTCGAAATGGCGAAAAATGCAGTTGGAAATTCGTCCCAAGCGTCGGCTACGATTTCTGGAGTCCCAAATAGCTCGACCATGGCTCCTCATCCTTCGATGCGCTCGCAAGCTGTTCAGAGCGCGTACGTTGCTCACACAACAGGAAAAGAGCCTCAGGCTCCGCAACAAGCTTATATGAGTAGGAGCAAAGATTCTGCTATTGATTCTTCGGAATCTATGATCTACGGAACTTTTCCTCCGGTTTCGCAGAGCACGCAGCACGAATACTCCAATAGAACGAAAGAATCTTATCCCGCTCAAAGTTACGACATTCATAGCAAAGAGGGCAACGTACAGCCGCCTTTTCAAGGATATCCTGTCTTACAAAGCAAGAATTCTGCCGTTTTAGACTCAAATACAACGCAACAGGAAAGACCGTACATACCTTCGCGTTTGAACGAAAATATCGCCTCAGCGACTATCAATAATAAAGACACTCCAACGCAGAATTCTGGCGACAATCGACCCGTCGAGGCGACTGTTTCAAGCCAATCTGCTGTCAGTAAAATTGATTCTGCTAATTTTGTACAAAGTTCTAGTTACGCGAGCTTCGGGACGAAAGATCCTAAGCAAAATATCGTCGGTGAAACAATGTTTCAAGGAAAACGAAGTGATTCGTATGCTCCTTACAGCAGAGATACTAAAAAACCGATTTTTGACGCTGGAAACTCGATCGCTCAGGTTTCGAGTAAGACGCAAATTATACCAAATCCTTCGGTTCCTCGCTATACTCATCAGCTACAGCAGCAAACTCAGCAACAGCAAAACTGCGTCGCTACGTCAAATTACGGGCAAAGCACGGTTTCCAATAATTTAATTAAATCGACGACAACCGTTGCTCACAATTCATCGAATTTTAGTATTCTCTCATGGACAACTTTCTCTCCGATCAGCGGTGGCAGCAACAACAATAACAACAACAACAATATCGTGCAGTACGAGCCTGGCGCAGATCACGTTGATGATACTGAGGGCAAAACTATATGCGAGAATTACAATTACGCTCCTATTCACAAGGAGAGCGTCGCTTATGGAACTATGCTGCCTAGCGAAGGTTTTCCTCAGGATTCTGCAATCCCGGGTGTCGATAAGACGCGAACAAAGCTTCACGATAATTTAAAGCAGAATTTCGAAGACTCTTCGAAAACAAAAACCGTCCAATCGGTCATTACCCAACAAAAACCCAGCAGAAATCATAATCAACAAGCGAATCCGGAGGAATACAAATTTGGCGCTGAGAACAAAAATAAAAACAGCAAATATCCGATGGGTTCAGCTTACACGCAAACGGAGTTCGCGAGTCTTCAGCACAGCTCAAAGACTCATCAGACGGTAACTGCTAAGCCAGGAAAGCCGAATTATACGATGCCTACTTACGATTCTCACGCTACTTTCGATCTTGCCGAATCGAATGTTCACATAAAATGTAACAGCGAGATTTACGCAGGAAGTAGTTATAAATACGGCGAAGAAAAGGATCCAAATGTTCCAAATGTACAGGTGAAATATCAGCCTCACGTACAGAGCCAAGCCTCGATTTTGCACCACAATAACTCGAGCTACAACAACGTTCCCAAACAGAATCAACAGCAGCAGCAGCAACAACAGCAACAGCAGCAATCACAACCGCCACAGCAACAACAGATAGCGAATAAAACTAAAACAATAGGCCCGCAGCAGTTGCAGCAACAAACGATTAGGCCTCCAGTTAATTGGATGATGACTCCCGAGATCAAGCACAATACGAACATCGCCGACCTGATTCTTCCGCCTATCGGCAAAGAGCTCGAGTTTTGTCAGAACAATATATTCACACAGCCACCGACCTACAATCAAAACGCGCCGAATCATCAATTCTACAATAACTACGAGGCCGTTAGCGCTCCGCACGGTTTTCCGAACATATCGAGTCTCCAGAGTGATCCACGAAGAATTCCCGATGGTTTTTACTCGGAAGATCAACCATTTTCCTGGTCACCGACGAAAAACTCACAGGGCATCGAGCACAATCAAACGATCAAGCCTATGGATCAACACGCTGTTGTTCCTTCGACTTTACCGACTTTGGTCGGTGATCTCGCTCTTGGCACTAATATAACCGAAAAGCAGAATTTCCTTTTCGGTCAGATGCCTCCGAGAAGCAACAAGGATTTAGCGCAGCCCTCTATAAAGGAAAAAGAGACGAATGTCGTAGGTAGAGATTATCAGACGATGCTCAACACTCAAAATGTTCAACATAGCGCTCAAGCGACTTCCTTTCTCTCTGTGAGTCAATTGGTCGAGCATGAAAAAGCCGAGAAGTCGCATCAGCAACAGAATCATCATCCTCATCATCACAATAATCATCACAATCATCCAACGCCTCAACAACCTCAGCAGACGAGAAAAAATCAGAGAAAGACCAATACGAGTCCTCGGGGGAGCGGAAAGCGTCAGATTGAATCGAGAAAGCAAAGCAATGTCACTGATCAACAGTTACTTCCTCAACAGGCGGAGGAACAGAAACTTTCGACTTCTCACACTTTTCCCGATCAAAATTACCATCAGCAACAGCCTCAGCAACAGAAGTATCAACAGAATGAGGTTCATTGGAGAAATAGACACTGCAAGAGCAATTATACTGCCGAGGCGTTGATCGGAAGTACCACAAGCGTTCATGAAGCCAATAATCCTGAGAAACAGCTGCAAACCTCGACGATCAAGTCATTTTCTTCGGATTATCCGCAGAATAAATATCCCGGTGGTTTGACTACTACTGACATGGTAATGCCACCGATAAACTACCTTTCCAATACCGCAGACGAAGCAAACGGTTACGGACAAGTTGTTAATCAAAATTTCAATCACTCTTCTTACGCATATTCGCCAAATACCAATATTTATCCTACTACCAACTTTATCACCAGTATATCCAATACTCCGACGAGTTACATGATGCCTCTTCACGATAATCCCACTGATTTTCTTGAGACAAACTCGTTTCTTCTGCCAAATGTCTCGAACGTAGCGTCGACGTCGAAAACGACGATTAATACATCGTCCGCAGTTTCTTCTTCGTCGAGCACGAGACTCACCACATCTTCGACAGCGAGCGTTGCTGCTAATGCTAAAAATCATCAACAACACTATGTCAGTAACGCTGGAAAGCATCAGAATTGCGATAAGAGAAATTCTTACTCAAGTGGGACGAAAAAGAGCAAAAGAAAAGCTGATACTATGCACAATTTGGACTTTCCTCTGTCGACCGTTTCTTCACCGCTTGATGATTATCATCCTCATCCCTCGCATCATCATCATCATCACCATCATCATCATCATGCGCATCCAACAACCTTTCTCCCGCCGCCTCATGCTAATCCGCTGTATCAAAACCATCCACATCCAAGCGCTCTCGCTACGAATGCCAATCGCGTTACGAGAGGAGCCAATGCTACGGGAAATACGGCGGCTCTGAGCCATCATCATCCTTCGGGAACGAGTTTAACGAATTTCAATCTAAGCACGATATTTCCTGAGATCAATGACAAGGTAATAAATCTTTTCTTCGTATCTTTGCACTCGGTTATCACGATTCAATCTGGGTTCGTGAGCACCGAAAGTGGACTTGGGAATTTTTTATTTATTTTATCGATGTTTCGATCATTTTCTAGGTCAGTGGCTATAAGCCACCGAACGTTATTCCACAGTCGGCGAATCACGCGACTGCTACGTATCCGCAACGCGCTAATTACTCGACGAATAACGCACTCAGTCATCTACCTCAGGTATTTCTTTTGTTCCAGAGTTATCATTCGGAATGGGACTAGACTTTGCTACTATTATCGGCGTTCAGATATTATATGAAAATAAAATAAAATACGACCGAACATTTGTTTTCGTTGGAATTGACACGTTGGATACTATGGGTGGGGGGCAAAATAGCAATTGAATGAAATGGCCAATTTCAAAATAATGGCTGATCTAGATTCAAACGTTCGTTATATTTAAATTTGCTATTTTAGCCATTCGCTATTTTGATCATTCGTGATTTTTACCCCGATCTTGTTGAAATGAAATAAAAATAGCGAATGATTAAAATTGGAAATAGCTAAAACAGCAAATTTCCTAATAATGGACATTCTAGGTTCAAACATTTATTATTTTGGAATTCCCTAGTTCAGCCATTCGCTATTTTAATCCCTACACACTATTATCGACCTCCAGATATTATATGAAAACAAAATTAAATACAAGTGGGGATTCCTTTTTCTCGGGATTGCGAATTTAGCCAGAATTTGACAATCATAAGCTTAAGGATGCATCACGCATATATTCACGACTAAAAATTTGGTTGAATTAGAACTTGAGTACTCCACGCCAATGGAAAAACGTGGAAGAAAGTCTTGTCGTTTAAAATACTAGGAGCATTTATTCTAAATCATATTAATAATCATCATGTCAAGCAGTTATCGATTTTTTTGAAAGGAGGATTGTTTAGGAAACATTGTCAAGATAATTCTTTAATTAAATTAATTTACTGGCTAATTAGCCAGTAAATTAGGATTCGAAAACATGATTTACCGAAGAATTTTTAGTATGTTTTTGGGATTCTAATTTTTTTCCACTTATCTGACTGTTCTTACGACTTCTTTTGCTCAATAACCGAGAAACTGTAGACGTGGAACTTTCTTACGAAAATATATCCACATATTGAATATCTTTAAGCGTTCGCAAGCATTTTTCAACTTATATCAGAGCTGAAAAAAAAAAAAAATTGGGGATAGAAGTATTTGATGGAATTTCTTCTGTATGCAGGTTTCGGAACCGACGCAATTTACAACAGATCTTCCAGTTCCTCCTCCACCGGGCGTGCTTCATTACAAACCCACCTGATGAGTCGTCAACGGCGAAAAAAGCGACTAAACCCGCATCACGTGATCAAGGAAGCTCGAGCTTTGCGCGAGTGAAACTTTATACCTTTGTACATATTGTAGGTAATGTAATTTAATAACATAAAGATCAATTTCATCGGTGAGTTGTCTGAATTATTCGTGCGATTTATTCCCAATCGATTCACTACCGTAATTCCAACCATTCAGCTAATTAATCTAATGTTTCGTGAAAATAGGCGTTAAGGAGTTATATCAACGTAAAGCTTTCAAAAAATTAAAAAAATCGATGCAATTTTTGAAAGTTTATACCTTCTAGAATATCACATTAAGATTTCGAGGTCTAGACTTAAATATTTTGAAAACAAGAGCTTTCTAAAGAACAACGAGTTGCAGATCAGTAACACCGTATTTTTCTAATTTGTTTGATTTGGTCTAACTCGAAAACAAATTTCAGATTAACTAAACATTTTTACTGCGTATTCTGATTCAATTTTGTCATACCATGAACAAATTTTTTTTTTAGATGAAAAATGGTAATTTCGCATTGGAAAAACAATAATTTTTTGAGGCGAAATTTATAATTTTTTGAAACTTCGCCATTTTGGCAGTTTTTAATATTTTTCTAAAATCCTAGTTCATTGTACGAAGAATATTTACCGGTTCAACGGCGTTGTCATATTCTGTTTTGTTTTAGGCATTTTAGTGGCCGTAAAGCGATTTATGTTTTTAGAGCCTCAAGAAATAGCGCAAAAGTCGCTTGCGTTTAATTATTTTTGTAGCAAAGAATTATTTTATGTCGTTCAATTACGAATGAATACATCGTAGTGCGAAAACGTTCAATGTAATAATTTCTTTTGAAAAAGTTCCCGAGAATCTGATTATCTTAGAGCGTTTGCACTTAAAAGCCCCTTAAGGATGTAGGAGCGCGATGCTCAACGCGCTAAAAAAATTAAGAATTCAGGGAGAAATTCGAACTCTTCCCGATGGAAGAAACATCTTAAAACAATAATGTGTACAAAGTCGCGGAAGAGATTAATTTTGCATATTGATAATAGCCAAATTTTATTAACAAATAGGTGAAAAAGAAAATTGTTCAACAAATTATTCGTCAACCCAACTGTTTTTGAATGAAAATGATTCATCAATTTTTTTGAACACGTACAAATATTTTCAGAATTTATTCTAATCATCGAAAATTCGTTTTTTTGGAATTTTTTTTTCTTAAAAAATGCATGTTAAGTCGCGAAATTTTCACATATGTTTCTCACAAAACTATCCATTACACCCAAGAAGTTTCCAAACAATTGATCAACAAGATTCGCGAATACAGCTGATACACGAAAAAAAACCGCAATGTTCAAACATTAGACAAAATTCTGAAAAAATTCATACGTATTCAGAAAATTTAACGAATCATTTTTATTCGAAAAAAAGTTAGGCTGACGGATAATTTGTTGAACAATATTTTTTTCGCCTATTTGTTAATAGCATTTTCCAATATTACTATTCAAAATTTATCTTTACCGTACTTTTTGTATGATTGATTTTTTCCTGATTTCTATTCCATCGAGAAGTGTTTAAATTTCTCTCTGAATTCTTACTTTTTAGGAAGTTGAGCACCCCCATCGCGCTCCCACATCCTTAAAGCCTATTTAGCTATCGAAAGCTGACACTAACGTGACCCGACGGTGAAATACAGCCGCGAAGAATGTGAAAAAAGGTCGATTACACAGAAAAATATCTAATGCGCTCTGAACGTCATTACGAAAGCGTCCAAAGTCGACCAACGTCCCGTTAAGATGATATGTGAGGCATTTACTGACGGTTCGGATACATTTGATTCCACCTTTTCAAGAAATACCTTCTAATAGCTCTCCCAGCTTTTGCAACAGTGCAAAAATGCTTTCTCCGGATTTCCCTAATTTTTTTCTCATAAGTTTATGAAAAAACGTAGATTAACTGCTTATATCTTCAAACAGAAAATAAAGAAAATAATGTTAATTTTTTATGAGACTAAAATGCCACAGTAATTTGATTTTAACGTATATGAAGATGCAACGCCCGATTATGAAAAACGGAAAAAAAATAGGACTTTAGGCAAAGACCCTACGATTCCTTTCCTCGTTAAATTTAATTTATTTATCAAACTAAATAAAATAGACTTTTCCAGGAAAAAATGTATTTATTTTATAGTCAACTGCAAACTGCCTTTACTTTCCATAAAATATCATGTAGAATAGAGATGTGATTCGACAAATCCAAGAATAATTAAACAATTTTGCTTCAAAATCCAATTTTTTCGAATCAAAAAATAAATAAAAATGCAACTACAATTCTATCCAACACTTCCGAAATTAATAATTAATATACCCGATAATTTCCTTCTAGCATTTTCCCTTTTCCAAAAGAAAAATAGTATTGAAAATACTCAACCTTTACATTTTTGTGAAACAGAATTAGAAAAACCCTCATAAAATTAACTCAAGTCTCGGTCATAAACCAAAACCCCTATAACTCAAAGAATTGTCCAAAAAATGGTGAAGAAACGTGGCTGAATTGACAGGGAATGCGTCATGTATGAGGGTCGAGAGACCAAGCGACTGAATAGACATCACGTCGGACACAATAATCAAACACAGCTCCATTGACGAGCGTAAGAAGTCCGTACGTGATTGTTGCAGTTGCTAGCGGCAATTTCGTCCACGTTCGCGCGGAACTCGCTTTAGGGTGAGATTTGAGTGCGGTTGTCCGATCGAACAAATCGTTTATCCATAGAATATCTATAGATCTCATCGTCTTTACGTTGATAAAAAGCAAGCAAAATAAATCGAAGATTAGAGAGTGCGGATGTACTCATGTAATCAATATATGTCAAACGCGTGTCCGTAGGCCTGCGTGATTAGGCGCGATTGATAGTCGAGTTACCGCTTCGTTTCCTCGGCTGTATGTACATACAGTAATACTTTGGTTGTACGAGCAATAACGCACTTACACATCGACGCGGATTAGCATTACACGCATTTGCAAAAGCTATTGGAAGCCGAAGGAAAGGGCATGCGTCGCCACTTTGCTTGAGCGACGAGCGATCGCCTCGGAAATGATCTAACTCTGGTCATTTGAGGTCGTGACACGAGTGCTCGCGGCCGTACAGTTGGGCTTAAGGTCAATAAGAATTGTGTGTCCTCGTTTGCGCGATTATTAACGATTAAGCTACACTTTGCCGAAGTAATACGTGCAAGTGAAGGAGAACGGTGCTGTGCCGAGTGTGTTTCCTCGTCTCTTACAGATTGAAACTCTGCTGGAAAAATCGCCGATCGATTTCGGAGCGATAGACACGAGGAAAGAGCTGGGAATCTTTGAGAGATCGATATAGATAATCGGTCAATGAACAGACCGCGACGGAGTTATGGTGAAGCTAGGCGCGAAAGTAGAGTGATTCGATACGACAGCGACGAAGGTAAGATTGTCGATATTGGAGACATGGAAAGACGTGTGAGATCGTTGGTCAAGAATTTATACATTTTTTGTTACTTATGTCACATTGCGATTGCGTTGTTTTGGTCAGGGATTCCTTTTTTTGCTCTCGGTCGGAGGGAAACTTTTTCAGTGTGTTTTTGAGGTTTATATGAAAATTTTAATTACTTAAAATGCTGCAATCCATTGAGTTTAAATTTGACGACTATTTACACGGTTTTGGAAGTATTTTCATTGTCATTTAGCCTGATATTTTACGGCTCTTTGAATGAAAATAAAGGCATTAATTAATAACTGATTCAATTGCAAATTCTTAATTAGAAATATTTGCGAACGCTATATAAAAATTTAAAGGGAACATTTCAGAACCGTAAAAAGTATATTGAAAATATAAGTATTTTGTTTATTTTCGGTGAACTCCTGTTTATTTTGCTCTTGGTCAAAGGGAAATTTTGTTTACGGTATGTTTGACATTTTGCTTTCTCATAGAGGGAGCTTTGTTTTGGTGGAATTTTTTTTAGATGTTCATGTCAGAACGCACAGAATAATCCAAAATATCGAGAAAAGAGGTTTAGAAAAAATGTATGTGTGTGTCTGTGTGTGCAGGGCTTCGAAATTTCAATGGTCTGTAATTCAAGAAACGTTCATCCGATTGAGCTAACATTTGGTACACAAGTGAAGCAACAGTCCATCTTTGTCTGATGCATTTTTTTTTTTCTTTAATGTACCGAAGATTTTCATTTTATAGCGTTTTAAATTTTAAAAAAAGGATGTACGCGCTGAAGCTTCCATAAAAATGACGATATTTCGCTAAATAGTTTTTCATTCGTGCATGTACTGTCAATGTTGTTTCATATTGAATTTGATCGAAATCGGAAAAGTGGTTCGGATTTTATAGAGTTTTGGAATTTTAAAAAATCTACGTTTCTGCGCTAACTTTGGTAAAAAATGAGACAACGAACTCAAATTTCATACATGATATCTGTACTATTTAGCAATGATTATAAAATAATTCACCCATAATCGGCAATGTCGTTAAAATTTCTCAGAATTTTAACTTTCGGAAAAAAATTATGTCATTGCATTAACCTTAGCAAAAGATAGTGAACTTAAATTTTATACATCAGTAGTATTTCAGCAATATCAGGTACACAGTTTCATCATAATTTGTTATGTGGTTGAAATCTTTCAGAATTTTACCTTTAAAAAAAAAAGCTGCATAGTAGAATTTTGCGAATTGCTTATCCTCATTATTATTTGGCTTGTTTTACAAAGCTTTCTCTATGCAGAAGCCATCATCGATTAACATACTTCCTCATAGAGGTAGCTTTGTAATTATGGAAATTTTAATGACTCAAAACGCTGTGATCCATTTAGTTGAAATTTAACAGCTTTGTACTTGGTTCGTATTAAAATGTATAATTACCAAGCGATTTATTTAAAACTTCATAATTAAGAATAATTTCGATTTCCGAATGAAAATCTAGAGTCAGAATTCCAAAACTTAAAAAAAAAGAATTCAAAACAACATAAGTATTTTATGGATTTTCAGTGATTACCTGTTCTTTTTTTTTTGGGAAATTATTTAATTTCCCTCCGGCTTCAAGGGAAAATTAGTTTTCAGTGCATATGTAAGATTTTCAAAAAATCCTAATGACTGTGAATAAAATTAACATTGTCCGGCTATATACACGATATTATATTAGTAGTCCATACTAATAGGTTTATATCAAATAATAATTTGTACTGAATTTCATGAAAAAATATTGTAAATACACTGATTCCACCGAACAGTAAAATATTGAGCTGATAACTTGTATCAGTGTTACGACAGTCAAAAAAAATTTAACCTCTTGTAGTGCAAACTTGGACATAGATAAAACTTTATAGTAAAAAAAAAAACAGGATTTTCTCCATACGACCATACGATTTTCTCTAATCGGAAACACCAACAGTCAATCCTGAAAAAAAAAATCCTAGACAAATAAACAAAAATTAAGTAATGTGCAATGTTCGAATTCACATTTTTTTTTATACCGACTATTTTGTTATTAATTCCTATATAATATCCTACG
The DNA here is from genome assembly GCA_949699805.1 of Tromatobia lineatoria. Lineage (NCBI taxonomy): Eukaryota > Metazoa > Arthropoda > Insecta > Hymenoptera > Ichneumonidae > Tromatobia > Tromatobia lineatoria. The sequence continues at coordinate 6,810,826 of OX453048.1, forward strand.
CGGGCAATGGGAACACATATAAAGATTGAGGGACGACTTTTTATCTCGAGAGATTTGCGTCGCGGAACATTATTGACGTTCGGAGCGTCACACAATTAATCGAAGCGATAATAGCTAGCATTAATAACTGAGCGATTGGTTCGAAGTATCTTAGTTTTCACTGATTCACCGAGAGACGAGGAACGCGAAGAAGGAACTTGTGTTTACTCGATGAACGACACTCACAAATAAACTCAAATATTTATATTATCTTCTGCGAGTATGTATGCATACTATACAATGGATTTCAAGTATATAAAATAAAAAATTATTTTCGGTTTGAATTGAAGCGCTAATCTTCTTGCGGTTGTTACTCTGTACCTGGGATATCTCGTGTCACGTGAATAGAACTTTACAAATCGTGTTACGGTGATGTAATAAATTTCAGTGAAATAAATACCGCTTATTATCCGGGAAAAAACGGATTATATGTGATCATGTATGACCATATATAATCATATAAAATATATATTATTATATATAAATATAGCGAAGCTGAAAGGTCCTGAAAAGTCACTTAGCGTAAAAAAAAAATTTGAGAAATCATATTACTTTTTAAAAAAACCATTTTTTTGTGATCAAAAAATTTTTTCCGAAATTTCTTATTGACACTATCAAAAAGAGCAACCCTCAAAACGTAATGTTAAACTTTTTCGAATTATTTTGCATGTTAAGTAACCGAATGAAAAGAGTTCCAATTCAGTTGTAAAAAAGGCCCTTGCCGGCTTTAATGATTTTAGTGGCTTTAGTGTGTTGGATATAATGATGAGATAGTCATTAAAATTTGTGTACAAAGTACAACTGCTTGACGTACGATTCGTGCAGTATTTGGATTTTTCCCGTTTTTGTGAGACTCGGAAAAAAAATTCAAAGTAATTGTGCCAAAACTCCCATGTTATTTAAATGGGAAAATGTTTGTGCTTACAGGCACGTTTTTCCGTTGAGATAGACCTCTCAAATTTTAACCAGATTTAAAAAAATTTATTTCGTACAAAATGAAGGGGCGTTTCGGACAAAATCGCTCAACATCGAAATTAACGACCACCTTAATAATCATATATAATTCAATTTAAATTAAATTCAAAGCGCAGTAGAATTTTAACCATTCGAGCGATTTTTATCAAATTTGTATTACGGTAGACAATGGTACGAATTTTTAGAGCAAGAAAAAATTATGTATGCCATAATGTTTTCATTTTGTAACGCAAAATTAATATTTTTCCATCTAGGGAATTTTCGCTTGGACTAAATTCATAATTGATAAACTCTAATCATGAATTCGCGTAAAAAATTGCTGCTAATAGCACAGAACTGCTACGAGTTACAATGTTTAAGGACATTGTAAACATTGGAATTGCAATAAAATTAGAACGTTTTATCGATTTTTGTAAAATGTATCACCGATCGTAATTCAATGTTACTCTATATGTGTACTATATTTTAGCCTGAAATCTTAAAATTCACGAAAGTTATAGCGTAAAATGACTTTTATTGAAATTTTCGAAACACTAAAATTTTGACCGATTTGCGCCAAATGTAATCCCAAACAAGATTAAATTCACCTGCGCTTACGAAAGACTATTTGACAGATAATCCTTATCTTCACAAGAATTAGATAATTCACCTTCTTTTTCGAAAAAAATAAGACAACTATTATATCAAAACTACCGCATTCTTCAAAAATTGCAACAATAAAAAATGGTCTGCTGCTTCACTCACTTGTCAAATTTAGTTCAATCGGTTAAACGACTCTTGAGTTAAAAATGATTTAAATTTCATAGCCTTGCACAAACATACATACATACGGACATTTTTTCTCAACCAATTTTTTAAAATGTTTTGGACGATTTTCAGTGTCCTGAAATTAATTTTTTTCATGAAATAAAAAATGTCTATTCATAAGAATGACAGGTCTCAATAAATGGAAATGAAAAATGGTCATTCATACATATACCAAGGTTACCAGTAAATTCTAAACAACATCACTACGTTCTACGCTTATCAGTCTACTGAAATTAAAATTTTTCAATCTACAGGATAAAATCGGTTATATAATGAACGAGGGTGCAAAGTCAAACAGTGTACGTTTAATTTTTTTTCCAATCTGGAATCTTTATTTTTCCGTTTAACGAGATAGGAAAACCATCAACGGTAGAAAAAAATGCGCAGTGGTTTTGCAGTGAACTGTTCTACGAAAAAAGTGCAGAAAACACTTTTGGCGGTGACAGAATACACCAGAATATACACAAAGAAAAAGTAGAACCTTGCAAATTGCTTCCTCTTTTTTTTTTGCTTTCTACAAAGCTCTATGAAGACGTATGATGATCAGCTTTGGCTTCCTCATAGAGGAAGCTTTGTAGAAAGCAAAAAATAATGGGGAAGCAATTTGCAAGGTTCTACTTTGCAGGCTTGTTTATACTCCGAAGACATTTTTATAATTACTGTGTTTTTTGGCATCTAGAACACTCAAAACATGTATTTCCATTAAAATCTTGAAGTGGATTTTTTTTTGGATTGCAATACTTTCTCTTTTACATACTCTGTATGTGATGAGAAAGTAAAACAGTGACGTAAAATTTTTACCGCTCGACCGATTTGTGTAAAATTGTCACTCAAAAATTGTGTAATGATAGTCCATATGTAAACTTAATTGAAACCCGATACCTAGTAATTTAAATGAGCAAGCGCTCGAAAGAGATTTTTCAAATAATTCAAAATGCCATAAAATTTGGACCACTCGACCGATTGGTGTCAATTTGTACCAAATATCTTTTTAAATGGTCGTCTAAGTGTGAAGAAAATTTAAGATAAATCTGTGAAAAATTTCGAAAATTTTGTTTTGTCGTAAAAGCTTTTTTTTCTTTTTGTCCACCAAAACCGAAATTTCCTGACATGTCAACAGTTAATTAAACCAAAATCTTAAATCGAAATCAATAATTGTGAAATCATATCGGCAATTGCAGCCGGATATCTCAGAATTTGCATGAGTTATAGTATTTGCAGACATTTAAAAAAAAATTAAAATTGTAATAAAGTCAGAACGGCTCGACAGATTCTCGCAAAATTTGGTACACATAATGTTTCACGGATAGTCCATTTATGTACAAAATTTCAGCCTGGTGCCTCTAAAATTCCGAAAGTTATAGCGTGAAAACGATTTTTTCAAAATTTACAAAATGGTGTAGAAAAAAAAATTTTCAACCGATTCGCTTCAAATACAATCCCAAACGTTATTTTATGATAACCCACTTGCGTGCCAAATTAGAAGAAAATCCGTAGAAAATTACGACAGTTATCGTGCGTACAAGAAAATCTGCACATACACACGCACACGCAGACATTTCGTAAAAACCACTTTTCTCAATGTTTTAGAACATTTTGAGTGTCCTGACATGAAAATGTCGAAAAAAAAATTTTCACATTTTTCCTCTATGAGAACGCAAAAAGAACCTCGTTAAATATGCATAAATATAATTAATTATCATAATTATTCGTAGCGAAAATACTTGTTGAAATTGTAACAATTTTATGTACTATCACATTATTCATATAACAATAACAAACAGCTCATAAGACATAATATTATTGCAGTGGACGAGAAATCAGGAAAACCGCAGTCGTCTACCAACATGAGTCGCGACATTTCCATCGTAAACGTGCGTGAACGCATGGAGGTAAGCAAAACTCATTTTTTTGTACTATTTTTCCTCTCCAGTTTCATGACAAAAGGAACTAGATATAATACCATTGCATAGAGACTAAAGATAACCGCAGTTGATCGGTGAAAACGCATCGGCAATATCTCGTTATTATGATATCAATAATTTATCATTAAGGGGGGATCGCTTTAGAAGGACCTAAAAAAGCGTTTCAATGATAATCTGCACAGTAATGGACCCTTTCCATAAGCACATTGTCAACAATTAGTAGGGAAGATGACGATTGTAATTCCTGTTCGAAACAAAAAAGAATATAAATTATTTCTCTTCCGGGTAAACTACAAAAATTGTTGGAACGTATTTTTCTAATAACTTTTATTGCATCTTAAAGTAACTATTTTTACAATTTCACAATTATTTCAACTTTTTCTTAGTTGATTGAGAAGAAAAATATATGGTGATAATTCTTTTGGCTTTTCGTTTTGAACAAGAATTATGAAGTGTTGTGTCTTTCGTACCAATTGGAAATGACAACGGCAAGGCGTTAATAGAAAGGGTTTATTTCTCTACAAGTTATTATCGTATTTACTTGGAAATATAAATTCTTATACTTTAAATTCATAAGACAATGTACCCCAGAGTTCAATGGACTAAGTTGTTTTTTTTTCCTTCTAAAATAAATTCTTGAAAACAACTTGTTTTGGGTTTTCTGAAGTAGGATTCCTCCTTACGGATGTATGATACGTACAGTCCCGCCAGAAGTGAATTTCAGAGACAATTTTGATCACTTCCTGATGGGATAAGAATCGGAAAAAAATAATGCACATAAGACGTGCTGAAAAGATTGATCTCGCATAATAATAATCCCAAAATGTTATTAAAAAATTAGTGAAAAAAACAATTGTTCCACAAACAATCAGTCAACCTAACTTTTCTTCTAATGAAAATGATATGTTAATTTATTTGAATGCGAATTTTTTCAGATTTTTTTCTTTATTTTGATTTTGATTTTTTTTATTTTCAAAAATGTGCGCGAAATAACGAATTTTGGATATGTGTTCGGTATAAAACCCATTACTACACTCAAGATTTTTTTGCAAATCGCATATCCAAAATTTGTTATATTCTGCGCATTTTTCAAAATAAAAAAAATCAAAATCAAAATGAAGAAATAAATCTGAAAAAATTCGCATTCAAATAAATTAACATATTATTTTCATTAGAAAAAAAGTTAGGTTGACTGATTGTTTCTTGAACAATTGTTTTTTTTCACCAATTTGTTAATAACATTTCGGGATTATTATTATGTGAAATCGATCTTTTCAGCATGTTTTATATGCATTATTTTTTTTCCGATTTTTATCCCACCGAGAAGTGATCGAAATTGTCTCTGAAACTCACTTTTGGCGGCACTGTACGTATCATACATCCTTAACGAGGCTACATTTGCTGAATTTGTTGTACTTTTTGGATGGAAAATTAAGATACGACAATTCAGGAGAAATTCATTTTTTAGCGGTTGACAGCTTTTTATTTATTTCATTACACAAATATCGAAGGCCCGATGATAAGAATTTTTTTCTGTCTTTCTATATGATAAGAAACACGCTGCAAAATTGGTTCCAAAATATAGTCCGAGTTTTAGATGGAAAAAAATATCTAAAGTAGCATCTTGCACATTGCTTACTCGCTATTCGCATTGACTAGTGGAAATAAATACCACATTAATCAATAACTACTATATTTTTGAAATGAATAATTTAGGTTTGCCACGTTATTCTGAGTTGAAACCACAACGCTTTCTTTTAGTTAATGAATTCAAACAACTTTAAAAACTACTAGTTACTAAAGCTGATCTTGAGTTCTACTGTAAACTGTAAAATTTGGAAAATAAATGCCAAAAGCTGACTGAACGAACTTAATGAGGCGATGAAGAATACCTCGTATACAATGTAGAACAAATCTTATCTTTAATTCTTTATTTTCCATACACTAATTCGATAATTAGCGCAACTCCTCCAACAATTTGCCGATAATAGACCAGCTAGTTAGCTAATCTTCTGTTCCTTTAATTTTGTTTTCTGTTTGACATACCATTAGAGCGATAATTTATGATATTCAATGCCTTGGAATGGGCCTCATTTTCTAGCTCACTGTGATAAGTCATCCGGTATTTTTTTTTTTCTATTATAAGCACATCAACTTATCTAAGTGGAATTTTACTCACATCTTTCGCTGTTTCTTTTTTAATTAACTTTAACTCATCGTTCAATGATCTTCTTTTTTTAAATACCAATTAATGAGGTAACTGTTTTTCTGGCAATTTAAAACGTTCCTCCTATCAATAAGTTGAATCAGTAATCGAACAAAATCAGAAATTTAAGATTCTTTTCCTGTCAATCTCTTGTATTGTTGAGTGCGCGCATACTTACTATCAGTGATACGGTATCTTATGCTTCTACAGAGATTGAGACACGATGTTGTCAATCACGTGGGTGATCAATTTGATGACATGATGTCCGAAGTCATGGACGGACTCGAAGCTATTAATAAATTCGAGGGAGCCAACGCTCTTCGCTTAAATGAAAACGAGAAATTGTACAACGACAAGAGGTAAACACAGATTTTTTTATACAGCCACAAAATTATTCACTATAATTTGAAAAAGAAATTTTCAATTGCACCTCATTTGCGTTCCAGAGGTTAAAAAAAATGCTGCATTTTCTGCTCGCACTAATCATCGAGATTTTTATTTGTTGTCTACTTTTTAACCATTTATAAATATCTGTTTAAATTTTACCTGAGACATTTTTTTCGGGGTCAGAGCGAAGATATTCAAGTATAAAATCTGCTCAACGATTTTCAAAGATGTTGGTTTTCTCACAATGATATACAGAGATAAATTCGGGCGATTTGTAGCAAAAATATACGAAGAAATTGAAACAACATGATTTTTGGAAATAATTTAAAAATTGGCACAAGTAATTATTTGGTACCTCCTTCGCGTAAACCTGGTTTTTTGTGACAAATGACAAAGATCTCGATTAGTAATCGGTTGTTTTAAAAAAATGCTTATTTTTGAGCATTTTTTTAAAACAACCTATTCCGCACTTCATTATTGCTTTTAGTCTTCTTTACAGGTTGCATTGTTTTTCAGGAAAACTTCGAACGATGGAAGACTTGGAGAGAAGCAGTTCCTCTGTAGAAATTCGGTGCTCACCGATCTCTACGAGATTAAACATTTTAGAACAATCTACAATGCCTTTATCGCAATCCTTATCATATTGTTGCTCAACACAGTGACTTACGATTTGTTACACACCGGATCGTACGTATTTTTCATGAATTCCTCGGTTCAAAGGTCCAGAAGACTTTCCAAATTTTGAATTTAAGTTTGCACTTGAGTACGAAATATGATGTAGACTCCGAAGTCAAGTATGAACTGAGGTTAAAACTTGGATATAGTTTCGTCCTTAAAGATGAGTTAACTCTTCAAGGATGAGAACCTCGCGTTCTGAGATCATTTTTAAACGTAGAATGTTGTGTAATTAATGGCTTAAAATCCGTTTATCGGTTATTTGATTATTTATTCTCGAATTGACACCGCAACGTGTCTTCGTACCTGAAGGAACATACATTCCTACCCAAATGTTCGACTTTATCCGAGTTTCAATATCTAAAAAAAACCGGACTTATTGACGATGCTGAAAACCTTGATTTTTATGGTAATGATGCCGAATAATTACTAATAAATCTGTATTTATTAATGTTTAAAGATTCAACAGACAAACGTATGTTTTTTATATGAAATAGAATTTTCCCTCACAGTTAAAAAATACCAGTTTACAAGATTTTCATTTTAGGTCAGTTATCTTAAGAATTCTAACAAGTATTATGAAATCTTTTTACTAAAATATATCCAAGATCTGTGATTTTCAACTAGATTCCAAAACATAAAATAAATAATTTCAAAATTGTAAGAAATATTCCTATCTAATTCGTGTTATAAATTATTGTGAACTTATTTATTAATGACAGTTTGGTATTACTCTTATTCAAGATAATTGTTTTGAGTGTCCTCAATGATGCCTATAGATTTTTTGTTGCAAAATATTTAAGACCCAATTGAATTAAACTTTTGGTTGGCGACGTACGTGATACATTTTTAATTATAGTCGCTAATTATTAATCGTTTTATTTAGGACGAGTCTCGGTGTGAAGCTCATAATGATGGGCTTCGCCAAATTTTCCATAGCCGTAGAAGTTTGGATGGTAATGTTCGCTGCAACTTTTAGCGTTTACATCGCCACCAGTTATTGGGCCCATAGGCGTGTAAAAATTCCGCCGAAATGTAAGAAACTCAATAAATTACATAAAATATATAAAATTACAATGTATATATAGTATTTCTTATTTTTTAATAGCCTTTGGACTCAAAGCATGGGACTACGGATGGATCTTAATGTACGTGACTTTCCAAGTGACCTTTATCATTTTTCCTGCATACGCGATCATTGTTTCAGGAACTCCACCAGTTTCTAGTGTAGTTATTCTTACGGAGCAGGTAAGACTAGATTATAAGCTGAATATTTTAGTTCGTTCAGTTTAATCCATTGAAAATAATAAAAAAATGAAGGATCCTTAAGTCAACTTGGCAAAAGAAAATCATATTCAATAAATGGGCGGCTTGAAAATATCAGTAATATCAGATTTCGGAGTTACAGCCCTGGTAAAAATAATTGATAGAAAACGATTTCAAAAAATTCTATCGTTCCGAATACGGACTTTGGTTAGTCAGTTTACGAAGTACTGTCATAAATTTACGATGGAAATCATATATGTTTTCTTCAGATCCTATAATATTATCATAAACGATATTACTTTTGTATTAAATTTAATAATAAAAGTATGCGATACTACCCCAAGTAGCAATTTTTGTTCTGTTACGGAAAAGTTATCCGAATGGTTTACATATGTCCGCCAGAAAGTTGTCCGTAGGCTATCGTATGTCTTAAAATTAACTTTCGGACATAGGATATTTTACAGATAACATTCTGGCGGACATATGTATCACGTTCGGATGACTTTTTCATGACAGATGTCTTCTTGCTATCTGGGACGTATGCACCTATTAAGTAATATGTCAAGCGTGAAAACAAGAAAAAAAGAAATCGACCGATAATTATGATTTTTTTCCGGTCATTCATCTTCGTAGTGATCGCGGGCCAAGCTGCTTAACTTTCATGTTCTCTGTCCAACTATTCCATCTAAATTCATTCTTATTAGATAATACGTATTAATAATACATAAGCCACTCCACGCACTTAAGAGAAAAAAAGAAAAGTGAGCAGTTTTTTAGCATTTTTCTCACTAAATTATTTATATTAATTCTCTAAAAATGCTTTACGTATACGTTCCTTGCCGAAAGTTTTCTTTTATCCGAATTTGAATACTTTGCGATAAGAAAAAAATTTACTAAATAATCAACCATATCGAAGATGCTAATAAGAGCGTTTATTGCGGATAATAATAGTTCGAAGAATTTGTTAAAAAATCAGTTTCAGAAAAAGTTTGTCAAGTTTTCGAAAAACTTAATAATCCCTCTTATTAAATGAATTCGCTCACGTTTCTGAATGCATATGATTTATCAATAATTTTTTTTGCTATATTTTTATTTTGAGAAAAGGCTTTAACGTTCTAAATTATTAATATGTTCTTGTGAGAAAATTCAATATTGGAAGAAAATAATAGAAAACTGTTTCATTTATATCAGGGTTGTACGATAGATTATGATAATTCTTTCATTCTGAACACATGCGATTTTTTCCAATATATTTTTTATAAGTGTAAGACGATAGAAAATTATAGGATCTCCTGTTAATTGTCTTGAAGGTGCTTTAGCCGTTTCACGACTTCACTATTTTTTTAGTTTTTTTAATATTTGCTTCGATCAGAGCCTCTTCAGAAATGTATTTTCATGTCGGAGTTGTAATCGACTACTTTTGTTGTTTCTATTCATGAACAGAATAAATAGAAACAAGAAAAGTACAACTCTGACATGAAAATACATTTCTGAAGGGGCCCTAATCAGGGCAAAACGTAAAAAAAAAACAAAAAATAAAAAATAAATACATAGTCAAGCCGTCATTCGCCGGAGCAACCAAAGAAGTTCGATTCACCTCGTAAATGCCTCTTTGATTGCGAATGATTCTTGTTAAATCATAGATTTACGATATAACACGATTCATCACAAACGGATAAAAAGTTATAAGTGACGAAACATTAATTCAATACAAAATATTAGAAATCCGTTGGCGAACCATTCTTACTGATAACGTGTCTATCGTATTGAAACCATAGAAAACGAAAACGGAAAGAAACTATAATAACAACGATTTAATTTCTATAAATTTATCGAAGTCCGAATAGATAGAGATGACCACACACGATTAAATCCCATTCAAATTCTATCGATCTGTATCATCTCTATATCATATTTTTACCAGGGAACTGTATTTTAAATCGATATTCACTTAATTCCGAATACGGTTCAAAAAACCAAGTACCAGCCGCTTGTGTACTATCGGAGGTCAATGACGCATTCTCATCTCCGTAAACTAAATCGCTTCTGAAAAAACCCAGATATGCTTGGTGGACAGTTAAAATTAAAACTCAGTTCAGATTTATTCTTATTTTCTACATCGAAAAACGAAAATTTAAATAAAGGTGAATGAGAAGAGATTTTTTCATGAAATTTTACATGAAACAAAAGTGATTTTTTCAATCATGCAAGAGAAATTAAATGGTATTCAAATTGCGACTGAAGCATAATTCAATACGCTCCTAACAATGCTACTTTGTTCGACTTATTTGGGGACCATTTGTTCGGGAAGAAAAAAAAACATATTCGTTTCTTCTGAGCAGTAGAAAGAAACTAAATTTCCTCATGTTAATATAAAAAAAGAATTGTGAAGAACAGAAATTTAAAAAATCTATATTACGTAGGTCCGATTACTGATGAAGACTCACGCTTTCGTAAGAAGTACAGCTGGGGTTGCCACATCTTATAAGCCACATTCGGAAGGCAAGGAATTCGCTTTTCCTGGTTTCTCCAAGTTTCTTTACTTCCTGTTCGCTCCGACACTTATCTATAGAGACAGCTACCCAAGGTAGAGTTTAAACACTCAATACAATTGTACAATGTTTACGTTAAATTTTATGTACAATTACTAATCAGACTTTCGGATTATACAAAACTGACAATTTTCAGAACGAAGGCAATTCGGTGGCGATTCGCTCTCTGGCATCTCATGGAAGTTGGGCTAGTAATCTTCAACATGTCATTCATATTCGAGCGAACCATCATACCCCCTTTCATTGAATTTGGCAAGAAACCAGTTGATGCACGGAGCTTTATTCTCTCAGCATGTGGAAACTCGTTTCCGGGTCTTCTCATATTCCTTAGCGGTTTCTACTGTTTGCTCCACGCCTGGATGAATTTCGCTGCTGAGGTCATGACGTTTGGGGACAGATTGTTTTACAAAGTGAGTGCATATGGGTCATTATTTATTTATTTATCAATTTATGAGATCCTGAGATTCAAATCCCCTAAGGACCTGAGCAGTGAACATACAAAAAAAAGAAAAGTTAAGACAGAGAATAAGTTAGAGCAGATAGAAAAGATAGAAAAGTACAGAAAATGGTTTTACGCTAAATGAGGTGATACAGACTAAAAGAGATGAACGGTGACTTTGAACCGGGGCAAACCAGGTGCCAAATCAACCCGAATCGATAGCATCGATAGCATTACATACCGTTTCGACCTGCGTCGGACCCTCGACCTCTCAGATTTGGTCGAAAATTTTTTATATCATTGGACCAACTTCCAAAAGTACTGGAAAATTTGTTCAGATTATTTTATTTCAATTTTTTTTTTGCGATTTATGAAAGCTAACATATTTTAGCCCAAATTTGAAAATCTGAAAAAGTTCTCAAAAATTCTGCATGAAATAACAAAATTTTCGAGCCTAAAACCAAAGTGGGCCGGGTTTTGCTTCTGTTTTTTCTATGAAAAATTATTTAAAAATTTAGAAACGAAAGAGGAAAAGTTATCAAATTTTTATAAAATATTGCTTTCTCTAAAATATGTATTTCGTGAATGGCCGTGAACACGAAAACGGTCCCAGATTTTCAGCAATCTAGCTGAAATTTGGGACACGTGGCGAATGATCACTAAAGTAGATTGCTATTGAAATCGGCCTTAATCGATTAACGGGAAAATATTAGTTTGGTGTAGCTTTAGCCGTTAGTTTGGAATGGATAGAATTCTATCCATAACAGGAAAATGAGCTATAAAGATTTTTGTTATTAAACTTTTTCGATTTTAGAGAGAGAAAGTTTAAATCTTGATAGCTTATTTTCCTGTTAATCGATCAAGGCCGATTTCAATAGCAATCTACTTTAGTGATCATTCAACCTGTGTCCCAAATTTCAGCTAGATTGCTGAAAATTTTAGACCGTTTTTGTGTTCACTGCCTTTCACGAAATACACACCCATAGACACACACGCCCACATTTGCACATATACATACACCGGACATTTTTTCCAGATATGCTTTTTTAATGTAACATTCTGCGCAAATTTTTTATGAATCGCATTTTTTTTTCCACACAAACAAAAGCACTTGCAGGAGAAAGCAATATTTTAGAAAAATTTGATAACTTTTCCTCTTTCGTTTCTAAATTTTTGAATAGTTTTTTAAAGAAAAAAAATAGAAGCGAAACCCGGCCCACTTTGATTTTAGGCTCAAAAATGTTGTTATTACATGCAGAGTTTTTGAGAATTTTTTCAGATTTTAAAATTTGGGCTAAAATATGTTAGCTTTGAAAAATCGCAAAAAAAATTGGAATAAAAAAATCTGAAAAAATTTCCCAGTACTTTCGGAGTTGGTCGAATCATTTTAAAAAATTTCGACCGAATCCGAGAGGTTGAGGGTCCAACCCAAGTCGAAACGGTATGTAATGCCCCATATGTTTTTTCATTTACTTTTTATTTAATTCTATTTACTTTATCGTTTCCATTTGTTGGACAATGCTATTTCGTGTGAATAACAATTAACTCCAGTATAAATGGCAACGAAAAAAGAGAACAAATCAAAAGTCAATTTTGCTCTGTGTACTTTTTAGAAAAAAAGTAAACTACCGGGAAAGCGTTACATTCGACATTGTCCTTTGCTTAAATTTCGGAAGAAAAAATCATGTCCGTTTTTTTCCTGTTATTTATGTCTATTACTAAAATTTTACAATTAAATAATAGAATTGTTCAATTGTACTTATTTATTGTTCATTATTAATTGTTATCACGCATATTTTAGAATTTCCGTCATCAAAGATAAGAAAACAGATCCTTATTTTTATTATTTAAATTGGCTCTATTTCTTTGTTTTTAATTCCTATAATTCAAGTAAAGAATACTCAAATTGCCATTAAAGAATAAATAGATTTACTAAGGATATCCAATTTATCGCATTTAAATTTTTTTTTAATTTTGAAACTTACTTTTTATTGGCTATTATAAGTCAACCGAAATTGACGTGTTTCTCACGAGAACAAAAATTGAAATCACGTTGCGAATTCTACAATTCATATCTCAAAAAAATTATCCGTTATCAGCTATATCAAAAACTGTCACTCTAAAAATCCGAAATGTTCTTACTAATTTCAATCTACTTGTTATGAATGTGATCATCGTTCAGTTCTCAATATTCTGAAGAAAAGTTCATACCTCGAGGAGTAAATCTTCGCGTATTAGAAGTTTTTCGAGCATCAGCGTTCCGTTAATCTTTCTTGAATATAATTCCTTAAAAAATGAACACTAACCAAAGCTAAAGAAAGAGGAAATTTTTGTTCATTTTGGCTGACCACGATCTTCAAAACTGATATCCCGGCTTGCACCGATTTTTTTTCACGATTTTACTTGCGTTTTATGACTATAAAATCCCACATACAGATGCCATCTGTTACTTCAAACATAGAAATATAAATGCGAGATACTATTACAGGTAAAATACCCTGTAAAAATTGAATTCCTTACAATCATCTTCGAAAATCACAGTAAACATTAGAATCCCCTTTCGAAATAGTTCTTGACCGATTCTTTTTTTATAATTTATGAATTCAATGACTTGATCAATGATTTTAATCTAGGATTGGTGGAACGCGACGTCTTTTCAAACATACTATCGTCATTGGAACGTTGTAGTGCACGACTGGCTGTACACATACATTTACAAGGACGTATATGAAAACGTGACATCAGGACATCGATTCCTCGCTACCACAGCAGTTTTCACCATTTCCGCGGTCTTCCACGAGTACATTTTGGCCGTCGCATTTGGTTTCTTCGCTCCAGTGATGCTCTGCATGTTTGGTATCGCTGGTTATCTCCTGGTCTTCATTTTGCGGACAAACAGCCAAGCCGGAAACATGTTTATGTGGTTTGCTCTTTGCACGGGCAGCGGGTTTATGATTAGTCTCTATTCCATCGAATATTTCGCCCGGGTGAATTGTCCACCTCTCACAGAAGGAATTTGGGATTTTGTTATACCAAGAACAATTTCCTGCTTTTACAAAACTGAAGAGCTTCGATAGCAGGAACCCACAATAAAATTAGACCATTCAATTTTTTTAAGTATCGCAGATTATCGAATGCCTATCAGAAATTTTCTGTGAGTTTGACCACCTTTATTTTATGACTCATAATTTTCCAGCTCTTATTACTACTTAAGAGCCGGATTGTACATTCTATTTTGTATTTGTAAGCATTTTTTTATTGTCTTTTGCATAAATTGGTGAGTCGTATTTTTTCGCGATTGTTCATATATTCATATATCCGTCTATTTTCGTTGAAGTATTGATTATTAGAATTATGTTCAAAATTCTTTTCTCGATAAATGAAAAATCATTCGTTTAGGCAAAATAGTTAAATTGATTAAGATTTTGGCGTATCAGAAAGTTAAAAAAAATGATTGAATTAAAGTAAAAAGTTAAACTTCAACAACAATTGCATTGAAAACTTCAGTAAAAATGCATATCCATCAACGTGTATTTTTCTAACATGATTTTCGTCCTTAGATTGAAAATATTCGAAGTAATATGTAACTTTAGGTTCTTGTATAAAAAAAAACTGAAAAAAAAAACCACTGAAGTAGTAGTAAAATCTGGCGAATCGTAAGTCGTTCCTAAGGTCGAAAAAAGTGACTAAACTTACGTAGAATAATTCCCTACATCAGGGCCAGCCAATATTCGACCAAAATGCTATCAAAAATAATTTTCGATTAGAATGATTATGGATAATCCTTAAGAAGGGTCGTAACTGACCTCAAAATGATTGCACTAGTCCCAACTCATGGCGCATATTAATTTATAAGGACAACTCTCTTTGCTGAACTTAAAGTCAATTATTAGAATAGTTCCCGAAAAAGCCAAGCCAAAAATTATAAGTCCTCAATGAAAATCGATCCAAACCATTTTTGAAATCTACAAAAAGAACTTTTACGGACGTCTAAATGCGTTGTCTATGCAGTAACCAAAAACTGGAAAAAAATATGACAATTTGGATTCTATACAAGAAAATACGTTCACAAACTTTCAACGGGAAGCTAAGAAAGAAAAACATAAGAAAAACAGCTACAACCCTGCTTAAAAACGAGCGATAGAATTTTTTTCAACATTTATCATCGTAAATTACTTCACATAATTCAAGAAAGAAAAACAATCAGTGAATCAATCGTTCTCGAAAATGACTAAATTAAACGAAACAAAACGGAAAGTATTTTAAAAACATTTTTATTCGAATATTGTTAATCTCTGCTGCCCATCCCCAGGATTCAGGTAACAAGTTCCTCTCTTATCTCGCGTAAAACGTTTTTTCTACGCCGGAAAAAACCTCAAATCGCGTCTCTGCGACGGTTAGAAGACTTCTATCCGCCGAAGATTTTTGTATTGTACTCTCAGAAACGCTCAATCGTCGTTTATTACTATATGTAGTCGTTGTAAATACAGTAAATATCGTATCGTTTTTAAAACAAAGAAATATATTTATTATCGAGTCTTACATAAATATTCATAGATCGCATATATCCGCAAAGATAGTACAACATGATTATGCATATGTACATCATCCGTACACTTATGTATAATTGCATACATATATACATGTATGTATATGAGCGCTTCTCTCCTAGCCCACCTCCCTGTACACAATTAATTAACCATACGCTGTAATTTACATGTATACATATATTGCAGCGATATACACGCATGTACGTAAGATATTGTTCATAGCTTCGATGGGACAGACGTGTCGTCATGCAATTTCACCAATGGACAATTTAACTAATCATTTGTCCGTCCATCAACGCCTTATCTGAGATCCGCTGCTGCTGTTGTTCAATTTTTCCTTTACGCTATTCCTTTTCTTTAAATATCGTTTTAGACCTTTGTACGAATGCGAAACGCTTTTCTCTCGAGTCATTTTTTCAGTGAAAATATGTAAAGTATCAGTGAAAACAGTCCCGATAACTCGAAAAAAAGGGTGGGGATCAAAATATCGAATGAGCAAAATAGCGAATAGCTAAAACAACAAATTTCATAATATCGGCCATTCTAGATTTAGACGTTAATTATTCTAAAGTTCACTGTATTAGCAATTTGCTATTGTGATCTCCACCCGCAAAATATCTCTCGTGCTTATTGCTGACTGTAGAGAGAGTGAAAATATGCAGAAAGTAACAGATTCGAGAATGGATCCGTTTGAGTATATATATGGACGCGTGCCAACTGGAGACTACCTTGGAAGATATCACGTCAAATGTGAGGCAGTCGATAGCTGATAGACTACATATTTTATTGTCCAGTTGTGGCTGCGTCGAGCGCCGTTCAAACTGTTCCATTATCTTCGAAATCGCACAATTTGTTTATTTTTAACGATATCGGTATTAGAAGTTGAAATATCTCATTAAAACGCAATATTCAACTTAAAAATCCTTAGCAACTTGACGGACCAGGAAACGGACCAAAAATAGACACGTTCGTTGGAGAACGAAGCGGACTACAGAAAACGGTAAAACGAACCGCTCTTTTATGTTAAAAGTTTAGTCCTTTGGTTGCGAAAACCGAAAAAGGACTGAACGATTTTTTTTTCAAAATTATTAACTGTGGTGCAATAAATTAATTTAAATGGCTGTATTTACATCTTTCAATTTCATATTCGGAATTATTTGGTAGCTTGGCACATATTCGATCACAGATAACAATTAAAATTTTCTGTATAATCGGTGGAACTCGAACTCGAAACCCTGTGAATATGAATCTAAGCTTTAGACCATTCGGCTATTTACAGCGTTATAGGAATTCATTTTGTTTTTCTATTTTAAATATAATGAAATTTTGAATATGTTATGACCTTAACTTGTTGAATTACGTCTAAAGTTATTTAATTACCCCTGCGCAAGATCAGTTGCTTCAACAGTGCAATGTATGTAAATTACACATGTGTCACGATGGGAAGTTGCAGAATTTATTACGAACATACAACGTTTAAAATAATCGATTTCGTTGAAAATTTATTAAACGTGTTTTTATTTCAATTACTCCAGATGTCATCATGTAAATGCCTAAGATTGTTTTCCGTTCAAACTTTTTTTGTCCGTTAAATAGACAATAAAGAGATTGAAGAGAGGTGTCCGCAAAATTCTTGTTTCGAGTCTCACCGATGACCTAAGAAATTTTAATTTTTTTCCGCGATTAAATAGTATTAAACTAAATAATAAGTTAGAATATGTAAAAGTAAAATTCAAGATAAAGTTGTCTAGTCAAACGCAACGAAGCCAATATTTTTTCTCAAAAAACGTTTGATCCTTTTTTGGTTTTCGCAACAACGAACGGACCTTAAGCATTCACAAAAAAAAAGCAGTTGACTGCTTTTTGCGGTCCGTTTCGTTCCCCAACGAAAGCGTCCGTTTTTGGGTTTACCCCTAAAACGCAGCGGTCGCACAACTTGCTGAGGCTTGATTCCAATGTTGCCGATAGAAAACAATTGTCCGTTACGTTTTTCATTACTTTGAATATCGTGCAACTTTCCAATGATTGAAAATAAAAATACGGTTGTTGTACCGTTTGTGGCCATTTTTATCATTACATTCTTCAAATTATTTATTCTCATAATTGCATGTTAATTCCTCGAACATATTGAAATCAATTTTCTGAATGGCCTACTCGATTTATTTTTATTCGATTAAATTTTTTTTTAATTTGTCCAACTGCGATACAATCAGCCCAACGTAGCCGAAAATCGTACGTCTTGGTCACAGTTTCATTTTTCAGAAGAGGTTTCGTACTCAATCTCACCAATAACACAGAAAAATACAAAAAAAATTCATAATGAACTCTCAAATCTACTTATAAAAAAATACACAAAAGTTGAATCGAAGATAATGGAAGTTTGTAAATCCGGCGACGACGATGTGAGACGGCACGTTTGTAGAATGAAAACCAAATAGATTTTAAAAAACCCCGAAATTTTCGTTAAAAACAAAATGGCCTAAAATCGGTTGAACCCACGTTATCCATTCGCTGCATTTCGTAGCGACGATTGTCGGCCGAATACGAAAAATCGGTGGTTATTTGTCGCTAAAAAAGACTGCATCTTCGATTGACGCAGCGCTTTCAGTAATCTTCATTTGCCCATACCGACGAGCGCCTCATCCATAAGTTCGTCGTCGGTGATGCACGGCGAAGCGACAGAGTGCGGCGAGTGGGTTATAACTCTAGGAGATGGCGCGGGGCTTTTAACGATATGAACACTGACCGAAGGGCTCGGTGGGAAAGCAGGTGGCGGTGGTGGTGGCGGTGGAGTGTTTCTCCTAACAGGTGCCGATTGTAGACTCATAGCTCTTTCAGGAATCGTTGCGATGGCGACTTTAGCGACGTCTTTAGGTGTGGAAAAGTCCAACAGCATCTCAGCGACATCCTGACCGCTTCCGGTTGCATTGGGAGTGGATAATTTGTTGACCGTGGCAATAACGTCGATCGGCGACGACGATCGAACAGCCGGCGATGTAATGGTTGAAATAGCCGCCTGAACTTTTTCCAAAGACTTTCTTCCCTCCTCCACAGACTTGTACTTGTTCAGAGCGGCGTCAGCCGGTTTTGTGCTGAGATTTAGACTCTCAGAAGTGTTAACTGATGCAGAAAGAGGATTGTTCGCAACAGTCGATACGCCTGACGTTTTGGCAGTGGAGATTGGATCCGTGGTTATCGCAGCGTCAACGGGAATGTGGCTTAAATTACCAGCGACGATATCATCGACCGGCGGCGCAATTGCAGCGGATGACGCGCCAATCGACGGCGCGTTGCTCTTGAGAAACGGCTGCTGGGAAGTCGCGATCGCGGTTGGTCTCGTTGATGCCGTTGAGGCTGTGAAATCTTTGCAGGTATCCCGAGATTCGTCTCCGGTAGACATAGAGAGATTCGTCGGGACGTCAGGGTCTAAATTCACAGCGGGAGATGTCGAGGTTGTCGTTAGGGTTTGTGGCTGTAGCATCAAATGACTCGCGGGACTCATAGCCGTGCCTAAATTCATAAGCGGCAAGGAACTCGCGGTTACAGAGAGAATATCGGGTTTATTTTGCGTTATTTCTCTCCTCGCTTGAATGGTAGTTGCGTCGAGTATATCGGCAGTCGATGATTTTGGATTGTTTGTTAAACCGCTCGAGGAAAGCGCTGGATTCTTCGTTTGCTCCAATTTACTTGACGTCATGCTATCAACGAGCAGCTTTGCGCTCGAATGTTCGGAGCTCGAAGCCGGCTGAGAGAGTTTATCAGCTGACGATTTTTTCTCAGCGCTTTCGGCAGCGTTTGCACGCGCTGATAATTTAGGAATTTGAAACTTAGTGTCCAGCTGCTTAATGAGACCCTCAACGACGAGTTGAGGAGGAAAGTTTGGCATCGTCGAAGGCGAAACGTGAGCGGCGAGGACTTTGAAGGCTCTCTCGCTCTCGCTCTCCTCTCGAAGAGCCGAGGGACTAGCTTTTCTACCGTCCGCTGAGCTTTTCGAGCCGAACAAACCACTGCTTTTTTCCGAAGACTTTGGCAGCCTCGGTTTGTCCCTGTTTCTGCTGAGATCGGTCGCTCCTGAACTCGACATTTTCGGGGAACCAGAGGACGATTTTGAAGTTGCACTTTTCGCAAGAACTCCGCCGCTTCCCGTCGAACTCGAGCCGGAAGACGATTTCGGCGTGGATGACATTTTCTGTCCGGTAACGCCAATTTTGTTCGTAACAGACGACGAAATTCCGCTTCCCTGCGTCGTAACCTTCATCGACGATTGCGTTTGTGGTTTTTTCGACGCTGGCCCCGAATTAACACCCGGTTTCAATCCCGTATGTGTTTTTGGCGATCCGTTTCCCGACCCCGATGACGAAACCGAAACGCTCAACGATCCACCGACCGCGGATGTCGTGCTCGATGAAATTTTCAAATTTCCCCCCGTTTTCGAGTCCTTCGCCCGAGTTTTGTTAATCGTTATTTTCATTCCATCCGAACTGTGCTTAACCATATATTCCGCAGGATTTTTCGCGTCCATCGAAGGACTGCTACTTTTACTGGTACTTTTACCTTCCCCGCTCATTTTCCCGCTGGAAGAACTCGCCGCGCGTTCTTTTTGACTCCCTACGCTTCCACTTTCGTTTCCACTTCCGCTACCACTTCCACCGGACTTTTGTCCATTTCCCCCGCCGTTTCCGCCACTTCCGGCGTTTCCTCCGCCAACGGCATCGTCGGTACAGTGCTGAGCGTTTTTGAGCTTGTCGATAACCGCACTTAGCGAACCTTTGCGATTACGAGCCTGTTGTTGTTGCTGTGCAGTGGCGGATTTCCCTAAATCAGAACTCCCCGATGGCGGAGTGCTGCTTCCGCTGCTGGGAAGCGAAGTGGGCGGCGTTTCGCCGCTGCTGCTCGGAATAAGTTCCAACTGCTTCAATTTTCCGCTCGACGACTTGGTTTTGGGACTTTGTCGACCCGATCCGCTTGCGCTGAAGGACAACGAGGTTGACGAAGAGGACGAAACGTTTTTTCGGTCCTTTTCCCTGCTGGAATCTTTGCTCGATGACGATTTTTGCTTGGAAGACGATGAAGAAGTCGAGGAAGTCGTCGAACTCGATGAAGTCAATTCGTTGCAACTTTTGCTCGACGACGACGGCGAATTATTAGCGGCAGCGGACTTCAACGCGGACATACTGGGCTTTCCGGCACTTGCCGAACTCCCGTGCTTCGGGGATGACGTACCGTGCTTGGGACTAACGCTCGCTGGAACCGCCGACGGCGCGTGTTTAGGACTGTTGTAAACTGGCGAGTGTTTGGGGCTCTGAATCGATTTGCTGGAAGCTGAGGCAGTAGAAGATGAGCTCGAAGCGCTGGTATTCGATCCGGAGACATTTTGCTTCAAAGTAGGACTCGATTTACCTACAAGAGCGAGAGGACTTGTGTGAGTAGGCGACGGATTAAATTTCCTCAGCGTAGTCGCAGGCGAAGATGGCCTCGAGCTGACGTTGGGCTGAGGTTCCGTAGGTTTAATACTGACCGAAACGGGCTTCGATAGAGGATCCTGCTGCGATTGTTTCGGCGGTAATTTATCCGGTGGTCCCATAGGGCTATCCTCGCGCTTTCGTTTCCGTTTCTTCTCCAGTCTTCCTTTTTCGTCGCTTGTTTTGCTCTTTCTATCGCGACGTTCGTCCCCCAAGCCCTTCATAGACGGCGACACTATCGGCGTTATTGTAATCGAGCTGGGAAGTGTTGTTTGCGGTGACGAAGAAATCGGTATTATTTCGATTCCCGGTCGCCTCTCCAATCCCATTCCGGTAAGTACGGAATTGTAGTTGGTAGTTTGACCGATACCAGCGCTGGAAATCGGGGTAATACTCACCGAAGGTGGCACGAGACTCGCGGCTTTGTTCTCGTCGAAAACATTGGGGCTTTTCTTCTCCTCGCGATTTTTTCGTGATTTTCTTTCGCGTTTCATAACCTCACCGTAATCATCGGGTAAATCGTGAACTTCCATGACTTCGTTCTCGTTCTCCACGTCGTAATCGGAACTACGCGTGTCTCCGCTCAAAATATCCGCGGCGTCGAGATTCGAGAGATCCAAACCGCTAACGAGACTAACGGCGACCGAAGTTGGCGTTGGTGTTCTCGTGCCGTTAGCGTTGTCTCTTCCCGTAGGAGTACCTAAAGGCGTTGAATCGGAGCTCGAACTTTCGAGCAATATTTCACCCAAATCGTCGCCTTTACTCTTCGGACTGCGCCACATTCCCTCTGCGGTTTTACGCTTACGCGTCTTTTTCGGTCTCTCGCTTGACGAGGGATTCGAAGTCGACAGTCCACCAACTGGTGAACTGCTTTTTCCCTGATTCAGTAAGGCACCGAGCTGCAGGGGATTCAGCATTGCTGATGTGTTTGGTGTATCGGATTGGCCGGAAAACGACGGAAAACCGATACTATTCTCCGTTCCGGCATCTAAAAAAGACTGCTGCTGTTGTTGTTGTTGTTGTTGTTGCTGCTGCTGCTGTTGTTGCTGCTGCTGCTGCTGCTGTTGATGCTGCTGCTGCTGCTGCTGTTGTTGTTGCTGCAGTTGCTGCGGTTGTTGCTGCTGTTGCTGTTGCTGCTGCGACGATGAACTTCTGTTCATTCCATTGCTGCCGTTGTTACCGTTAACTCCAGGCTCCTGTTTGATCTTTGGCTCGCTACCGTCGCTAAAATCCGGCAAACCAGGCTGACTGCTACCGTCGTGACCGTTTTGTCCGGAACCGAGATTCCCGACACCGTAATTACCACCGTTTGTCGTTCCTCCACCTGCACCGGCGCCTCCGCCGATAATTCCACTCGGTATTGTGTTTGTACGACCCTCCCACGTTTTTATCAACGTTCTCATTGTTAATGGTATGCTAAGGCACCTTTGCAACACTTTACCGACTATTTCCGATGTCGCTTCGGTATTTTTCATACTAACACCGTATAGTTTGCACTTTAAAGCGGAAATGTCTGTGAGATCGAGCTCCGCTGTTGCCATCGTCTCCTCGAATGGATGCTCCAGACTCACCGACACGTGCTGCCACGATAACGCGCTCACTTCGAACATCGTCGTGTGCTCGAGCTCCTGACGAGCCATCGAACGCACGCAACTGCTCAACAACGAATTGAACAACGCCTGCTGACGCAAATACGTCAGTATCTGCGGCACGTGCGCCGGATGCGTGAAGGGAATGCTACCAACCAACACACCATCCATACTCTTGTTCTCTGTCATGAAATAACAGTGCTGCTGGTCCGGTAATGTCTGGAAAATACAGGCGAAAATTCAAATAATAACTTCATTCAACAAATCATTCTTTGAAAGCGGCTACGTGTCGGCAAAACCCGATTGATGTAAGGGAGTGATGTGGAGAGAGATGAGGTAAAAAATATTCCCCAAAAACAATCTAACGTTTCGGTCCTTCAGAAATTTTCTCTTTAGAAATGTATTTCGTCTGTGTGTTTTATGAGAGTTGTGTATGCATTTCGAGATGTGACAGTTGGGATTTAGAGGATCTTATCGAAGATCTCACTGTTCCAAAAAGTTTAGAATGAATTATTTGTTGAAAACTCAGTTGACTATTGCTATTGGACGATGGTTACCGGTTTTCAATGATACATCGCTCTGTATTTCCAATTACCTCTTGACTCATATTACACACAGACGAAATACATTTCTGAAGAGGGTCCGCAACAAGGACCGAAACGTTAAATTGTTCTTGGGGAATATTTTTTACATCATCTCTCTCCACATCACTCGCTTACATCAATCGGAGTTGGCCGACACGTAACCGCTTTCAAAAAATGATTTTTCTATATACGGCCGCACGACTTAGTTCAATTCATTCAACAAATGCAACTTAAGAAGGCATCGATGGGTCATGCTAGTTAACGAACGTACTGTTCTGATTTTTCATATACACGACAGAAAAATTAACATTCATAATACATATTGCTCTAGATTCTATCTCTAGTCACTGCAGAGTGTTGACACGGAATGTAATTACTTTATATTTTAGTTTCCCGAATTGAGAATTGTCAAATCACTCATTCGACTATTGTGCCAAAACTTCGAAAACCGACTTTTTACATATCGACGATCTCAGATTTAGATTGTATTTTTACTCCGAGATATGTTTGTTCCCTGGACTTCCGAATTTTTATGCCTTTTTTCCTACGCAATTTTAATATATTGACGACTTTTTTTGACGTGTAGTTTTAGAGAACGCCATTATATAAAGTTTTAAAAAAATCACAAAAATACCCTTTTCAGCGGGAAAAAGCAATCGTTTTCTGTAGAACATGGTACGGAACATTGAAGTAATTGAAATCAAATTTTGAGCGACTAAATAACGAAACTGTGGTTATTTTTAAATAATCTCATGCGCCTAAGTTTCCAAAAACTATACAACTTGTTTAATTATTTACTGCGTTATTTATATGCTTTTCGGACTGGGACGTCGTGGGATAGTAATGATAAATGCTAATGAAATAAAATACACTTTTTAGCGTTTCTTATTTTATTAGTTATTACCAAGTTAACACACGAATTGACCAGTAAATCTGAACAAGTAAAAAAATTTTTTTAAAATTATTATATTTGTTTCATGCGCTTTTCGAGATTCGAACAGATTTCTTGAATTTATATAAAATCGGCAATAAATGTCTGGAACATACATGCGCGCGCACACACACACACATATATACATACAGACATATTTTCTAGACCACTTTTCTCGGCGTTTTAGGTGTTTCTGAGTATGTTAACATAAAAATGTAAAAAAAAAAAAAAAAATACACGAAACCAAAACTTCCTCTATGAGGAAGCAAAATTGTTACAAAGAAAACCGAAAATTCAGCACCTCAAAAAACGAATTTTTTGTTAAAAGTTTTGCCACTTATTTAAAAATGAAAATTTTTACAAATCCTTCGTCCAGGCCCAAGCCAATGCAATGTACTAATGTAATCTTTATAAATTCTGGTTTTCGGAAGAACCGTTCTCAAGTTATCATGCCCACCGCAACTGATGTTCAAAAAAAGGTGCTACTGAAATACAGCTAGAGTTCCGCCATTTTGAGGAATTTTTTTATGAAAAAAATTGTACCAATACATGTGAACATGTGTACTAATGAATGTCGTTCACAGTTTTTCAATAAACATTTATTTTCTTATCGAAAAAAAATCAGGAAAATCACGTTTTTCGCCCGCTGCAAATGTATATAAGGCCTTAAATCTTGAGATCACTCATACGCGATACGTGCTTCGGAAAGTGCCATCATTAAAATTGATAGAGAATAGTCGCATACGAGAAAAATTGGTAGGAAGAAGTATAGTTTTAATTAAATGCCTACCACGTAAAGTCCTCGATTATTCCGGCAATCCAATTGACCGCCGCTTGTGTGTTGAACTATAAGACTGAGAAGTGGATGCGGTGCAGAAATGTCACTGCACTCGAGTTCCGTTACTTTCTGTATTCTGTGCACCAGTTCCATGCACATTGGCATTTTCTTGGCCAGCTTTAGAACGAAACACGCGGGTAGCATCGACGAATTTGCGCCGATCAAAGTCGCGTACGACGGTGTGCTAATAAGTGATTAGAAATAATTGAATTAATTCTCAAGATAGTAGTAATACGATATTTAGGACTAGAAAGATTGCAAACCTCTTCCCCGACGGACTTCGATTGACGGTAATTATACTAGAGGTCGGCAATTTATGCGCCGTTGAGCCTTCCATGCAAATCGTCACTGAATGTCCGATCTTTCGCTGGATCACGGCCTCTGGACTCAGCTGATCGCATATTCGGTTCTCCTGGTTTATCAGATCGTAGGGCGAAACGAAGTAAGTTAATTTCATGGCGTGGCCACCCTTTCGTCTCTCCAAAATACCTACGGATGAGAAACAAGGATTTTACAAACTCAAATTTCAACGCTGTTCGAAGACACGATCACCGGATCCAGTAAAAGTAAAAATTACAAAAATTTGTTATGATATCAATAACGCCTTTCCTGACGCCTTATTTAGGCGTCAGGAAAGATCGAGAATTGTTTTAATTACTCGGGAAAAATTCATAACCAATGAAAACGACAAGAAATGTTCCTCCGCAGGTCAAATGCACAGAATATTTACTTATCCGTACTAAGAACTTCTAATCAATCAAGATAATTTGATGACAATTGAAGCTCGTCTATGAAAAAAAATGTTGTACTACATGAAAGGGGCATTTTCTAGATTCTGTAAATAAGAATTTTTCCCTCGAGTTTTTTTCTTAGAAGAGTTAAGATTCGCGCCTTGTTATTCCCATGAATAATTTTTGAGAATAACCAATAAGAATATAAGTAATTTTGCTTATTTTTGGTGGGGAAATAAAAATTGTTTCGTCGCTTTCGAATAATTACTGAAACTTGTTTACAATCACAGTTTGAAGTTACGTTTTCGTAACCTGAACATTTATTACACACGCAAATTCACTTTGTTACTTGTTAAACATATTGCCCATTTATTTATATACCGTGTTACTGTGTTTTCATGCCATTATTAATGATGATCATTAAGAAAATATTGCTCCTTACCGACTGGACTTTTGTGTACGAGATTAAACGGCTCCTTCATGAAAGTCTGAAGCTGCGCCAAAACGCCGAGATCTGCTTCGAGGGATTGCAGTGCACTAAACGCCTTGCACTTAACTTTTTTGTCTGCATTCAGCTGATATATCGAAGCCAGACCCTCCAATTGGGCTGTGAAGTCGACAAAATCGCCTCTTGAGAGGCAGGACACTAATTCCTCGCAACTCTGCAATAAAAAAAGCCATAAACATCAAGGATTCTCAAAACGTAATTCCCAGAGTGCAACAATTTTTTTTATTTAACTAACCTGTTGTTCGATTTTTCCCTCATGATGAATTTTTACATCTTTTACTACACCCGTAGGCTCCAAAAGAACTTCCACATAAAACATATCCGATGTTATGAAAAGTTCTGTTCCTGGTGGTCCAGACATCATAAACTTCAGCCTGAAGGAATAATAATTTCATCATAAATTGAAGAATATTCAAAGCTAATTGCATGTTACGTCCCGGCTATCTTTCTTAATATAATTAATTATTGTTTCATTTCATTCTTTCTAATATTCAGTCTTAATTTCTGTTAATGTAAATCAGTTCCGCAATTTTGGGCTTTCTTCGTTGCATCTTTAAGCCGCATCACGTTTCCCAAAAACCCCAATAAAATTCTGATTCACTCTTTGATCATTTTTTCTACACCGATAATGAATAAATACACTATTTAAGCTGAAAAAGCGTAACTTTTAAATATACGGCTATTTTATAGCACCTATTAAGAGGGAAACGCGGCGAGAGTTAGCTAATGGAAATAATAATAAAATCTGCAAAAATGACCTAAACCCTTTTCTCGTTCTTTACAACATTTTTTTAACCGAAAAAAAGAAATCCGATTTTTGTGAATAGGCGACAAAAAAAATATATACCAAATCAGTTACACTTGATTGTTGAGAATAGTATTCAAAGTGCGAAAAAAAATTGGCAGGTCAGAATATTATAAATTGTAGGAGGAGATGCATTTTTTAAAATTGAGAGCGATACTTTTACTGTTATTTTTAAGTGCCACTATTTTTTTTTTTTTTTAAGTGCAAATAAATTAATACAAATTAAGTCCTGTTATATTGATAGCTTTGATGGATATTTCCGCAGACATGATTTTTTAAAAATGTATTTAGTATCGTTTGGAAGCTTTAACGTGCGACTAATCAAATTAGCAAAAATGAGGCGAAAACACAAATGGCAACGAAAAGAGGGGCCATACGGAGTGGGTGAAACCCGATAATGTTGTAAGTTTTATTCCTATTTTTGGTATACAGGTTTTCTGACTAAATCTAGGTCACTATAATAAATTTAAACAAAATTATATCTCTGAAACTATCATTCAAAACTACTAATATTATAGGACCTAATTCGTATTAATTCAATTACACTTTACGAAAAAAAAAAAGTGGCACTTAAAAATAATAAAGAAATCACCCTCGATTCAAAAAAAGTGTATCTCCTTCTAGAATTTTGAATATTCTGACCTGCTAACTTTTTTTCCATGCTATGCATAATATTCTCAATGATGAAGTGTGGCAAATTTATTACATAATTTTTTTTTGGCTATTCTAAAAAATCGATGTTATTTTTTCGCTCCAAAATACGTTATAATGAGTAAGAAAAGGCATCTAGGTGAATTTTTTCAGATTCTTTATACAATTATTTCTAATACTAATTATCGACACGGTTCTCTCCCTCAATTATCGTAAATAGCAATGAGTAA
The DNA here is from genome assembly GCA_949699805.1 of Tromatobia lineatoria. Taxonomy (NCBI): domain Eukaryota; kingdom Metazoa; phylum Arthropoda; class Insecta; order Hymenoptera; family Ichneumonidae; genus Tromatobia; species Tromatobia lineatoria. Next base: position 6,838,976 of record OX453048.1, read on the forward strand.
AAAGTTCTTCAGTGTTCCAATTACATAAAAAGTGTTAAATTTGATTCGTTTAATGAAAAATGTACAACAGAGTTAATTCGGAATTTGAGTTTTAACTCTCAATTGCCTATCAAATCGGCTAATTAAAAGTGTTTAATATGAGTTTCAACTCTAAATTGCCTGTCAAATTAATGAATTAAAAGTTGTAGATTTGGTTATTCTAGTTAAGAATGCATGTGAATGTTAATTCGGAATTCAAGTTTCAACTCTAACTTATTTGAACAAGGACTCAAAAAAATATATTTGTTACCAATGTCTCATTAGCTCCGAACGTAACCATGCTTATTTTTAAACTCATTTTTACCCCAGTTGCCTGCTGAGACTCTCCAAGCGCTCGACCATGGATTGCAAGGAGGTGACCTTTATGGAGTGCTGAAGCGTATCCAGACATTTTTGTAGTTGACCTTTTTCTACACTGTCCAAGGCAAACCGTTTATCCTGCGTATTGGAATATAAAAAAAACTTGTGTCATGATAAAATTATTTTAACTTCGAATCAATTATAAAGTTTTCTTCAGTCAGAATTGATGATGAAGACTACTGATTTAAAAATTAGTTTCAATTACAAATTCAAACTATAAGATGAATCAAAAGTTTTGTACAATTAGAATTAAAGTAATTTTGGAACAAGATAGAGATTTAACGAAAAACAACTTTGAAAACATGCAGAGCATTGATTTCAGTCAAAAATGATAACAAGAAATGTCTAACAACCCAATTTCTTTCAAATTCTTTTCATTCAAGAAAATTGTCTCTTAGTTATAAAATAGATTAATTAAAACTCTCTGAGTGAATGATTCCTGGAAATGATTGAAATTTCCACCTTTGATAGTTGTTCAAAAGGCTCAAATCATGGGTATTATGAAAATGTATAAAAACGATTCATATTACGTCCAAAAATTATATTCTATTGAACATGCGAAAAAAGTTTACTCTTTGTATAAGTATTTGAATATCGATCATATAAAAATTTGAACATTGGTTCACAAGTAAGGATTTCTGACCTTAATATATTCGTATTTCAGTCATTTATTAATAATACTTATGTATATCATCTTCAAATTCAATTGCAAGTATGAATTTTATTGTAATCTTGCCTTTCACTTAAAAAACCAAGCTTAAAATAGAATCGAAATAAATTACAATAAAATGTATAAATAATTGAAAAGAAGTACAGATAGATAAGCATATTGAAATTCAAACTTTATGAACAGTTTGTACTTTAATCTTCCTGCTCGATATTCAACCAAATTCAAAGTCAAGAAGATCATATCTCACCAGCATAGCCATCCTAAGATTTTTAGCTGTTTCGACAAGTGTTTTGAATCCTGCAGCTTTCGAACGCAGTTTCTCCATGAGCAGTTCCATTTGCCATTCTTTGGCCTTGTCCGTGCCAGTACCACCTCCGATGGGCAGTTGCCCAGCTGTATTTAAAATAAACAACATATTATTCCTTATTCCACCATAAATATTCAAATCAAAGGACTCCAAAACTGGTATCGAAAACTGATAAATCAATGCAGCTCAGTGATAATTAATTCTCTCTACAGTACATAAACACGAGTTCACTTTTTCCTTTTGTTACGACTAACGGTATTTTATATTACACAAATATAACATTATTTTCCACATTAATAATTGCCACGGGAATTCAAGTGCATTTATGTTTTTGTAAATCTTTTTTTTTTTCAGTTTTCTGTGAACCGCTAGTCCTCATTATGTTACGTAGCACTCACCGAGGGGCTTCTGGCCGTTCGCTGCATCCATGTATCCCTTTACGGGCTAACACGGATGTACTTGACACTTGGAAACGAATTATTTTTGTTCGGGAACGACGAGCGCGACATCGGAAAACGATCTACATCATGACAGCAGTGGCATCCGCTCTTACTGCTGCTTACTGCACGTCTCCTGCGTGCCACTCTTCGCACTGACTCTAACCGTCTAACCTTTGCACATCGCGAATACGGTAGCGCACCACCGACGCACCAGCAGCACCTTCCCCACGGGCTTTTCCCCAACGACCAACCGATATGCGTATTGTATGGCTCTTGGAGCCCGACACAAGCTTACGAAATGTCTTTCCACAAAACACAGACGCGCGCACGCGTACGGCGCACCGACGCAAAGCCAACTCGTCTTATGGGACGATGCGCTGCTTGCCGAGTCCCGCTTAGTACGTATTTTCGAGATTATGGAACGCACACTTTCACAGCTTCTTCGTCTCTTTTCCTTTGACGCCTGGTTATCGCCATCTATGGATGGCATCCACCACCACTTTCACAACTGTGGACGACAACATCTTTTACCCGGGGTGAAGCGCTCTATGCAGCCGACATGCGAGTCGCGCATTCATTTTATTGGACCTTAAGCCGGGTGCGCATGAAACGTAGTTGATGAGGATTGCGCGATGGGCGCAAGCCAATCACGAGTTGGGGCTATTTTTGCTGCCTCATGGAGGGAGATTTGTTTTCATGATACTTTTTTGTTGTTGAGATTTTCATGTCAGGAGAGGGAATGGTCTGAGGCATCGAAAAAAGTGGTTTAGAAAAAAAAACCGTGTGTGTGTGTGGGTGTGTGTGTCTGTGTGCATGACCATTTTTACGAAAACTAGAGACGTTCTCTATCAAATAAACTAAAATAGTTATTAATTAGCACTCCAAAGCATATCTTCATCGCCAAAATTTGGAAGTTCCTCTTTAGCATCTTCATTAAGTGCACTGCCAAGTCCATTTTCAGTATCTTCATCATAATTCTAAAACGACTTCGTATAACACCGTAAGACCTCATAAACCGGCTCATCGACAAAAGCAGCGAAGCAATACTCATTATAGTGAATAGTCGTTTTCGGTTCGTCCGTAGCAGGGGGAAAATAGATGGAGCCATTTGTAAGTAGCTTAAGGGGGGGTAGGGTTTTGAGGGTTCAAAAAAAGTGATTTTTTTTTATTGCATATTATGAAAGTATAGTAACTCAAGAATGTTGTCTGTTAATAGGAAGTCAATCGGAGCAAAACTCACAAAGATATAGCTTTGAAAGTAAGCGTGTCTCGAACGACTACCTGAGCTGTAACCGCTCAGCGGGAAGGCAGCTGTTTCTCAATCTCTTTTGTTATTGTCCCTAAGCAGTTTACAGAAAGGTCTTAGACAGGGTCATTGTAACGGTACCTGGTGTTGCTTCATTTTGGAAGCAGACGCGGAGTGTAACAGTCGTGTTGTATTTTCTTACTCTATTTCGTTGTGATATTTTTGTTGTTCGCAAAATGCCGAGAAAAGTTTCCAGAGAGTGTGGAAAGGAGACTGGTAAAAAGTTGTATCAAGCTAAAAAAATAGTTCCTCCGCATAAACGAAGAAACGATGACGATATTGAGGCAAGGAGTACGTCAACGAAAAAAATCAGACTAAGTTTTAGCCAAAAAGTTGCTGAAGATACAAATAAGCATTTCAGAATCATTGATTTTCTGTTAGTTTTTTCAACAATTTCTACGTTAGTGAAGTGTGCAGTTTGTGATAGTACAGTATCATTTCAGTGTTGTGGCAAAATAGGTCTTGGTTTCAAGATAAAAATAAAATGTGAAAAATGCAAAGAACCTCGTTACGTTCCGTCTAGTGAACGAGTAGATAATCATATGTATGAAGTGAACTACCGATTTGCTTTCGTGATGCTAGTTTTAGGCTTGGGATTAGCTGGTTGTGACAAATTCTGCGGACTGATGGATTTATCCAGTAATTTCGTATCAAAATCGGTATACAACAATTACTTGAAAAAAATGTCCTCCAGTGTGACGAATGCCGCAAAAAGATTTTTGTTTCTGCGATTGAGGAAGAAAAAGCAGCTATGTGTAGAGAAAAAAATATTGAATCTTCATCAGAATTAACCGTATCAGGCGATGGAACTTGGAAAAAGCGTGGATTTTCTTCTTTGTATGGCGTGGCTTCCTTGATTGGATATTACACCGGAAAAGTCGTCGATGTTCTCGTAAAAAGTTCATACTGTCACATGTGCGTTACTTGGAAGAATAAGCTTGATTCTGCAGAGTTCGAAGAATGGCAAGAGAACCATATAAATGATGATCAATGTTCTGTAAATCACAACGGAGCATCCGTTAACATGGAAGTCGACGCAATAGTCACAATGTTCAAAAGATCGCAAGAGAATAACGTGATGATTCGCAACTATATTGGAGATGGTGACTCGAAAACATATAGTGGTGTTATCAATGCTGAACCTTATGGTGAAAATTTTCTAATCAATAAAAAAGAATGTGTTGGACACGTCCAAAAAAGGATGGGAACTCGTTTACGTGGTTTAGTAAAAAAAACTGTGACTGATAGTGAAACCAAAAATGGAAAAAAAATAATAAAAAAAACTCTCTCAGGTAAAGAGAAACTGACTGCAAAAATGATTGATAAGCTCACCCAGTACTATGGTCGTGCAATTCGTTTCAATTCTAATTCTGTAGAAGAAATGAAAAAAGCCATTTGGGCTACTTACTATCATTATGCCTCAACCGATGCAAAACCACAACACGAAAACTGCCCTAGCGGAGAAGACTCATGGTGTGAATGGCAGAAAGCTGCAGCTTCAAACAAGCTGAATAATTTCAAACACTCATATTCTGCTCTACCAACTGATGTTTTACAAGGAATCAAGCCAATTTATGAAGATTTAAGCAAAGATGCTCTCCTAGAGCGATGTATTGGCGGATTCACACAAAATAATAATGAGAGTTTGAACCAGCTTATTTGGAAGATTGCGCCGAAAGTTGAGAGTGGTTCAGCAATTATCGTCGAATTTGCATCTTCAGTGGCTGCTTGTGTTTTCAATGAAGGCTGTAAAGCTTATTTAACCTTCCTAGAAGAGATGCGAATCAGTACTGGTCCAAGTTGTCATGGATGGGCGCTTCTAACCGACGATATTCGAATGAACAGAGCAGATGAGCGAGTAGCTGAAACCGCTAAAAATGATAGAATTGATCAAACAAATCAAAGCAGACTTGATCAAAAAGATGCTTTGGACATTCTTGACGAAAGTTCTATACTCTATGGTCCCGGCATTGATGATTCTATGTGAATAAAATAAAAAATAAATAGCTTACTAAGTTTTATCAGGGTCTTTTCGCTACGAAAAACTTTACGCGTTTTTCTCAAATCGATGTTTTTTGAGTCGGTGCACTCTGTATCTCAAAATCTATTCAACCGATCGTTCTCAAATTTTTTACAGTATTTCCTTACATAATTTATGAGGTAACCCTGTTGAGATTTTTTCGTTTTTGATTTTATTTTTTTTATTATTAACAACAATAGTCATGAATTTAGGCCAAAAATCGGTATTTTCACTTTCAAGTCTTGTAAAAAGTTCAAAAATTGAAAAAAAAATGGAAAAACTCGACAGAGATACCTAGAGGGACATAAAAATTAAAGGAAAAACTTTGGTTATTTCATTTCAGATGATCCAGTGCTGAGGTATGACGTGCACCGCAAAATGTATTTTTTCTGAGGCGCCTGCGAAGAATTGCTGCCATTCGGTCAATTTTCAATATTTTTTAACCAATATTTCACAGAATATAGTTTAATTACTACTCTTTAATGTACAATAATCAGAAATAAATTTACTTTCACCGTACGCCCAAAAAAAAATCTGTAAAAACCTGTTTTTTTCTGCCTTCAAAACCCTACCCCCCCCCCCCCCCCCCCCTAAATTCATCGCCCTTTTCGGTCTCGGGATTCAGAGTGTAATTAGCTCTACCTCGGCAACAAATATAGACGATTGTATTGAATGTTACAAAAGATTGTAAATTTAATGTACTTATGTATATGAAATCTACAAATTTTGTGCATGAAACTGTGATTCATGTACCGAGTGCTGTAAATTTACAAATCTATCGTGAAATTAATGCACCTGCATTGGAATTTAAGAAAAATTCATTGTAAATATACAAAACTTGATCAGTAACTGTATATTTATATGACAAGTTTTTGAAAATTCCTGCACTGCAGTCGATTTTTGTAGGAAAATCACCTAACTTTACGAATATCTTGTAACTTAGATTTCAAACACCCACACTGTTAAAAAAGACTTGAAATTTAATGTACTTATGCTTATGAAATTTAAATACTTTGTGCTTGAAACTGTGATTCAAGTACTGAGTGCTGTAAATTTCCATTTCGTTTCCGAAATTAATGTACCTAACTGTAAATTTAAGCAATATTTATTGTGAATTTACAAATCTTGAAACACGTATACAATGTTTTGTATTCGTGTTCTGCTACTGTAAAAAAAAGTTGATAATACGCTGTTAAAAATGTCGGTAACAGTAAAAAATGAATATGTCAATGATAAGTACGGTTAAGAGAATAATATATGTATAACTCTTATGCCATTTTAATATCCAAAACTACTAAGTCGTTGATAGCGTAGTTGGTCGCGTTCGTGCATTGTTAGGTACTTAGATAGGTAGGTCGTAGGTTCAAACCCCGGGGTAGACGAAAAATTTCTTTAACAAAAACTAATACCCGACAATTTCTAATGATGTAAAATGTCTGAAAAATAATACCTGAGTGATAGTTCTATTTTCTTTTGATTGTTTTTAAACCCATTTTAAGTTTCCAACATATATGTGATTGAATTTTAAGGTTCTGTTTTGCAATAAAAGATCTATGACGTACATTAATTTTATGTACCATAATCAGAAATATTTGTCGCGGTACATTGAATTTCAAATACAAAGTCACTGCTTTTTCAATAAAATTCAAATTATTTTCATGTGTCCTAAATTAGAATTTTCTACACATTGGTGCTTGAAATTTAAGAGACGGTTTGCGAATAAAAACTGCCGGTACCGGTACTTTAATTTTCAAGTAGATTTTTTTTACAGTGTACCGAGTTTTTCCGGCGGAGCGGTCAAGGACTTCGTCAGTTTATTTGAAGTCGTGAAGATTGTATACAGCTTAACAAAAAAAGGACAAGGGTCGCTTGTGCATTGGCGACGATGACTATCCTAGAGTTTAAACAGCCTCGCTTCGACATACATATAAAGCGCTGTTCGTTTTATTGCGTACGACTGAGTAAAGTTTCCGTTATTTCCGTATTTTACTGTTAGATGCTTGAAATTGTTGGGAATGGTCAAAGGAATATGAGGAATTTGCATGTGGTTCGTAGCTGGGACATTACACCGGAACTGGTGTACAGCTGCGCTCTCTTTCGCTCTTGCTACAGGGATACACTGAAGTACACATGCGTTCTCTCTCGCTCCTATGCCGGAACTAGCGTACAGCAAATGCGCTCTCTTTCGCTTTTATTGCAGGGATACACTGAAGTACACATGCGTTCTCTCTCGCTCCTATGCCGGAACTGGCGACCAGCTGCGTTCTCTTTCGCTCTTATTGCAGGGATACACTGGAGTACACATGCGTTCTCTCTCACTCCTATGTCAGAACTGGCGACCAGCTGCGTTCTCTTTCGCTCTTATTGCACGGATACACTGGAGTACACATGCGTTCTCTCTCACTCCTATGTCAGAACCGGCGACCAGCTGCGTTCTCTTTCGCTCTTATTGCAGGGATACACTGGAGTACACATGCGTTCTCTCTCACTTGCACGCCAAGTCAAAAGTACAGTTGTGTTCTCTCTTTTGCTCTCATGGCAGCAGTTCAGTGGTGAAAAACATTTGAACCCAAAGTTTCTCAAATTAAAATCTGAGTGCCACAATTTTTGTAGGGGTTCATATAGCAGAGAATTCTGAGATAAATAACGCCTGTAGTCATTAGGGCACGTTCTTTTGCCGCTGAATCTTCGGGTTTGAGTTCGATTCTCGAGCGATGTCTTTTTTTTTATTTACGTGTACTAAATATACTCTATAGCGTGAATCGAACAATAACCACAACATTTGTATGCGCGTGATCATATAGTTTCAATAGAGTTTGATCTACAATTAGCTAAGAGTAATTATGTATGTAATTTTCATTTTATTACGTGCATGACTATTATTAGATTGCATTTGTCAACAAAGAAAAAAAAAATGTTCCGAAAATATTCATAATTTGATAGAATGTAAAAATATCGATATATAATATCTACAATGCAAATAATATTACACTGCATGTTATTTTTTCATGAAAAAAAAAAAAAAAAAACGTCCCGATCAAGTCTCGAACATCGTACAACTAGCATGATTGCTTGACGAGTATGAGCGAGATCGCATCATCATCGCAGAGAAGGAGAAACGAAGACGACATAGGGGTGGAGCCTCGTTCACGCACGGGCATATGATTCGCTAGATCCTTTCGGGTGTGCGGGCCTGTAGGTGTGGCATGTGACTACAGCACCACCAAGCGGCGGATTGCGTCGCAGATAGCATAGGCATAGGTTCTGTGCTTCTAGCACACTTTATACGCATATCCCCCAACGAAGTGCAATTTTGAGCTGCTGCAGTATTTATTTTGATTTGTCGACGATGGCTGTCAAAGAGAAATTAGAATCAAGTGAGGATTTCGAATGGAACGTGGAAAACGAAATACAGTTATTCTTTGCGATGAACGGTCATAAACCTGTTGGTAAGTCATGCTAGATGTTACTTTTTCTGCACTCGGCATTATTTATGCCGCAAATTGAGGTTAGAACTCACAAAATATTACTTATGATCCTTACAGTGGGTATCTCTCTTTTGAATATCACAAGAAATATTTTGTTATAGAACGCTTAAGACAGTAAATAGCATAATAGGTGGATGTGCAAGGTGTAAAGCTCAAACGTATTTTGTGCATGTGTCTGTAAAGTGCATTTTTAAGACAGGCTGTCTAACTATCATAAATGTTTGAAGAATTAAGCTGAGCAACTGTGATACTAAAGTACATAGACCAAAAAAAATAGAGACAATATATTTTGTAAAACTTTTTAAGGAGGTTCGGTGACGACCATCCGTCAAATCAGTGCTAAATTTTCGTAATCGATTCTCTAAACTTTGAATCATTAAAAAAAAATAGTGAAGGTTGATTTATATTGAAGCATATATACTTAACCTAGTGAAAGATCAATAGTGACAAATTTGCATTAAGATTAACTGCTTAACATTTATTTGTAGTGGGATACATTTTCATTCTGTTTTTTCCAAGTATAATCAGTAATTCTTTATCGATTTGAGTTAGTGACGGCTTATTTCCTTTTGCACAAGATACTCTATGAATTGGCCGCTATGAGATTTTATAGTGTTGTTCGTTTAATAGTTATAGCCTGTTGTTTATGACAGTATTTTTGTTTTCGGTAAACAATAGGCTATAATTATTGAACGATCAATATTACGAAATATCTAGGCGGTCAATTCGTGAAGTATCTTTTAAGAAACAAAAGAGCTATCACTCAGCGTAGTCGGTGTAGAATTACAGATTATATTTGGAAAAAACAAAAAAAATGTGTCCTATTGGAAAAAAAAGTTAATCTGTTAATCTTTATGTAAATTCATCAGTATTGATCTCTCACTGGATTACGTATACATGCTTCAATACAAATCACCCTTCATTATTGTTTTTTTATGCATTAAAGTTTGAAGAGTCAATTACGAAAATTTAGCACTGATTTGACTTTGATAGTCGTCACCGAGCCTCCTGAAAGGCCAAATTGATTTTTTTTTTCAAATGAATTATTTCACTTGATATAGATACAATTTCTTGTAATTATTATGTCAAAATAAATGTAAGAGGGAAACATTCACTATGGGAAATGGTATGTGTCCACAAATTTGTGAATTTCCATGCTGATCAACTTGTGACGATTATATATCACTACTATCAGAATTAAATAAGATTTAGAAAGTTAAGCACGCAGTGGTAGACTCAAATTCATTTTTCTTTTGTGTCGGGTACAGGGTTGCATTGCACATATATTTTATGTATACATTTTCAGAAAAACTTATGTACCGTCGAAAAAGTCATGTGGAGAAAACAAACTAGGCTGAAGTCACGAGATTTCTATAAAATATAATATTTCTGGACTTGTTGAAAATTTTAACGGACAACCAGAATATTAAATTACTCAATACAACAAAAGGATATTGTGTTTACATCAGAAATGATACATATGCACATATGTACATATAAACATAATAAATACATACTAAAAATCTAAAAACACTAGTAAATGAACAGACAATTAACAATGTTCATCCTAAACGCACAAGGTGCTTGAAAATTCTATGACATTCAATATAATCTAAGAATCTGTGATGTATTGACCCAGTATAATTTTTGTTATGAATAAATTAAGGAAAAATTTTCTTAGACATTCAACAATTAGTTGAAATCTGAACTATGACTTTATTTAAATATTATATAGGTCAAGATTTAGATATCGGCTTGTGCCACAAAATATTTATAATATGTAGCAAAAAAATTATCAAATTGAAGTTGGAAGGTTCAGTCATCAAAATTTCTTATGAACTCTCAAAAAGCTGTTGTTCAATTACCGGTACATTCACTCTACCGCTTCTTGCGATTCTTCAAGGTGTTAACAAGTACTTTCACATGGTGTGTATTTGGGAGAAATTTCGAGCAGCCACTCACAAAGATGTCTCTCTAAAACCAATCTGGGATCATCTTGAATCCATGTATGATCTGATGGCCCTTGACGATACGGAGGAACTTCCTTTTCCTAGCAACGAAGTTGACTTTACACTCCCCGAGGGAGAATTTCTTGGCCTAATGAAGTCTCGCAAAAAGGAAGAACCCGAAAATAAAGCTAAGGAACAAAAAGATAAATTGAAAGATCTCACAAAAAAGGAAAAGGACATAAAAGAAACTCCGAAAAAAGAACTGCCACCGCGAGATCAGAAAGCTAGCAAAGAAGGAGAAAAAAAGAAGGAGGAAGTTAAGAAAATTGTGAAGGAACCGGAAATAAAAAAAGAAAAACAACGAGAGGTCAAAGATGTTAAAAAAGACTACAAGAGCTCTAAGTCTAGACCAAAAGGCAAAGACGAGGCAGACGACTCTTCTCCTTGTGAGTATAAATTTTTTTACAAAATATTAATATATTATATATTGAGTAATGAATATTTTCAAATGGTGTTTGAAATCTTCTTGACAATTTTAAAACAACTTCAATACATGTTCTTGAAGGATTCTAAACTATCAATGCATAAGATATGCTTACAATTTTCAAATAGATAAAAAAACAAATGTAGGTATGGACACAATTTCGTTCACTTCACATTCAACTTGCAGAACTAATTCTTATCACAATTTTACAATTCATGGGAAGTAAAAGTTTTTTTTTATTACTCTTACCTTTATTTTGGATAAAAATACAATTACGATTAATGTTACTTTTATATAAAAGTTTAAGTGAATTGATATTTGAATATTTCAAATAAGAGTTATAGCTAAGATTTATTCATAGTTATTTCTTACGACTTTTAAGGCCTTATATACAGTTGCAGCGGGCGAAAAAAAAAGTGATTTTCTTGATTTTTTCCAAGTTTTTTTCAAGTTCAAGTTAACGTTGCGATGGGCATGATAACTTGAGAACGGTTCATCCGAAAATCAGAATTTAAAAAGATTACATCAGTACATTGGCTTGGGCCTGAACGAAGGATTTGTAAAAATTTCATTTAAAAAACATGGCGACTGTTTTTAAAAAAATTCATTTTTTGAGGTGATAATTTTTTTTTTTAAACAAAATTTAAAATCTTCCGTCCAGGTTCTAGCTACTATTAGAATAACTGGAAGGTATAAATTTGGTTTGGATCGGATTAATAGTTTTTTCAGTAATCGTGCCCACCGCAAAGGTATTTTTAAAAAAAGGAGATTCTGAGATAATCGCGTTTTAAGAGCTGCATACCTGTAGTTACAAATCTAATGCTCCGATGTTCATAAAATTTAGTGAGAATCTTCTTCAGACATTGCACTTAAGAATATGTAATAAACAAAAATTTCGATTCTTTGGCTCCCAACAACTGTATGTAAGCCCTTAAGTCAACCTACATTGAAATATTGAAATGTGAAGGAAGAGAATTTAATCTCAATGTAGAAAAGATTGTTTTTAACACATTGTTATCGGTTTTTTAGTGCAACTAGCAAAAAAGGAACGCAAAGACTCAGGCTCCAGCAGAGACGAGCTGAAAAGAGTGCCGAAGAGACCCACGAGACAAAGCACAGACAGTACATCTAAAGCTTCTTCCAGTCCGAGAGACACGCCGCCGCCAAAACGTCGGCGTATATAACAAATTGTTTTACTGTTACTTAAGTTAGTTTGATAAATCACAGTATTGTTTAAGCAACACTTTCACATTGTTCTCAAAGAAAATAACTGTAATATCATTGTTTTTCACTAAGTAAATTGTAAGGACCGATATACATGTAAATAAATTACTTTTTCATAAAAATAAATTTTATCTTGTTGACTCGTTTTTCAATGTATTTTTCAAGTCCGAATTTTGTCACATAATTTTATAACAACCCAGAATAACTGAAACAGCTCAATAAACTTTGCAATGCAATTACATTTTAGAATCAGTGGTACAATAAAATATAATTCTTTATAAAAATTGTGTTATACCAGCCCACTGATATTTTACTAGATTATTGAGTACCATCTGCTGCTTAGAAATTGAAGTATTTTTGGTTTTTGTTAAAGTTTGTATCGCAAAACTGTTACAATGCATTTTAACATAAGTTAACTATTCCAAAAAATATTCATTTAAGACCACTTCAGAGAAACCGCACTCCGAAATATCCGGCACGCAGAATTCATCAAATTTTAGAAAGACTAGCAGCAGACAAGCCACATGGACAAGAGTAATATCTTATGTAAATCGCAAAAAAAAAAATTGCAAAATCTCCTTCGCAATGCACTCCATATTTTATCTTAGCTACTCATGGGCTGAAGGATTCCAGTCGATGGCCTGTTGTCATTACATGGAAAAAATTAATACGTGTATACTTGTTTGTAACTCGTGTAATGAAATCTAAACATACCACGTAATGTCAATAAATTCCCACTACTACTATTCTTTTAATTATTTAGAAAGTGCAATGGAAAAAATTGATTTTTCATTAATTGTGTTGCAAAGTATAAATCATGAAAATTACAAAAATTATCTTTAATAACAGTTCTAAAACAAGTAGCGCTTGTGAAAAAAAGAACAAAATATACTTACTTTTTCACAAAAATACAATTACTTCTTCTCATTATTGTTTTGTCCGCTTCCCTTATCAAAGATTGCTTACAAATTAATACATTCCTACTTCTCAGTACACTTAATTTGAAAGCTTGAAAAATAGAACACAAAAAAAGACTGCTAAATATAAAAATTCCTTTTGTAATCATTGACAAACTTTAATGGAAATAAGTTTACGTTTCTTATGTCACATGTTTAAACACGTTTAAAAAAATAATCAACATTTCTGAAGCAAAATCTAAAATCAAGTGAATTTAATAGAACGAAAAAGTTACAAAAAAATATAAACCATACTTACTTCAGAATAATACAATTTCTTCTCCGCACAAATTTTATTTTTCTTATCCCAGTTCGCTCGCAAACCTGAATACTCGTAGTCTCTGTTACAGTTTCTGCGACAGAGGCTGTACGACTGAGAAGTCTTACGATAGTTAAGCGGTTGGACTTAAACCTAATTGACTGTTTTTAGAGGTATAAACGCATATGTGAGAGGATTTCGTAAATAAAGAAACAGGATTATTTTGGTGGTTACCAGCTGAGATTTATTGTAGTGTTGAATGTTGTTGCAAAGAGAAGAAACATCGAATTGGATCTGGCCATGCTGACAATGATGGCGAATGGTGATGTCAAGCGGCTCCGAAAATTCTCGGAGATGTCGTCCTGGGTGGAAATGCCCATATCCTCGTCGATGTTTGTATTCCGTTGATTCGAAAGTCGTTAAATGCACCAGCCGGCGACCGTTTTTCTCGTAGACGTGGGAAAATTAGACGAACTCATCGTAGTCTTCTCGCTTCGCGCTCAGACTCGAGTAGGGTTAGGAGGTCGCCTTCACGTACCGGTCCCTTGACGTTCCTGATGATCTGACGATTTTGTTCGCCCAGGAACTCAACTTTAACTTGGGTACATTGTCCTTGCGAACCCGTGCGGCCCAGGACTTTGATAACACGTGCCAGAACTACTGGTTTCTCCATGACTTTTTCACGTGGCTGCGATGCAACAGCAAAAGAATGCTTGGAGGAAGTGAAAGAGCGCCCGTAACCGCGTCGATCAAATGCCTCGCACGAGGCGATGCTGTGACGACTTCCGCTTTGTTCTTATTGGCTCCCGATTTTTGCGCGGGCTTTAGTCAAATCAGCGCTTGTTATTTGAATGTGTTAAATGCGACGGGAGCACACGTGTGATGTTTGGCACATATAATCTCTGTTGATTGAGCCAATTTTTCTTAACCCTCTCCGATCTTCCGCATAATTGGTTATATGGTATCCCTAAAAGACAATTATGTGATTTTTTCCTAGATTTTTCAAAACGAAATTTCGGAAAATGCCGTTGGTGCTTCCTCATAGAGAGGGCTTTGTTTTTATGAATTTTTGTTTAGATTATCATGTTAGTACACTTAGAATGCTCCAAAATGTCGAGAATAGTGGTTTAGAAAAAATGTTTGTATGTATGTGTGTGTAGGGAATCGAAATTTGAATCAAATGCAAATATAGAGAACTGATCAACCGATTGAGCTAAGTTTTAGTACAAAAGTGGAGCAGCCGTTCGTCTTTGATTGATGCAATTTTTTTCGAAATTTATGTAGTGATATTCATTTTATAGTTTTTTGAAGTTTTTTTATAGCGCGTTATAGCTTTTGTAAAAATGGCGATGTTTTGCTAAATAATGCTTCATACGTGCAGGTACTGTTAATGTTGTTTGGTGTTGAATTTGACTGAAATCGAAGAAGCAGTTCGGATTTTATGGAGTTTTTAAATTTTCGTAAAATTCAAGTTTTAGCCCTAATTTTGACAAAATTGCATTAACTTTAGCAAAACCACAGAAAGCGAACCCAAATTTCATACACAAAATTCGCAATATTGAGCAATAATAAATACACAGTTCAATCATAATTTGGTATGAGGTTTATTTTTTCAGGAAAATAACTTTTATAAAAATAAAGCTGTAAACAGCTCTATCGTTATTTTTTATATTTTTTACAGAGCTTCCTCTATTTTTTTATTGGGCTATTTCCTTCTATATGCCTTATCTACGCTTTTGCGTGACTTTTATCCCGTTTCCCCGTTTCTACATAGAGAACCTCACCCCCCTTTAGAGTGTTATCCGCAGCCACTCATCGTTATGCATTACTGTATCGCATTTGCACGAGGCTCAGGAAAACTGCGGAAACCGCTCCTTTATATAGGCGGCTTAAGGATGTATAATACGTACAGTCCAGCCAAAAGTGAGTTCCACAGACAATTTTGATCACTTCCCGATGGGATAAAAATCGGAAAAAAATAATGCATATAAAACGTGCTGAAATAGTATATTACACCTCTAGGGAGGGTAAGTAGACTATGTCCAACCACGTGTAAGATTATCACCCGAGCCGAAGGCGAGGGTAGTAAACACGTGGTTGGGGATGGTCTACTTTCACTCCCGAGGGTAGTGTACTATTTTTCACCATATCTGCAGCGAGAAGTTCGAATTACGGGAAGCCCCTAGGGCGCGAAGTCGAACTTCTCGCGCAGGTATGGTGAAAAGATTGATTTCGCATAATAATAATCCCAAAACGTTATTAACAAATTAGTGAAAAAAACAATTGTTCAACAAACAATCAGTAAACCTAACTTTTTTCTAATGAAAATGATATGTTAATTTATTTGAATGCATACGAATTATTTCAGATTTTTTTCTTTATTTTGATTTTTATTTTTTTTATTTCCAAAAATGTGCGCGATATAACGAATTTTGGATATGACTTTGGCGTAAAACCATCTACTACACTCAATATTTTTTTCACCCATCAAGTATGTGTATAACAGACCACGGAAAAAAATTAATGTTCAGTGATGCTTCATATCAAATTGACTAAAAATCGGTCGAAAGATTCCAGGTGGAAAGCGAGTTTTTCGTGCGCGAGACGCACCGAAAATCTCACTTTCCATGTAGCAGGAACGTAAATTTATTTTACATGCTTATTATTTCTTTCTGACTTGAATTTTTCTATATTTTTCGTTAAAAAAATGTATTCAAACAAGGATAAATAATAGAAACTTGTACATTGCTTCCTTATAATCGTTCGCTTTTCTTATTTTATATTTTTATGAAAAATGTCAATATTTTATTCAAATGAATAGCAAACGTGGTTTCTGCGGAGCAAAATACATCTGACGAAATAAATTTCGTCTTTCTTCCAAATTTTATTAGGTCTCGGCTAAAATAACTATAACTTTTTAAGACTTCACTTTTTAATGTATATATTTCGTAGTCTTCTTGAATTTTTGGCTACACACTCACATTCTTACAAACACCATTTTACATCAGGTTGCAGTAACGCGACCGGATTTTCCGCGTTAAATTGACGCTCGAAAAATATCTCAATCAATAATGAAAAAATGTGATGTTTCATTGAGGATATTCGACTTGGCTGTTGGTCGTCCTCGCAAGTTTCATGATCCTTTGTTACAACGGACTTAGTCCGCAATTTCCAAAATATCTTCGATTTTCATGTACTGATAGTCGTCGTCCTTCAGTCAAACGTTTCTCGGTTAGATTATTACGTATACCAGTTAAAGTTCCGTACATCGAGCTGCATAATGCAAATATCGAAACGACAATAGCGTTTACACAAAGTTTGGCAGCAATATCGGGTATAAAATTGTTATTCGTTTTCGACTGTCCTGTCGTTAAACATGTTGAAAGTCTTTACGCGTATTGATAGTTTAAGTGAAGAAAAAAAAAGATCGAGCGATTTACATTCTCAAGACGAAGGCTCGACGACGATAAGGGAAGAGTTTAACATTTTTTTTCTGGTGATATCAGTCAGCAGATACAATACATGTGAAATCGACCATGACAACTTTATTTGGCTCTATAATCCGACAAAATACATTAACAACGATTAGGCGACCCAGATTATGTAGAAAACGGAGTTCTCGGGTTTACAAGTGGTGACAAATTATTGTCGAATTGTACAAGAAATTAAATTGTCCGTTCTCTCATATATTCTTTCAGCAAAGGTGCGAGCACAGTCGAATTAATTAATCGCGTTGAACAAAATATATCGCATAGGACGGTTCATCTAAACGTAAAGTTATTTCCGACGGTTGTCGAGGCCGAGTCTTCGAGATCAGGTGAAGAGATCGCACCTGGGACTCGACAAACTTGTAGCATTTTTATTCAACGTAATGTTCGCGTGTACGCTAAAAAACTCCCTTTTGCTCTTGATCAAAGATTCACAGAAAACCCAATGAATTCGTCGCGCGAGCACACGAGATTCAAGCACAGGGTGGCCATTCCATTGCCATTGTAGAATTCTCTCGTACTTTTGCCGAATTTTACCATAACAGTTGAGCAAATTATCTTTTCGTCATCATGCAAACGATTGAGTTCTTTCAAAGAACGAAAAACAGCGGTAATCAACGTTATTCGGGATATTAAGAATTTTGATTATGTATTATAATGCCGCAAAATCGTAAATAAATAAGCTGAAAAAAAAAATTCAACAAATATGATAGAATAGTCCTTTTTTTTCGTATGGAATGAATTGTTTCAGGATATTTAATTTGGCGAACTTCGCAAAATTGTAAATCGCTTTTTTCAGGATTTCCTAAAATGTTGATGTTTTCGTTGTCAAGAATTTTTTTAATGTATGAAACGTATTGTTTGTTTTTCTAACATGATTTCTCAAAGAATTTACCCCTAATTCCCTTTATTAAGAATTTTCTAAAGCTTTTTTGTTGAGAAATTCGTTCGATAATCCTGAAATTTCACGTATACGTAATATTTAAACGCGACTTAATTTTCCGAAAAATCAAGGACAAGTTTTTATATGAAAAAATTTCTCTGTAATTCATGAAACAATTTTGTTCGACTTATACATTCATACATTTTCGGCATAATTGTTATTATTCATCAACCTACTTATTATTTTCAATGACGTTAATATTTTGTAAATTTTTCGTTGGCCATAAAGTACGTAACTTCAGATAGAATCTAATTTCTTTAAACAAGATCGCTCGTACGGTTTTCGTAGATTCTTTGTCGTCTATGGAAATTTCGTTTGCAGTTTTTTTTTTTTACAGAATGGCCACCTTGTTTAAGCACCATTGACAAAGTCTGCGAGCTTATAACACGATTAGAAAAACCACCATTTGGTTGCGCACAGCTGTAAATGAAAATACCAGTTGTAATCGTCTGGGAATGAATCGAAGTTCCGAAGCTCTCCGTAACGCATAGTTGTAAGCAACTATAATACTGTAGCCGCAAAAATACTAAGAGTGCAAAAATTAGAAAGTCCGAGAGTTCGTTGAAGCGCTCGGACGTTTCCTCCAATAAAACTTATTGCGTGAGTATCATTCGCGACCATTCGATGATATAAGTACGGGGACCTTGTGCTCTTTAACGGAGGACTAAAAAATATTGCAGAAATAATAGTAATAATCGGAATAAACGGAGTATTTTTCTTAAAACACCCGAAAAAAAGTATACTGCTCAAAGTAGTCCCGTGTTCAGTAAGGCAAAGTATCTGGCGCATAGAGCTTTTCATTTATCCTTTTTTTTGCAAGTAATAAAATATCACTGCAAGAGTCGTCTACAATTATGTAATATTTACATCGTCCAATATAATGATTTAATGTTAGTCGTTCGTTTGCCATCGATACAATTTAACGGGTTTGGGTTAATAAGTTGCTTATTCTTCTTCTTTTTCTTCTTCTTCTTCATCTTCTCCTTTTTTTCATTCTCTTTTTTCAATGGAAAAGTAGACCTACATTAATTTGTTTTCACAAAATATGAATCATGAGTGTCGATTATTTTACAGAGACGATTCGTAATTTACAAATTTGCATTATATCGTTGCGCCTGGCGATTCGCATAGACTGTAATCGTTTCGTGCAACCGTAGATTCCGGAATCCTACTCTTGTTTGTTATTTTTTTTTAAATCTGTTATTTCGATTGTTTTTTTTTAATATTTGTATAACCGTGGATATCGGAAGAGAATACAAGTGCTGACGTAACGCGTAAAGATGTCGAGGCCCACGAATTCGCACCATTTTTGTCCAAAAACGCAGCGTTGGTAAAACGCTTACGTATTTTCTAGCATTTTTTTTCTCCGTTCCAAAATGATCATTGTTTCGAAGAATAGGGAAAAAAAACTTTTTACGTTCTCGAAATCTTTGTTTGCGTGAAGATATTGAAGTCCGCATAATCGAACTATTTTCATGCAAAACCGCAGGTTTTTGTAAATAGTTACAGATTTTCATTGTCTTTTTTCCCATTCCTAAATTCATCGTGATTCTAGAGAATAAGGAGAAAAAAATGCTTTTTATGCCCCACGAGTTCGCAGTATCTTTTTACAAAAGCACAACGTCTTGTAAAAAGTTTACAGATATTCGATGCATTTTTTTTCTTCTCAATCCCAAATTCAACGGCATTTCGAACAATGTGGGGGCGGAAAATATTTTTTACGACCTCGGAAACTTTGATTTCGACGGCCAATATTAATGGACTGGCCTGCCGATACCAGTGTACAACATCGAACGATTTAATCAACCAACTAGCTATTTCCGATTAAAATAGTTACTGCCATAAGTTGGTTGAGAGAGTTTGACCGGGTAGCGCTGTGGAAGTGGGCTTTCCCAGTCCCCCCAGGGACATTTGAGACATCTGCTGCGACAACTGCGATAAGAAACGACGATTATTAACGCACGAACGATATTCCGTAACTTTCATTTGTGCATGAAGGTCATGAGCATGATCGCCCGTTTCAAACTACGACAAATTATGCTCACCTGCGTTCCGAAGGGCGCGTTCAGCTGCGGCTGTGCCGGCAGGTTGAAAAATGGATTGCTTCCGGGCGCGGGTTGAAGATTCTGCGTAGCCATCATCCCGCTCCAGCCATTGTTGCTACTTATGGTATTTTGGCCTTGCATCTGCATCATCTGCGAATTAACTTGGGTCACGCCCTGCAGGTGCCCAGATTCATGCAAATTTATAGCAACTAATTAACTAATTATATTTTATTAAGGCATATTTCTTCCATATGCCTTATTCGGGCTTTTACGTAACCCGTCTCCCCTTTCCCCGTTTCTACATAGAGTTACCCTCATAGAGTGTTGTCCGCAGCCACTCATTCTAATGCACGACTGCATCACATTTACACGAGGGCTCAGAGAAACTGCGGAAAACCTGGCCGATACAGGCGGCTTTATTTTACTGAGTTTATACCGTATTACAATACATTAGAAACTCAGAAAAACTACCTCCCGCTCAACAATTTACGCGCAAACCACTGTGCGGCTAAGCGGTCACTCGTCCAAGTTATGGCCGCAAACAATGCTGCTTAAGGATGTATGATACGCGCAGTCCCGTCAATAGTGAGTTTCAGACACAATTTCGATCACTTCCCGATGGAATAAACGTCGGAAAAAAATAATGCATATAAAACGTGCTGAAAAGATTGATTTCGCATAATAATAATCCCAAAATGTTATTAACAAATTGGTGAAAAAAACGATTGTTTAAGAAACAATCAGTGAACCTAATTTTTTTTCTAATGAAAATTATATGTTAATTTATTTGAATGCATACGAATTTTTTCAGTATTTTTTCTTTATCTTTATTCTGATTTTTTTTATTTCAAAAATTTTTGGATATGTGTTCGGCATAAAAAAATGAAAATCAAAATAAAGAAAAAAATCTGAAAAAATTCATATGCCTTCAAATAAATTAACATAATTTTCATTAGAAGAAAAGTTAGATCGACTGGTTTTTTGTTGAACAATTGTTTTTTTCACCAATTTGTTAATAACATTTTGTGATTAGTAGTATGCTAAATCAATCGTTTCAGCACGTGTTATATGCATTATTTTTTTCCGATTTTTATCCCGTCAGTTTTTATCACTTTTGGCGGGACTGTACGTATTATACATCCTTAACTCTGGGTACCGCCGAAGCCACACACCGACCGCGCGTCCATAGCAAAACAGCAGTTGGTACTAATTAACTAATTAAGGGTTGGGCTAAGTAAAATTATTATTAGATTTACTTCTAACCTATATTTCATTTTTGCAACTATGTTTTTTCATGAAAAGGGCTCAGTCATAAAAATTCAGGTGTAAAAAATAATAACGGTTTATAGTTATCTAGATTATTATTCCGAAATCATATTTTTCTGTTATTTTATTTATTGTATCTAGGCAGCGATCAATTGCAAACTATTTTTCCCACTAAAATTCAAGTTTTTGTTGCCTTTTTTCAACAACAAAAATACAGAGTAATAAAGAATATAGATTCAATTCGTTTAACATTGGCCTTCAGGGCCACAAAGTGAACGACAAATGAGGAATCGCCGTCTGCATCATTTGCGAATTAACTTGGATTACGTCCCGCAGGTGTCCAGATTCATGCACCTTGATAGCAACTAATTAGCTAATTAAGGATTCGAGCAAGTGAAGTTAATCAAAATAAATGTTTGATCTATATTTTTTCCGCAACTATATTTTTTCATCAATAGGACTAAAACACATTGAATTTAAATTGCAAAAAATTGGCGTGGATAGTTATCTAAATATATCTAGATTAATGTAAAAAAAGATCTATTATTTAATCGATTATATCTGAGCAACGATTGATGCCAAGTCTTTTTCTCACTAAAATGTATGTTTTTGATACCTTTCTTCGATAACAAAAATACGTCATAAAGAATATAGATTTTATTTGCATTGGCCTACAATCGCAAGAAGTGAAAAACAATTAAGTACACGTTTCTCACAAAATTAAAACAAGTATATAGGTATTTTTACTTTTAAAGCTCAACAAAACATGAAGTATCGTTTTTCAGAAATGATTTTTTACTTGTTAGAAATAATTAAAAAAAAAGAAAACGTGTAATTATGGTTTACAAAATTTCAATACATTTGTTCAATCTTTTAATACTGCAATTTGAATTATTTTCGGCTTTATCGCAGAATGTTTAAAAGTTGGTTGGTTGAGTTGTGGAATTTCTCGTTTATGCATACAATATTCGAATATACTCGGTGTTTTGAAGTCATAATGTCAATTACTGAAAGTGTATCAATTAATGACAAAACGTACCGTTTGATTCTGCATGGCCATGGCATTATTCGCCATTCCGTTAATTTGACTGACTGGTCCCATGTGTAAGCTGTTGCCGATCGGATTAACGGGATGTACCATCTGACTGGAGTTCAAACCGATTTGATTCGTCGTTAAATTCATCTGATTTGTGGCGGGCATGCCCATTTGTCCCTGGAGCTGTTCGAATTGACCCTGAAGCTGTCCCAATCGTCCCTGAAGCTGTCCCAATTGTCCCATAGCGTTCTGTTGACTCGAAAAGCTATTCGGTTGACTCGAAAAGTTATTCGGTTGACTCGAAAAGCTATTCGGTTGACTCGGAAAGCTATTCGGTTGACTCGGAAAGCTATTTGGTTGACCAAAACCCGCAATGTTTGGTACGGGTTGCGGAAATTGCTGAACCGGCGGTTGTTGCGCGTATATTCCACCACCTTTAAGCATTAAAAAAGGCTTAGCAAGGTTATTTCACAAGAATTCGATTTTTAATCCAATGTATTCGGATTTTAATATTCATTTTCCAAGTAAACCCACGTGAAAATGAAGTATATCTCCATTTATAATATATTTATCATCTATAATATATCTTCAAATATTTATACATCACATGATATATATTTCACATATCTGAGATGTATCTCGTTAGAATATATCTCATAAACCTTGGACTTAAATTTAACTTGGCTATGAAATGCGATGATAATTTTCATAGAATGAATTACGCAAGTACAGAATTTTTTCGTTGAGATTTACATGATCGATCCTTGAAAAAAGATTCACTTTTAAAATGCACCTACAGGCGGTTTTTTTGTGGCTCGAATGCGGAAATTAGCCGATAATAACGCGGTTATTCTGTAAACTTCTGTCAATTGTGATTTCGATAGTGCGTCTGATACCTTCCGTCATGTTGTTTAATATCAGTACATGCTAATTGTGTCTATTAGATTGGATGCACATAAAAGTAGATTTATCAAGGATTGAATTGTGTGAAGTTTACATTGAAGCCCATTATTTTTTTAGTAGCGTTCTGGGAAATGGATTTGTATGGTTGAGGCATGGAAAATTCAGGTCAAGATTTTCTCATTGTTACCCTGAAAAATTGGTCGAGTCGGATGATTAAATTTAATCTAAGCACTCCTTACTCTTGTTGCGAATTATTTCAGGGCAGATGTGCGCGATCTTTTCACCCGAAAACATTTAATCTGGGTTTAGAGGCATGAGTCAGCTGAAAAGGGGCATTAGAAAAAATATTCTGTAAATAATACCCTTCTTTTAAAAATTTTCCATTTAAACCGCATTAAGTACATACCAAAACATTACAATTCTACAATGTTGCAAAGACATACGGTGCAGCAAATGGTGTGCGGAAAAAAGTACAATTTTCAACCTGTCGTAGCATTCAGATCAAATGAGTGAACAAATATTAGTGTTCGATGTCTTTGTTTTATCTGTGAACAGTGCATTTTAGGATGAGTGTAACAATTTTCATTTAACTCTTCGAGTCATACATTTTTCATTTCCAAAATTATAAAACTCATTAAAAATTGTCGGAAATTAGTTAAAAATAGTTAAACCTGAGCGAAAACAGGTGGGTCGCTCAGTGACCCACCTGTAAGATTGAAAACCTAGTAAATAACTGGCACCAGTGAATGCACTTCTCACTGCTTTTAGAATTGCTACACTCATTCCAGAATTCGCTCTTCGACAGATGAAATAAGTCATGGAACATTTAAATTTGTCCATCCATTTGATCTAAAGGCTGTGACAGATTAAAAATTTCGCTTTTTACCTCACACCATTTTGGTGCAGTGTATGAATGTACAAAATTAAAGAATTATAATGAACGGTACATAATTAATGTGGTTTAAATGTAAAACTTTTTAAAACAAGGATATGATTCACAGAATTTTTTTTATGACTCTTTTTAGGTGGCTCAGGCCTCTCTAAATGTATTCAGTTATTAGATTCGAGAATGTCAGATTTATAAATGCGCGTAATGAATAAGAACTTCAATTGTTCCCAAAATATTCAAATAATATTTTGAGTTACTAGAGTTACTATTACCAGTCACTTTTACATTTTCTGTATGCGATCAAGTAACATTGGATAAAAAAATAATTACCCATTGGAAGGGATCAACTGTGCCTCCAAATGGGCCATTTTTTTAGTTACTACTCAACCGAGAAAACTCTACTGAGTTTTGATAAGTTAGAAACACTTATAAAACACAGTAAAATATACTTCTGATAACGAATTCACATCAAATGAGTTGTTTTCAGTTAAGAATTATAATGTGATTTTTTCAGTATAAAACGGTTTGTACATGAAAAAATATTGCTTTCGAAAATTCTTAGGATATGTACAAAGAATTTTCGAACCTGTGTTTCTCAAATTCGATTTTGATTCTTTAAGGCTGTGAAAGTTAAAGGTTGTGAAATATGTTCGTATCCAGTTAATATTTAAAAGACATATAGAAGATGTCGAACTTTTTGCCATTATATATAGTGTATATTAAGGATATTTTGGCCGAAACGCGTTCGATTGTGGTGGAACTTCACTAATTCGTAGAAAACAGCACGCCACATTATTTGTGATTGTTCAGGGATTTTCTGACCGTGTAGCTTTTTTAGTAATGCGAGTTCAAAGCTAACGTAAGGTCTCGTGTTAAGTGTTCAGAAAGCGGTCGAAAAAAACTGAACATATCGATCTCCTCCGAAAAAAAAACCTACCACTGTAAAGCTCATAGTTTCAAACAGGCTGTGTCTGAATTGCGAATAGATTTGCAGTATAGTTTCAGAGATAAATTCTATAAATAAAAGACTTTACCGTCGTTTAGCTGCTCGGTTCATTGCGGTTTCTTTTTTGCACACTCACTAACGTTCTCATCCCGCAACTTTAGCCGAAATATCCTTAAGGACTCATATACGCTTGTGTTGAGCGGAAAATCGGAATTCTTTTTATTACATATTCTCCAAGTACAATGTCTGAAGAATATTCTCACAAAATTTACGCGCGGTCGTTTAGCATGCAGCTCTTTAAGCGCGATTATCTCAGAATCGCCTTTTTTTAAAATACCTTTGCGGTGGGCACGATTACTAAAAAACTATCAATCCGATCCAAACCAAATTTATACCACTTAATTATTATCATAATAGCTAGCGTCTGGATGGAGGATTTCAAATTTCGTTAAAAAATAATAATTGTTAAAAAAAAACCGAAACTTTAGCACCTCAAAAAATGAATTTTTTGTTAAAAGTGTTGCCATTTTTTGAAAAATGAAAATTTTAACAAATCCTTCGTTCAGGCCCAAGCCAATGGAATTTAGTAATGTGATCTTTTTGAATTCTGATTTTCGGATGAACGGTTTTCAAGTTATCATGTCCACCGCAACTGATCCTGAAAAAAAAGTGCTACTGGAATACAGCTGGAGTTCCGCCATTTTGAAAGATTTTTTGATGAAAAAAATTGTACAAATACATGAACATGTGTACTAATGAATGTCGTTCACAGTTTTGCAATAAACTTTTTTTTTCTTGTCGAAAAAAAATCAAGAAAATCACGTTTTTTCCCCCGCTGCAAATGTATATAAGGCCTTAAGTATGTTTTCTTTCTGTAGGCAATGATTTTTCGACGTACCAGGAGCTCCGAAAGGCGACGCTTGGTGGCTAGGAGTTCCATAAAGTGCGAGAATACTGTCTTTCGTCATTTTACTCTTTTCTTGAGCAGTCGGAGCGGGCTGATTGAAGAAATTTTCCTCTTCCGTTTTACTTGCAGCACTCGCTACGTCCGCAGCGGAACCGTTTGTCACACCTGTCGGGGCTGGCGAAGCGGTTGCCGGAGTCGCAGATAAGAAGGAAGAGAAGATATCGTCGCCGGAGGAGGAGCCATTTGCGTTTGCTTGATTAACCGGAGCATCTGCGCGCATAAGAAGAAAAGATAATGAAATTTGGAAAAAATCTCATGAGTCGATAAATAAACCTAATGAAAATAAATAATTACCGAGACCGAGCAGATCCAGGGTCGCCGAATTGTTTGCTCTGGTAGGTTTCGGACTGACGGAGCTTCGCGGTTTTGGTATTTGCGGCACGACTTCCGGTTTCTTAACGGGAGGAAGTGAATTTTGGCTGGTGCTCGACTTTGTACCTTCCTTCTTTCGTCTGCGCTGCCGCTCCGCCTCCTCATCGAGTTCTTTATCCCAATTTACCTGAGATTGGAAAACGACATGAAACATGAACTCAACGGATGCAATTTTTGTTTTTAAATTGACATTATTACAAATGTTATTTTTTGAACTTTCTTCACTATTTACTTGAAGCTTCTTATCATAGTGAAGTTAATTAAAATTGATAATGGAGCTGCCAATAAATGAAGGGAAATTGTCTTCAGTAGCAATTTTTCAATATTTACAATTATTACAGATTTTTTCAATACAAAAATTTAGTCTTGAGGCTTACATAGAAATGTTACAATAGTATTATTCATTCTATTATAGTAATAATAGTAACAGCAATTTTTCAACATTTACAATTATTAGTTTTTTTTTCAATACAAAAATTTAGTCCTGAGGTTTACATAAAAATGTTACAATAGTTATTATTCATTCTATTATAGTAAGTCATTTGTTACATATCTTCGTATATCTATAATAATGTAAATTGTGTGACAAATAAGCTCCTGTTTTGTATTTTTGAAAAAAAAAAAAGGACATACAAAATATATAAATTTAAAGACAATGCCACAGAATGTTTGTAAATATGTTTTGAATTACCTTTGGCAAAGGAGGAGGCACCCATTCCCTAGCAATGTATTTTTTGTGCTCATACTTTGCCCTAATGAAACTTTCAAGGCTGCAGTCGGTCTGTGGCCGTCTGAAGCTGTCTGGCAAGTTTGCCTCGTACACAGCTCTTGCTCTGGAATTGCCCATTTGTTGCAGACTCTGATACATCAATAAAGTAATGTTAATATGGGTTAAATATCCTATTTTGTTATCATTATATTTCTAGCTGAGAGAAACATTAGCTGATGGCAGCAAAGAGTCAATAGTGACTCACATTGTCCCTGGCGAATAAAAACATTTGTGATTCTGTGTTCACCACACATGGCAATTCTAATGATAATTTCTCTCTTCCTGAACTAGGAAAAATGTGGGAGACCCAAACGAGACTCAACAAGAGCTTAACAAAGCATCATTGAAGCAAGATACAGAACACTTACCACCACTTGCTCCGGTGTCCAAGTATCTAAGTTCACAGACTTGACCTTGCTTATGTGAACCCCTAGATTTCTGTGTATCCCAGCACAACGGATACACAGAAATATTCCCAAATTCCAGCTTGCCCATCTTGGTCCTAGAGAAAATAATCTCAGCTTATTTTACAAAATGTACTTTTTACTTTAACGATATGATATTGATTTTTATGATTCAAAGCACAACAAAGCAAAAAGCCAGAGGTATGAATAAAAGCAGTTTGTAAAGCCTAACTTTTTTTTCCTAATAATAATGACTCTTGTTGTTAGATGGAAGAGTTCTTCAGTTTTATGGTCAGTCAGAAATTTTTTTTTATCATTGAGAAACTGTAGAACAATAAAATTTTTGTAGTAGTTTTGAGCAAATATCAGTTTACTTAATATCTTAAATGAATTGTCAGAGTTTAAAAGAACATATTTAATTTTTGTTAGGATTTCTTCTTCTATATTCAATGATAATTACTTTCATTAAGGTCCATTTTCTTATTTCATTAGAATAATGTACATTGTGTATAAAGTTTATTAATGAATAATTACAGCAAAAGAGAACTAAGATGGCTTAAGTTTGGATCATAATAATTCATGAACCTGGTGAATAAAATCATAAGAACTTGGTTCTTAGTTCAGTATTGCATAAGAATTTTTGATTGTTTAAAAAAATTTTTTAATGCAATTAAACATTAGAAAAAAAATGGTTCAAACATTTTATTGTCAGGCACTTACAGTAAATTTAATCGAACAAGATTTAACAGCTCAATAGGTAAAAAAAAAAAAAATTAAAAACATTTGGAAAAAAAACACAATGAAAAAATTCAGCAGTAACTGAAGGAATATTTTCAGCCATTAATATAATTGCATATAATTATAATTATAAAATACTGCAGGCTTTTAAGATTGATAAATTTAAATCCTGAGCAACTTCTGCTAAAACACTTGCTAATTAACCAAATACACCATGCGCCACAGCAACCAAACAGCCAAATCATACAAAAAGTTTATTGCAACGAATTAGAACGAAAAAAAATGCCCTCAAGCAATGACAATAAAAGTCAGTGATAATAAACAATAAGCGTTATCATAGCAACAATTAAACGCAGTGATCGCGGCGCCAAGTCGGCCTTGACAGTTTTAATCGCGTCCACGCGAGAGCCGCAAAGCTGACACGACGAAATACCGATGACGTTTCTCCCTTTGACTGTAATTGCTGTCATTCGTGTGGATGCACGAAATTGTCACAACGAAATGTAGAAAAAAAATCTATATAGCTTTGGTGTACGAAAACTAGGTCGCGAACTGGGCTGAAATCGATATAAGCCCGAGTGACAGATGAGTCAGAAATTCCCTCGGAAATTCATGAGCCTCTCAAGACACAACGAAAAATGTTATCTTTTGTCATATGTCATAAAGCGGCTCGGAATAACAAGGCACACTTGGCACTCGCGCGGGTATAGCATTCTTATTACACGTACCTTTAGCATCGCAGTCGACACAGTACTTGTTATCCTCATCACGCAGCATCTGCGTGAGAAGATCCTGGCACTTGTCTTGTATCTGTTTTGCACGCTCTTTCTCGAAGCGAGACGTCATTTTTGTCTGTGATGTATACTTGTTTCACGATTTCAAGGGGACAATTATATATCGGGACTCTCTGTGTTTCGGAGGGTGGTCACTGAACGATACGCGCACTGGAGACGCTGGGGGACTTCAGCCGCTTTCCTTTCGGTAGCGCAGTGGCTATAGTCACTATCAATGTCTAACAGCGACTGCGCTCATTGGCTCACAGTTCACTACTGGCCAGCTGTGGCCAATCAGCGCAGAGAAGTCTATTGTTCTGAGGATATATTCGTTACGAATCCAAATGAAAGCGGCTTAGGACGGGACATGACGGTCAGCGACGTTTGGAGGAACGCTGAAAGAGTTAAAGGCTTCATGGAACGCTCTCTATGGTTGTCAGAGGGAGGTTTTCGTTGCTTACTCGCTAAGTCGGTAAAGAAGGGAACGAAAGTGGATTTGAATTTCGCGCTCTTTTAGAATTCTCGGTCGGGTACAAAAAACTGTAATACGAAAGTGGTAGACTGGTAAAAATTTATATACAGGGAGGACACGGTGAAACTAGACAGTCCAATGCGGCTCCGTGAGAATTTAGGAAGCCTGATTGGCTACTGCTTACGGCCGCCAGTGCGTCTCATCCGAGCGGCGACTGTGTCCCCACGCGCCATCGGAATGGGCCAGTAAGGGTAGTGGTAGGGGCAAGGGACGTTACCTGAGCTGGTAGGGCAGACGCCAGAAACCAAGATTTATTTACTACTCGGTCTGCACGCATAGAGTGGGAACCGTCGGTTTGACGCGCAAGCGCTTTTGCGCTGTCTAGTTTCACCGTGTCCTCCCTGTATGAGCGATTCCACTGGAATCCAGCCGCCAAAACCGTTTTTTTTGCTTTGACAAATTTAAATGAATCGGGTTTCGTTATTGTAAAAACTTCACTAAACTTCAATATTATTAAATAGAAATCTGATGAGATATTATTAGAATTTTTTATTTTCCGTTCGAACAGCTCGATCTCGGGACCATTTTATTGTACATACATTTGTCAAAAATGGAAATGTGTGGAAGCTTATAGCAAAAAAAATGAATACAGATCTATATGGAACATTTTAACTCAAATTAACGCAAGAAAACTCCGTAATAAATCAAATATTGTAGATAGAAATTCGACTCCACAAGATATTTTGTTCGAAATTTGATGATTCATAATGTGTACTGATTAATTTTATGAAAAAAAAAATTCTTCTTAGATTGCAGGGAGAAAGAATGGAAAAAAATCACTTTGCTGTGTTATTCAAACGCGATGATGGACCTCTATTAAAAATATGAGCTCCGCTTTTCACAGGATCTTTACTAGGACGCATTCCGCAATATTTTGGGCGGAGAGCAAAGAAAAAAAATATCGCCTTTGTTGGCACACCCTAATGAACGAGTACTAAACCGATGAAGTTACACATAATACGTTTAAATGTGGTCTGATTAGCAAAAAGGTAGCAAATCTTGTTGTTTATTGGAAGGAAGTGGGAAAAGGGTAAAAAAAGGCTAAACATACGAGAATCAATATTCATAGATAATGTGTGAACCGCAATTCTACATTTTCTCTTATATATATAGAAACTTAAATTCCGATATCCATTATATGGATATAATCAGTCTTTATTACACGTATGTAAATATCATTTGAAGAAAGAGAAGTTAAAGTTGAATCAACTCGAGATGTCGATTCAACTGTGCACGATAATTGTCGGTAACTTTGTGTTTTCTCTGTCCGCGTGTTGTACTCCGTGGTGTTTTTTTTTCAAATGAGATAGCAGCCGAGATATATTAGCTAGTTTCCTTTTTGCAGCCCACGGAATCTTCAATACATCCCTCAACTACTGTTGTTGACTTCCAGCCTCCGAGCCTTGTTATTTTTTTGATGTCACCTTCTAAATTGAAAAATGAAACGATAAACAAAAATTGGTCATTTGGAAAAACAGTTTTTACAACACCGTTTGAAGTGCGATATGAATGTCTGGAAAAAATTACCTTCGTCAACGACGAGTGTAGCTGATGAACGGCGGAACGAGTGGCCCTTGTATTTCTCAGGATCAGGCAATTTTAGGAATTGTGCGACCTCTTTTGGCATCCCTGCGAGTTTGGTCTTGCCGATGACTTGATTCGTGCAATATCCATCACGATAATTCACGAAAAATCGATCTGACGTTGTTCTATGAAGCCGCAGAGCTTGATATTTTTTTACTATCTTTAGGAATTCTCCCTCGATGATGAAGTTCCTCGTTGTTTTGTTTTTGGTATCTCGGAGCTTGACAATCAGCACGTCATCACGATCCATAACATCCTCGACTGTGAGGTTAGTCAACTCGGCACCTCGGCATGCTCCGATTATGCCGAAAATAAGTACGACCTGAAATTTCATCATTCAATTCATCAAAATATATAACACATTTCGAATGGGGAAAAGTTTGTGGAAGGAATATTAGTAAAAAGGAAATACGTAAATAAAAAATTAGTAAAAAGGAAATTCGTAAATAGAAAATCAGTAAAAAGGAAATTCGTAAATAGGAAATTTGTAAATAGGAATATTGGAAATAGAAAATTTGTAAATATGGAATGTGAATAGTATAATTGTAAATGTATATAGGTAGGGTGAGCAAATAATTTTATTATCAAATATATGGTGTTAAGACGTTACTGTGTCTCTTAATTGGACATTCGTTATTACAAAAATTTGTTCACGAGATTTGTAAATAGTTTTTTGAATAGAACATTTTTCAATAGATTTGCAAATATATATACGAAATAGTGTCGATAAAAAACATATTTCGCGTCGAGACGGTATTGCGTCCTTGGATTGAAGATTTATAAATAAAATACTTTTGAATGAGATTTGTAAGTAGATTTGGGAATACAACATTCGCAAATAGAATTGTAGATAGTATCTTTATGAATATGAGATTTGTCAATAAGATCGTTATAAGAAAAAAATTATTTTTGAGTATAGACTTAACTTTGTTACCAGATATTTATAATCCGGAGCTTCTTGCAGAAAAGTGTTAATTTCACTCGCGGTGAATACTTCCGATTTTTTCGGTTTATAGTCACTTGATTTTTTTTTTAGAAAGGCTAGCAATTGTTTGTAATTGTGGATATCAATGTTGTCGTTAATGTTAATTGTTTTTTTGAGCATCGAGTAAGTGGTCCAAAGTGATGGAGGCGCGTATTTTTTCGCAAGTTTGCCGAAATATGCCAGTAGCACGCTTTCGCTGATTACGTTGACTTTGTTCTTTGTTTTCCACTGCGAAAAAGTATTGTAGACGAGATTATATTTTTCGCGAGATTTATTCGGCAGTAAATCGTTGCGCAGATCGTCGGTAGCTTTGAGCACCTCTGGATGCGTGTCCCAAATGTTGTTTTCCTCGTCGCTCTGCTCTGGTTCCCACATTTTGTTCTTGTAGACATCCACCTGTCCACTGTCAGGTGGACGTTTAATCTCCAGCCGCTCACTGATACACAATGGTGCCGCTCTGTGTCGTTGCGAGCGCTGCGGTGGTCACGCTGGGAACTGCACGCCAGAAAAAAAAAGTGGGCAAGATGCCCGAGGGAGTTTCAGTCCATATTGTTTTCCGCCGCGCAGGCGCAGTGCTCGCGATCAGTTATTGGCTACTTAACTCCCGCTTTTTCGGGTCAAAAACACGTCATTTCAGCGCAATCGGGAAACAGATACATCTTTAAGGTAGTTCTAGCATCAGACTAGTCATGCGAAGCTCTATTCTGATGTCACTATTGAGAGGAATTGCATTAATATACATTCCTATTGAAAATATTCGTAGATTATCCGGTAATGAATTTAGGGCCCCATTGTAGTACGTATTTCCTTTTTATACATTTTCTTTTTATTTTCGGTCTCGAGTTTGACTCACTACGTGAAGATCACCGTTGCAAACTTGGCAACGTCGCATCGTGGGGGCCGGAAATACAATAGTTTGACGGATCCTAACCGACATGACCGGTAAAGAGTTTTTTCCGACATATGTTTTTTAATAATGGCGATGCATAATATTCATGCCACTCATGGGAAACGAAAAGGGAAATTCGCGTCGGCAAAGATTGAAAAAGCTCGGCAGAATTTGCTAGATTCGATCGCTAAGCGAGAAAGTTTGAAAAAGGCGGCTTAGGGCGGCTGAACCCCCGGCGCATTACCGGCGACGCATCGTAGAATTTGAAACACTCGCGAAAGCTTTGTGGTGTACATCGTGCAAAATTCCACTTTCGTTACAATATACGGAGAGCGAAATAACAAGAGGTTTGGCGAGTATTCTGCGTGTAAATTGCTACAAGCGTTCTCACGTTTATAATGTGCATACACAAAAACGCAACGTTCTTCGGCCTATCTACTGAATGAAGCGGTCACTTGTCTCTTGAGCGCAGTGTTGCCAAGTCGCAGTTGCGTCGGCCATATTGAGACAACCAGATGATTTCATATAATTTCGCTTGCGATAATCCAAGAAATCTTTTTTCGACATTCGTTTACCCTATATTTTTCACTTATCATGTGAAAGTCTGCAATCTGGCAAAAAAATGACCGTTCAATTGTTTATTGAATTACTATTTTCGTAATGTATTATCGAAACATACTGACATGGACACGTATTCCCTATACCAGCTATATTAAAATACGATTCTTTAACTGCCTGTTTCTCGAAAAAAAGGTCGTTAACATACGTTGAAACTTTACAGATGCCATAAATAGGACTTCTGGGACAACATATTAAAAAATCATGTATTTATCTACTAAATACCTTAGCGCTAGAAGTACCTTAAATCGTAATAACGAAATGGTTGTATTTTAATGCGAAGCGTGCCATTTTTGGGAGGTATTGAATTGAAAAAGGAACAAATTTTATTATTTTCAATGTTTTTTAATCACTTTTAAATAATACAACGCAAAGTATAGTTTACATAGTGTGAGGAACATAATAATTAACAGGTATTCTTATAAACTCAATCTTCGCCCTTCTCGGCCCGATTATGCGCTTCTCGAATATCGCTACTTTTTAGTACACTTGAATTTTTTTTCTCAATAAAAAGTCCAGTCTCGCTGGGACTACATAGCCACTTACAATCGAAGGGGGACATGCTTCATCGCGAAGAAAAGCTTCCTAAAAATAAGTCTATGGTACATGTCAAATCCATGACAGACAAAAGTGACAATTTCCTGCAGATCCTAAATATTTCAAACCAAAACCATATGTTCCTTATTTTTTTCTTCGTTAATGGTGTGGATGAATAGAAGTAGTTTATAAACAAAACGTGTAAGATGAATCTGTAGTGTGAAATTGATGAAAAACTATTGACGCTGACAAAAGGCTGCCGCATCTTCTTGGTGGCTCATCACAATTGTTGATTCTATCAATTTTGAATATATTCTAAGTACAATAAAATTAATTCAGTCTTTCAAGCAACATAATCGTTTTTTTTTTCATTCTAAATTATAATAAACACAATCGTTCTGCCGTTTCCATTTAAATCATTAGGTCTCAGTTTTCTATCGAAAACAAAAACATATTTTTTTCGTTTAAAGCTAGATCATCGATATTCGCTCACATTAATATTAGTAAGAAAGAGCATTCATACACTTTGTACACTTAGTGGCTTGTTTGGCACCTACACTTTCGCAATCCAAAAAAAGTAATATTATTTAAAACTACTAGTTGCTCCTTTAACATATACTTTTTAAGAGATAAACTAAAATCACAGAATATCTCGTCTCTTTCTATCGAGGGTCTGTTACTTTCGCGCGTGAATGGCTAGTCAAATTTTATGTAAGAGTTGATTTACATTTATGTGCTCTGATACTCGTTTAATTTCGAACTCTGCATAACAATTGATAACCCATTAGCCGCATCGAATTATTAGGCAATAATGATTTGTCATAGCCGACAGAAAGCCTGAAGTCCAAATTTTTTGTTTCTTTTCGTTCCACCTGTCATCTCGAAGCCTTTAATTGAAATTTTGCACCAAGATAAAGATAGACATGTCTTAAGCTGTTTAGAACTGAAATTAGAACTGTTTATCAGAGATCTATGACAAATATAGAGTCGACGAGAATCATTTGCATTCATAACAGTGCTGCGAGTTTTTAATTGCTTCTAAAATCTATCAATTCATCAATCCTCGTTTTTTCATATCGCGTTATTTCCAGTTATAATTTTTCGGTCTCCTGTGAAATCTGTTTCGGAGTGAGCATAAAGTTTCCTACTCAAAGATTTGAAAAAGTCTTTAATTACGAATAAAATAAAGAATTGTTAATTCGGCAGACGTTTAAGTACTTGAATTATTATTTTTGAAAATGTAATTCTAGAGAATTGCAAGCTCTTATTGTATGTCAACCTTAGCAAATTTGAACGGAGAAAAATTATTTATAGTCAAATAAATTCAACTACGTACTTAAAAAATAATCACTTTTTCCCTGTTTATCAATTCTTTACTTCGTACCTTTTTGTTGAATCTTTTTCGCAGTTAAAGACTGCACTTTGAACTAGACTTGAAAAATTATAAGCACAGATAATAAGAAAAAAAAAGGAGCAACAGTAATTAATCGATAGATTCTTAAAATAATGAAAGATTCGCAGTCCTGCCTCAATTTGTGTTCAAACGCTCATTCGCGCCGCATTCATACAATTCTCACTCATACGCGATTTACACATTCGGCCTATCGTGTTTTCAAAGCTCTGGATAACGGAACGATGATAATAATAGGTCGATAACATCGATAATACTTCTATCCTTTCAGCTCACGCTATTCAGAATTATGTACAACATAAACCGTGGAGAGATAGATGATTAGAAATCTACGGGTAGATTCTATTGTTTATTATGTACATAATTACTCCACCAATAATTCTTATTTCATATATATATATGCAAGCGAGGAACGGGACGTTGCAATGCTTAATATACTTTTAATCTGTTTTTTTTTCTTTCTTTTTTTTTCAAATCAACAGCGAAACTACAAAAGTAACGAACAAAAAAAAGTTTCGAATAGCCTCTTCTTAAAATATGTTCGATTTACTTAGTAAGTTATTGTCAGCGATTTGCTGCTAAAAATCTTTTTTATCGCGACTTTCGCTCGGCGGCAACGATTCTACTCGCGAGCAAGCGCAGATGATGTCCATCTTGAATTGTCACCAATGAAACGAGAGATTTCGCCAGGGAAATCCCAGTCGAGCATAAAATATGTATAAAAAAAGAAGAGAAAACAAAAACTATGATTCTAAATAGGAATACTGTGGCATACGTGGTTCGAATGCGAGCAATGTGACGCTTAGGGATTATAGTTTTTTCTGTGTGTTTCCGGAATTGCCATGAGTTTTTTTTCCGCAACGCGGTTCGGATTTTTCTGCGAGATTCTTAATTTTTAATACGAGTAATAAAAATATGTTTTTTCCCTCGACAAAATGTGCTGCAGTGCGAGACTGGTCGCATTTTTTGACGGAAAAAACTTACGATTCTACTCGTCGAACGCTGCTTCAATCAAGTCCGAAGTTCCTCGTCATCCGAATGTCGGATCTCTGACAAACGAGTCGATATCTTTCCGCTACGAATCGCGGTAATTGCCAACTCGCAAAGCGAAAACGATTGCAATCTTTCGCAGAGTCAAACGCGGCAACGACTTCAGTGAAACTTTAACTGGGTGACGATTATTCGTTGAGAATGTTTATCGTCATTACGCAACTCGGAGCGCGCGAATTCTCGCGCTCAAAGTGTGCGCTATTTTAGGCAATTTTCTCGAGGAGTCCTTTACTCAGGACCCCGAAGCAATTCCTAGGCAAGTTCTCTTTTGCCTTTGTTCTCCGCGTAGAATTGTGTACTGTTTCCGGAACTCGGCGAGCTCGAAGGTTGAAAATGTCGCGTTAAAACGTAGACGACAGCCTCGTAAGTCGCCATCATGATCGCCGTGTTAGGAATTTGACGAACCAATTGCGTTGCCAAACCGCGGTACAAACCTCGGGAACCTTCCTCCGTATAAACTGTGCTTAGCGTCTGCCAAAAGGTACGATATTTTGAACCTTCTTCTCGAAGACGAGTTCTTGCCACCTCTGCAATTAAAATACGACAATTGGTTAGACAAATTTTCTTTTGTTCTATGACTAGAGAAGTAAATTGCGAATGATTCATTATTTCTATTACAGTAATTATTATTATCATTTAATATTAAAAATTTGGAGTATGAAACGATGTGGATATTTTCCATAAACGCAGAAAGGAATTAGTTTCACTGAGTTAAAAAAAAGGCGATTCTTCACGCATTTTTCAATGCACAAAGGATGCGCACGGAATTCATTTTCTCAAGAGTTTTTTGAAACTTTATTCATTCTACTAATGTTTGTTATAGCAATTACAAACAAAATCTAAAATTCTTTTGTAACAATTGCAGATAATTCTTGTAAAATTGGTACTATTCTGGTAATTAAGGTATGTATGAACATAAAATTACATGGTGGTGCTTTCGAATCCTGCATTGATAATTCGTCACATACTATGGTAGATTTTTAGGAACTGTGTCGGGAAGCGGAAGTTTGATATAATTTTAAATCGTTCGTTAACTTTATTTTAACTTATTTTATAGATCATATGTGAACGAAAACCCAAACGTTGCGACAAATGAGTTCAAGGGCTTTCCCTTCTCGTAAAAACAGAGTATAAAAAGGTTACTTGAGAAAATATAATTTTTCATATTTAAACTAGGCTTCGTGAAAATCTAAAAATAATAAGAAAGTTTTATCAGAATATTTGCAAAAATTGAAGTTTATTTTGGCCAATGTTGTTTGTGATCTCTCCAAACATTCTTTTAAATTCCAAAAAATTCCGTCCAATGAATTGAAATCAGCAAATTGGGCAAAAAAAATGATCCCGCCTTTTACACATGAATCAATTACGTTGAGTTAAAACGTTACGTCTATTGCATCAAAAAGTTCATCATAAATATAAATTCACAAGCATGTACTTTTCTAGCCCAATTTCTACAATTTTTACAAAAAAATTCAGCTCCTAAATTATGAGGGAAAACAATCTGCGAATTCGCAGCGACTATTCTTAAGAAGTGTGGTCCAAGTATGTAAAATATTTAAGAGCACTTAAAAAAACGGCGATCAAAATAACAGACCAATCAAATATTTCCTTCTTCCCTTAGGAATCTTTCCTTCCTTTCTTTGGTACTTTTTGCTGTTGCAAAATTTCACGCGAGCATTTTGTTGTTCGCATTTTCCGTGTGGATGATCATAGAAAGAAAATAATTGACAAACGAAGGACAATAAAAGTTTCCTATTGCGCCGATCGTAATTGTCCGGTCAGCTCTTCTTGAGAAATCTATTGCGAAACTCTAAGAGCGCAGTCTCTGTTCGAAGTGGAACAGTTTGGACGATAGCCAAGTCGATGGCGAACCGCGATGACTCGTAAAGCACACTATCGATGCATACTGCGACTTCTGTATATAGCGATCGAGGAATCTCCCAGGTGCTAACGAATCCCTCAAAGGCGATAATGAATATACACGACGCTGTCTGCGACGTAGAAAGTAGACGTTGTGGCTATCTTATCACGTCGCATGTGTGTAAATGAATGTGTATTTAAGACCATCAGGAAAGAATTGCATTACGCTAACTAATAATCTCGGTATGTTTTCCCGCACGAGTTTCCTGCAGAGACAAATGTTTATCGAAAGATTCTCTATGTACATTGATATCGATCGCCTGTTTTCATCTCTTCAGCCGATGCTACGAAAGTACAGAAAGATTGGCCGACTAATTAAAGAGCATTAAAAGAAAATTTATTATGTGAGGGTGTCGCTTCGATTAGAGAAATTGGAAAAGTACGATTGCAATCAATTTTGCTTCCTCATAAAGAAAGCTTTGTTTTCGTGAAAAAAAATTCCGCGATTTTAATGTCAGGACACTTAGGATGGTCTATAACGTCCAAAAAAGTGATCTAGATAAAATGTCAGAGTGTGTATAACGTCAAAAATTCAAATGCTCATTGAGAACCAATTTAACTATCGAGCTTAAATTTGGCACACAATTGAACGAGGAGCTCCACTTCAATTGCTACGATCGTTTACTCAATGGATGCAAAAATGTAGATTTCGCAGCTTTTTTAATTTTTTTTTAAAGCGCGTGAACGCTCTAACTTTCGTAAAAATAGGTCTATTATGCTGAATAATTTTTTATAAGAGCATATGCACCTGATGTTGCTTGGTATAGAATTTGGGTCGAATCGGTAAAGTGGTTCCTTTTTTTCTTCAATTTTAATTTTTTTGAAAAGTTGACATTATATCATTAACTTTTCAAAAATCTTATCTGGCATTTCCAACTCAAATTTGGTATGTGAAAAAAATAATATTGAGCCACGATAAATATATAATTCAGTGGCAATCGATGTAACATTATTTATTTTATGGAATTTTGAATTGAAGAAATTTACGGTATCGTATTTCCTGAAGCAAAACATCAGATATCATCCGAATTACAATATGTGAACGAGATAACATGCAAATATGATAGATATGTGATTAAGTGACGAATTTTTGCAAAATTTGAGATATCGAACCCAAATTTGGTACGTGAAGAGAATAATATTCAACCTTATCCATCTGTTTACTTGAAACAAGAATGTAAAAGAGAATCTTGCACATTGTTTCCTCATTATTCACGGCTTTTTACAGAGTTCCTTCTATGAGGAAACCAAGATCAATTAAAATACTTCCTCATAGAAGTAGCTTTGTGAATAGCGACGAGTAATGAACAAGCAGCAAGAATGTGCAAGATTTTTCTTTACTTCAAGCAGTCACGAATACGTTTTCCTATTATTCAATTCAGCTGTATTTTCTTTATTTCTATGTACTAATAGTATTTTTTACCCTTCCGGCGGAGCGTTTAATTTTTATTTAAAACAAAAATCAATACGAAAGTACGAAAAATAATGCCAAAAATTCGTAGTTTATTTTTAAGGCCGCGATATTCTGCAAAAGAATTAATAGATTAACTTTGAATTCAGAAAAAAAGTAGTTTAATTTTCGCTTGACGATTGTGTTTCAAAAAATATCATATAGTTGAAATTTAAAGAAGGCAGCATTAATTTCTAATAAAATTAAACTCAACTTCCAACATTGCATTAGAACCGCAATAATAATAATGAGAAAATAGGTTTCATGGTGTAGACAATTGACTTTGAATTAATTTTCATGATAATTTTTTTTTTAATGAACCCTAATATTTGGTATTGTGACAGAAAATTCAACATTCAAGTATTGAGATTAAAGATCCCGGCATTCACCTATTATTTAGCTGCCCGCTTGATTTTCTCCTCGAAAGATATGCGAGGAAAGAGTGAATTATAACGTATCGCTCCCCCACATGGATCAAAAACCTCGTTTGGTCAGATTATAAACTCGGATATGTACTCTGTCGGCTTTGAAACATGAAGTGCTTGCTTTCAACGTTAACCTTATCGATGAGCCCAACACGGATTGTGTATCTTCGACTTGATTGGGGTCTTATAAAGATTAGATAATAGATGACAATGCTGAGTTTCGTATCAACGAGATCATAGCGACATTGATCGTTTAGCTTCGTCAATGCTTGCCAGGAGGTCGCTCGGTATGTGCGCAATATTTGATTAATCGATGGAAGCTCGTTTAAACAGAAGACACGCGATGTCCGTCCGATATAGTAACGGATATTTGATATATAATCCACTCCGAAATATGTATTATTATCATGCGAATCGCGAGCTTGCTGAAAGCACACAAAGGACTGAAACTAGGCAATTTTATTGGTCAAATATTTTTCAAGTGACCTGCACTAAAATATCAAAACTAATTTGTATTAAAGTAGATGGCAAACATCGTTTTGCGTATGATTATAGAGAGAAAACAATTTCGTTGAGAGGACCCAGTCACCTGAAAAAAGTTACAAGAAGAAAAAAAAAAATTCTGAATGATACCCTTTTTATCTGAAAAATGTTACATGTAAATCTCATTGAATACATATCAAACATAATAATTATGCAGTTGTGTGAAGAAGTAGCGTGCTCACGAATCCTGTGAGGTCAACAGTAAATTTTCTTATTTGTCGTTACTTTTAGATTAAACTGGTAAGTCAATATTACTTTTCAATGGCTTCATTCTCTAGGGAAGAGTGGATTCTGTATTGAATATAGCAATTTTAGATGCAGTCGACATTGGACTTACTGTAAACGATTGTTTAGCGATTTTTTAATGGAGGAAGATTTATTCAAATATTTCGTCATTAAGGGGATGCGGGAGCAGATTTTATTACCGACTTTGGTCGGTAAAAACGCGCTTTTCGTAGTTACCATTATTTTCAGTTAATACGCTACACACATCCACCAAATTGTTCACAATGGTAATATAAGTGTATACGAATGGATGTATATTCAGATATTGGATGATAAAACCAACAATAAATGGAAAATACGTATATTTTCTAAACATCCCGAAATGAAAATAACCGCCAGGGTTTGACAGCATCACCTGTTTGGTAAAATATAAAAGATTCTGGAACTTACATTCGTTAAACTCGAATGTTCGTCCATTCATCAGCGTTTTTCGCATAATTCGTGAGCGTCGAAACAATAATTACACGGAAGAAATCTACACAAACTTGTAACTTTACAATTTACATTTACGCAGTCTGCCCGATAGGAAGATTCTTTTGTCTTTTTTTGTATTGAACCGCGGAAACGTAGTTAGAGTTTTGTGTGGATGGCTTTTATTGTGTAATCGATGTTTGGACGTTCGTAGATTATGCAGAAACGTTAAAGAATGAACGTACAATCGAGTTTAACGAATTTGATTCCTATAAATGTTTATATAGTACGAAAGAGGTGGTTTTGACAATTCGAGCGGCCATATCGCTTTTTTAGTTTTGCAATGTTATAATTTTATTCATTTTTCGAGGGTTTTCACCCGAAATTCGGGTAGATGCAAGTAAAACCTATCCTGATATTATAACCCTCTGCAATTTGAGACAATAATACCGTAGTTTGTAAACTATGAAACCGTACTTTTTATCGACCACAGTCGGTAAGAAAATCCAGTCCTGCATTCCCTTAAATGATGTAAAACCCTTTGGTCGGTATCAAAAAATGTCATGGTCTTTCTTTAACGGTGCCGAAACTTCAGGGCCTAAAGGAAATAGAATGCCACGGCTTCTATCAGTCCTGCAGTTGCATGTTATTTCTCTTAGGTCGGCACTCTCGAAAAAAGGCCATTACAGTTTTTCATACCGACTGAACACGTTGTAAATGTGGAGGGAGAGGTTCCACATGCCCTTACGACCTTAAATGAAAATTCCTTTGACAGATAAAAAAAAGCATTCATCACAAAAATTTCTAAATTTTTTCACTGGTTTTGTTTGAAAGCTGCGATAGACAGATAAAATAAAGCGTTCAACACTAAAATTTCTTAATTTTTTCACTGGTTTGGTTTGAAAGCTATGACAATTGAAAAATCTTACTTTACCTCAGACAATTTTGGTGCACTGTATGGCTTTATAAAATGGCAGGATTATAATGCTTCTTACGTATTTAATGAAGTTTTGATGTAAGATTTTTTTTAAAAAGTGTATGATTGACAAAATTTTTTTTCGTAAAACTTATTTTAGGTGAATAGATCATCTAGAAGCGGTGAAATAACTTACCGTGTGGATAGGCGATACAAGAAGCGACCGTTTTTGAAAAAGCTCCAGCAGCCATAAACTCCAAAAAGTCACGAGAAGTTTTTGAACCGTCGTCCACGACGTTCGATGGCACTCTTGATCGATGCGTGATTAGCCAGGCCTTCACTGCTTCATATATCACGAAATGGATCACTGTCTCACTTATTCCCATGTAAGATGCGACGATACCTTTGTAGAATCCGAGGACACCCTAAAAATTGAAAGCGAGGTAAAAATTAGTATTTTTACTTGCACTAAATGTTGTCTTTGCGGTCATTATAGACACGCGCGAGTGATTTCACTGCATTTCACACAAATATGGCTCATTTTGGCGATGGTTCTTGGTTTGCTCCAATTATTGGCGTACTGTAAAAAAATGGCCTAAGTTCACGATATTTACTAAGATAAATTTCATGTTTATTTGGATTTTTTCTGTTTTTTCTTTTCCCAAATGATAGTTGATAATAATTGTTGATTCAAGATTTCAACGAGTCATCGAAAGCAATAAATATTGCTTCATTTACCAAAATATAGCGGCCACCAAAGAATTTTAATTAGCAGGAATAACGATAAATTTATCTCCTCATATGCGAACAAATTGCTTTCAATATTCTTTGCAATAGAAAAAAGCCTTTATGATATTTTTTTAACATCGATTACCCTCTGAAACTTGCTTAAACAATTTCAATATTACTGCGCATATTTTTACATTATCCTCCCGTTTGTGATTTTTAAATATTTTCGAACGCTGCGAAAGACCTAAAAAATTAACGACGTACGTATGAAAGGTCGTCAATGATGCCAGAGGTCAGGAATATACGCAATTTGAGATTAGAAGACGCAAGTGGAGAACACGAGCGTCAAGACGAAATTAAAGACCCCCAGCAGCGATTGGTAAGCCGGAAAGATAACATGCGATATCAAATACGTTATCAATCGGTCTATCACTGATAAATACCGATCACGAGCTCATATTAGTCGAATCGAATAATGAGAACGCTGCGATCACTATCATTTCCTCATAAAAAACCAGACGAGTCGATGAGAGCAAAATACTTTGTTTCT
The DNA here is from genome assembly GCA_949699805.1 of Tromatobia lineatoria. Classification (NCBI taxonomy): domain Eukaryota; kingdom Metazoa; phylum Arthropoda; class Insecta; order Hymenoptera; family Ichneumonidae; genus Tromatobia; species Tromatobia lineatoria. The sequence goes on from OX453048.1 coordinate 6,882,852, forward strand.
TTGGAAGTTGTTGTCAATCGAGGGGAAAAACTGTAGTGGTATGACTTTTTTCCTCTTATAGATCGAGTACGTCAAATGAGCTTGTTATATTGTTATATATGAGCACTCTGCACAATCAGTCGCAAATACAAAAATGTCTGTTAATGTTGCAGCACGTAAATAACTCGGATGACGAGAAGCATCGGTTATAAAAATGTGGCGCTAAACTTAATTGGCCTTCGCGGTTATCGGAGCACATGTCTGCAAATACTATAATCGGTAGCATGAGACACACGCGTGGTGTTCGCGGGAGAGATTGTCGGCGGGCAAAGGTATCCTCGTAATGAAATCTGATACACGATAAGTGTCTCCTGATAAGACGGAGAAAGAAAGATAAATATTTTTTTTTTTAGAAATGAGACTATGCTCCTGCATTCTTCAACACTTCCTGTGCTTCTTTGCGAGCATAATTAAAGCTTTTCATAGCTTTCTAATCTATTTTAATAGGAAGCAGTCGAAGAACATTTGGTATCAGAATTTTTTAAACAGGTTTTTTAGGTCAAGCAACAAATAAAGGTTTAATTTTTCTGTAGGTAAAACGCACCGTATAAAAAATTCTGTAAGAAAAATCATTGGTAATAGCGTTCTTAATTTGAATTTTGATTGCGGTTCGTTTTGGAATATTTCTTTATTCTCTAGAACGTTTACTCCCACGATCGAAATACTCAAAACGCTTAATGTTTTTCACAGAATTTTTTTCTTGACGATAAAAACAAACTGGTCTTCGGCGTGACGTTGAATCTATTGAAAACACTTAATTTGAATAAGTGTAAATTATTTTTTATCAAGTAGCAATAAGAAGATTCTTGAATATCTCTAAGAACTTTTTATTCGTAAAAAAGATCAGATTTTTTTGCCTTCTCGTATTATTTTTTTGAGCTATTGTTTTTCAGGTTTACAAAAAAATATTGTTCAAGCAATTGCTTATTACAAGTTGCAAGTTAAATATGAAAAAGCAGATTGGTAGGAAGAATTTTTACACCAGTCTTTCTCAGCTAGTTTCGATTTGCTATAGGCAAAATTCTTATAACGGCATAGAGAAGTTGAGCCAAAGGAGGCCGAGCCCGTTATCCGTCATACTATACGGCATATACGTACGATTTAGCGTCTCTCGAGAGCAGTGGAAAGTTTTCGCAAAGGATTCCACGCAATAATTGCATGTGAGGACCGCGTGCGAGGTTTGGCTGCTCCACACGATGGGCGAAACTATACAATTAGTTTGAGAACATGTATCGGACGAAAATCGGTCACCATGTCGATGATTGAAACAAAGTAGAACGGCGTAAGGAGACGGACAAAAAATCTCTTGCTCCAAATTGGAAAACTGCCAGTTTTCCTTCAATTTAGTTGCATTTCCTTGGCATAACAGGAACGGAACTGCAGGAAGGGCGATTGCGTAGCCAGACATTATTTGTACTTCCGCCAGAAGAGTTAACGCCAGTCACTGGCCGGCATACTTATCATAGGAAGTCGCTTAGCCGGCAGATACGAATATTCGAGTAGTCAACTCTATACATAGCCATTCAAGGTCAACCGGCGCCGCGGTCTATTCCCAAACGTCTACACTACTCTACTGTGTGAAACGAAACGGCCATAAATTTCTTTTTGCGACACCAAGGAAAAGAGGGACCAAAGCAAATTTTGATCTTGAAACATTATCGTGAGAGTTTCCAATTATTTGAGTAATAAGTTGATGAGTGACAGCGAATGGAACTTCAGAGGACACAAGAGATCCTATCGAGATTAGATACTGATGGTTAAATAGATCTCACATCGAGAGAAGATATCAATTGAAGATTTCATGTTGATAGTTTTTCGTATTTTTCCGTGTGGGTCCATAATCTGCAATTAGAATCAACGTTTGAGCCTCTATTACTTTGGGAAATATAAATGGGTAGTATAATTCATTCTGTGCTTATCATTAAATATATGTGAAAAAGTGGTCAATATTTAAAACAACGACGAAGATAATCCGCGTTTAATAAGATTCTTCAAATAATTGTGAAACAAAATAAAGCATTTATTCTCTAGTTTCTTTGAAATTTTACGAACAGTTGTTTTTCTTAGTGATTAGGTATAAATTTGAATACTTTTTGTTGTTATAAAAGCTGCAGATTATTCTTTGAAAATAATGAGTATTCGGAAATTATGCGCTATTTGTCTTGATCAAAAGTCGAGATAAATGCGAAGAAATCAACGTCAGTTCTATTGAACATGAAAAATATCTCATATTTTGAGAATATCGCTATCGATGATTTTGATATCATTGCTATTCGAAGAACTTTTTTCTAGTGCCCCTACATTCATGAAAATGAAAGTTACTCATACGAGTATAAATCCACTTGTACACTAGATAAACAAGTAGCCGGTCGTACTTGGCAGGAAAGTCTAGACGTGACTGTTATAGTCATTTGACTTGTTATAAGATGATAACGAAACGGACGCGCGTAGCAACGTTTGATTATCTCCAATAATATACCAGTATTTGTATTTGGGTCTTGATACGTCGAATAAAAATTAAATTAGGAAAATAACGTTTCCAACACTCACACCGAAAATAACATTCCGTTATTACGAAAATGAAAAATCTTCACCGGAAAAATATTCCTCTGAGCTCTGGTAACCATATAAATATTGAATTCTTGCTATCAATATAAAACAACACCATTTTTTTAAATCTCCTAGTTGATTTTTTCTTTGTTAAAATGGGCGCAAAAAATTAGTAAAAGTGGATATTTTTCCACATTGCGTCATAAATTCTGCTGCAGAACATTCAGCATTTTGTGTTATTCCATTTATCAATGATTCAGAGCCAAATGTAAAAATATGGAGTTGATATAGCTGCATGATAAATTGTTACGATTATGCGACACATGCGACGAAGAAAATCAAGCCAATAGGGCGTGGCATTGGTAAGCAAGTGCAGCAAAAGATTTAGTCGAGATTCTTAAACCTGAGTAGAGAATATAGTAAAGCTACTGGCCACCACGGATTCTGCAAACATGTGGCTGCTTCTGCCAAATGTATTTCACAAGCCATTCACTGCGAGGTTGACAACAACTGCATCAACGCCTGGTCTCGCAGTGTGGCTGTTGCCCACGAGAGTTATAAAGCCGGCTCTCAGTTCACTAGTCAGATATTTTAGTTATTTTTATCCTAAATCGCTATTTCTAGGTTGAGGCTCCTGATTTAGAGTTTTGATACCTCAGCCGATGACCAATAACGCCGTGTGAAAACAACGAACGAGATTTTCTTGTTGTTTGGCATTAAAAACTTGTTTTTAAGGCTTCGAATCTGAGATACTTGCCAAACGCTCGCAAACAAGTGTTGAGGCCAGTGACCAATAAGCTTCTCAGTTTCAACGTAAAGTAGTCTTCGTCTGAGGGAATTGAGCAAAAATTTTAGATTCTATTCAACACATGTACAAAAGAAGCACTTCAAAAAACTTCCATACAGCTATATAGCTTTTATCTATTTTTAAATAAAAATGATTGATCTTTTGAATATGTCATCATTATGCGTTTTAATCTTTTGAATGATACGTGGCTATATATAAACTGTTTTGACCACGATTATGGGTTCAACGTGAGTACAAGATTAAAACGACATCCGTAGTTACGTTGATAATAATTACTCTCGAACTCCATTTTTATGAAGTATTTTTGCTTCTTTTAGAGGAAACTTAGTTTTCATGGAATTTTGTTGTTGTTGAGATTTTCGTGTCAGGACATTCAGAATACTCCAAAACATCGAGAAAAGGGGTTTTGAAAAAATGTCCGTGTCCGTGGGTGTGTGCGCAGGGCTTCGAAATTTCAATCGCCTGTAACTCGAGAACCGTTCAACCAATTGATCTCAAATTTCGTACACAAGTGTCAGTCTTTCTATGATTGATGCATTTTTTTCGAAACGTATGCAGAAATCTTCATTTTATAGCTTTCTGAATATTTTTAAAAAGGAATTGCGCGCTCTCACTTTCGTAAAAATGACGATATTTTGTTGAGTAATTGTTCATACGTGCGAATACTGTTCATGTTGTTTCGTATTGAATTTAACCGAAATCAGAAAAGCGGTTCGGATTTTATGGAGTCTCGAAATTTTCGATAAATTCACGTTTTTGTCTTAATTTTGGTAAAACATGAGGTAACGAACTCAAATTTCATACGTGAAATCGGTACTATTTACCAATGATTAGTAAATAGTTTTGTCATGATCTCTAATGTCGTTTAAACTTCTCAGAATTTTAACATTTAAAAAAATGATCTTATTGCGTTATCTTTAGCAAGACATAAAATAGTGAACTCCAATTTTATACATCAAATAAGTAGTATTCAGTAATAATAGGTACACAGTTTCGTCATAATTTGTAATATAGTTCAAATATTTCAGAAATTTAACTTTGATAAAAAATAAAGCTGCAAAGTTGAACTCTGCAAACTGCTTTCTCATTATTTTTTGTTTTTTTCTAAGTTTCCTTCTAAGATCGATTAACATACTTTCGTATAGAGGTAGCTTTGTAAAAAAAACGAAAAATGATGAGGAAACAATTTGCAAAGTTCAACTTTGTAGCTTTATTTATTTAGTGAATATATGGTTCTAAGTAATACATTTCTGTATATTTTGGTTCGTTGAAAAAAATAAAGAAATCGTTTTTACTAGTGAGTTAGTCCATTACTTTTCAGTCACAAAAACTCATGCAAAAACATTAGTTAAAACCCTTAAAGTAAAGATAATCGGACTTCAAAATGCAGAAAGAATTTTCAACGACGAAAAGCTTATAAATTTTACGGAATTCTGTACAAATATGCAGATAAAAACGTCCACAGCTCGTAATTAACACACAGACGTAAATAATTATCATAACTGTAAATGACCATACACATTAAGATGAGATCAGAAATATTAGATTAATGATTTCGTATTGAAAATCCCATAAATGTTCACATAACAATTTTCACGCAGTTTAATTACTACTCTGCTATTGAGGATTAAAGCAAATCAAACCAGTTATACAAAACGTTCATTAGCATTTCCATTTTTTTTTGCAAATTTTACATTTATGTACACTTGTATTTTCATTGCAAACTGTAAGTTCACACTTTATTCAACAAAGCTATATTTGTAACGTACTTTCAATTCCGAGCTGATAATTAATACGATACATCCGTTAAGCAACGTGTCGAGGCGCTAACGTGACTTTTAACTCAAATCTTTATAGAAAATTGCAAATAAGAAAATGAAAAAACATTATTTAGAAATATGGTATACTGAATTTTAACACAAGCCTCGGTGCATCCCTCGACTCTCTAAAATCTCTTACCGATTGCTGATATATCCTCCGGATGCACTCGATGGCACTGGTTTGATTCATGTGGTGATCTAGCTGTAGTCTTGTTTTCACGAACCATATCGGATTCGTTGCTGTGCTTGCGACGAAACCTGCAACATTTAACATCTTATAAATTCTCTTTGTAATTATTCTTTTAATAAAGTAACGTTCCTACAGCATATTCCTTTGGAACTAGAAAAAAAAATACGTCCTACGATGCAAGTATGATAATGTTAAACGAAATATAATTCATTTTATAATAACCATCAATATTAGTAGACATTCTGAATTTACTTCAATTTTTACAATTTCTTATTTTTGAGCTCGAAAGTTGTTTATTTGATCTCATATGGAATTGTAAGAATTATAAGTAAAAACCACTAACATTCATTTTAAATTGCTTGGAGGTTGTTTCTAAATATTAATATAGCAACGTCTGGATGTTCTCAATATTTTTCCCCGTTAACATTTGAATGAAGAAAAGAATCTTATGCATTATCTTGAAAATAAACTCGTAAGTAATCGCCGTTGAAATTCGAAGTGGAATTACGCAACGTAACATAATATCGTATTTGTTCGGAGGATATTGGTTTGCATGTTGGTTCAACAATATCCTCTGAAATACTAGACGACCTCGTCACGTTTTCAATTATTGAACGGATCATCCGTCATGGAAACGATACTATTATTTGCCAACGTTGTCAACGTCGATAGTCTTTTTACTTTGATACGTCGTTGCTTCGCCTCGTAACCTGTTGCACGATATCTAAATTATTTGGTAATTCATATCTTCCGCAATGTCGTACATAAACGTGGGTACAAAACTGCCTAGCGTGGATCTGTACGAGGAAACACCGGAAAATGTGAGAAACATACACGACCTAGTTCAAGGAAAGAAGGCATTAATTTTCGGCGTGCCCGGTGCTTTTGTTACCGGATGCTCGAAAATTCATCTCAGAGGATTCATTGAGAAGTACATTAAACACTTAGTCGAAAAAAAAATGGATTTGTTAAGTTTGGTGGTTATATTTTCTCAGGTCGGATGAATTAAGGTCAAAAGGCTTTGAGGAAATTATTTGCATTTCTGTGAACGATCCGTACGTCTTGTCAGCTTGGGGATGGTCCTTGGGTGCTAATGGAAAGGTATTTTTATTTCTATTATTTGCTCTTGAATTTTGATGCTCTAAAAAGTTGTCATTGATTTAATAAAAAATATTCTTCGAGGATGTTATAAATAAAAACTTGTTGTTTCAAACTCTATTTAAATTCCTAATAAGTAAGGAAGTAAAAGTAAGTAAGATTGCAGCGGTCAATAAGAGAAATTTAAAGAGACAGTACTTCAAACATTTTTATAAATTGTAAATTATAGAATTGTAAATATTAGAATGAGCGTTGGAATAAGGAGATATTTTTTACCTGTGATGGTGATAGTTATTAAATCAATGGTATTTTTTTTCAGTGTTTAAGCGATTAATAATCTTAAGTCGAGAGCTTATCGAGTTTGGAGCCCAAGTTACTACAGGAAAGACTATGTTCATTGTACTGAATACACCGCATGAGATAACGACGCATAATTAGAGCGCATGTTGTGGAGAAGTTGGTTCTACCCATAGGTCGAATTGTGTCATTGAATCACGTGAACGACTGGCGATTTATCGTCGCAATACGATTTGCAGATTAATTTATAAGAACTCAGGTGCTACGTATCGCCATAATAAAATGGTTAGGCTCATTATATACTTTAAAAACTGTAGATTCTTCACTGATTCATCGTCCAGCGATTAAATACATTTGTAAGATGAGATTTATTACGCTTCGATGGATTCATTTTATTTTTATAACTTTATGAAATTATTTTTACATTTTTATGAAGAATTTGTATCTTCATCAAATAGATGTTTTTAGTTCCCCGACTTATATCCGTTTTGCGTTAATGAATTTATTTTATAAAGCTTTTTTTTTTTTAAATAATTGTTTGGTCGATTTATTATATTTCTATAACGTTATGACATTTCGAGAATTGCAGATTTTCTCGGAGTATTGGTTTTTATTTCAAGAAATTTGAAAGTGGAAACTGAATTTGTTTCCACCTCAGTTCAACATATTACCTTAAGAAATTTAATTATGGAAACCAATTTTTTTTTCGGTTTCTTTTTCTCTATCTAAAATATTTTTAGTGATAGTTTATCTACGGAAAACTTTTGTGAAAATCGAAAATTCTATAAGTAATTACCCAATGGCTTTTGAGATTAGGCGTTTTTCTTAATAAGTGTGCAAAATACCAGTCACGAGTAGATTCAGTGGCAATCCATTGCTTTTCTTGCTATTTTTTAAACAGCCTCATAGATCTGATTGAATTTTTTCAATTTGATTTAAGCTAATGATTAGTCAATGACTCTATTGAATACAGTCGCTTCGTTACATTCATTTACAATCGTATTTTTCTAACCCATTCGTTGAAGTTATAAAAAAATTTCTGTGGAGTTAGCAAAATACGACGTGTAATATAAATCATGTCAAAGTATAACACTTCAAGATTGCTTCAGTGTAGTAAAAAATGAATGAGATTAAAAACAGCCAATGGCCGAAATGGAGAATTCAAATTTAATAAACGTCCGAATTTAGAATGGCCATTAATATCGATTTCGTCATTTTAGCCTTTCGCTACCTTGAACCTCACCCTAAAAAATAAGGAAATACATTTCTCTAAATGATTTCCAGGTGCGAATACTCGCTGATCCAAAAGCGTCATATACAAAGGCTATAAAAATGGGTATTGAGAGGCTTGATCTCGGAGGTGTGAGAAGTCGACGTTATTCAATGATAACGGATGATGCAGTTGTCAAAGAACTGTACGTTGAAGGCTCGAACGTAGACAATACTTGTCTATCAACTCTACACACATGAAATCAACATAATTTCAAGGATACACCGAATAAATTTATTGAGTGAGGTCACCAATTTTCACGAGAGTTAAATTTGTGTGCTCCTCTGAAGATTTATAACCGTTCCGACAACCACAACAGAATTTAATCAGAGCTTCTACATGATTCTAGTGGTTAATACGAATTCAGCAGAGGCGATGCATGCTCTTCGTTCGTGATTAATTGCGTTGCACATCGCGAAGGTTATTTTTCATTACATCTGATTAGCGCCAGCGGTTGAAGCCGAGGTGAAGGAGTGTTGGCCGAGAGATGCAAATTTTAATCGTCATGCCATATAACGTTGCTCGAAGAAACACTATAACATAGTAAAAACTCATTAAAATCGACTGCCAACTACAGAGAACAGGAAATTCGATAGTTCGTAAATAACGAAAGAACGCCGAGACGAACGCGTATATTAATAGATGCCTGGATGAAAAATGATCAAGGACGACGTGTTTATCCTGACTCGGTGACCCACTCCGTGGAAAAACTCAAGGCAAGAAACACCGGTTCATTTTTCAATACCGCAACGCAATGATCGTTAAGCGTAATGCCAAAGTTGTGCATAGCCATATTTTTCAAATTAATCGAAAAAAAATATAGACGATATTTCATTGGAGGAAAATAAAAATTATTGCAATCACGTGGCTTTTGTTTTTCACTTTAAGAATTGGGAATAATACGTTCGTTCAAGATTTTGTTTGTTTTTTTATTGGTTGTATTTCTTGTTTATTGACATTTAGAATAAAAAATGTAGATTGCGATACGACATTTTCCTTATGGAAATATGACATTTGAAAATCAAGATTTTTTCAACCATGCGAATTTTTTAAGTTCTGATTTTCAGCACAAATGCGTTTTTTGGAATAATCAAATCGACGTTAATTTTTTATTCGAGTTATTGAATAATAAAAATTTATTTAATAACTTTGTTGGATCAATGCAATAAAAAAGTATTATCAAGAAATTACGAGTGATGTTGACCGATTTTAGAAAGATATGAGAGCAAATGTCGGCAATGGAACGATCGGTTTCGAGGAATTAATTCCAGGCCCTCTTCAGAAAAGTTGTATTTTGTGTTTTACAAATCTATAAAGAAGAATTTCCTTTTCTCTTAGTAGACGTGGAAAAAGTCCACCTTTGAAGCAGTAGAAATTAGCCAGAATATTTTTTTCAAGATTGTTTTTTGTACATATTTTTTTTTAATAACGGAAAATCTTGATTTACATTAAGAGAAAGTTCAAGTAGTGTAATCAACCGTCTTCTCTGGTTGAAACGCTTAAATCAAAATGCTATTTCCCTTTTTATTCAAACTTTGAGCATAAGATCAAGATTTGACTATTTTTTCTAAGAGTCTTCACAAAAAACTACATTATTATAAACAGTTTCAACCGGAGAAGCCGGTTGAAAACATAAATTTATGCAGCGCTCGTCCGCACCACTGATCTACAGGAACCGTTAAAACAGGAATTTATTTCTTGATGCCAACCGTTCCATTGCCGAAATTTCCTTTTAAAACAAAAAATATTATCATCGTATAATGAAATTTCAATGTCAATTCTGTTGTGATCCCCGAATATCTACAATATTGAAGATCAAAGTGTCACAAATATCGTCCGATATCAGGTATCAATCGCTCTGTAAGATCCGCATTAATAATGCGTGTGATCGGGCAAGCGGTTCGATAAATATTGATCAGCCAATTATCCTTGACTCGACCACGTATTGAGCTCATGTGTCCAGTCGGAAATCATGCACGGTGAATCAGTGCAAAGCTCCAATGTGCGATACTCAAATAATTTATCGCCGGAAATGTTGCTAAACGAATATGCAAATAATTAAAAGAAATTGTCGATAGTTGTCGTGGTATCGCTAAGTTCAATTACCACAGTTTTTTAATGCATATACAAATATCTCATGTTATGCCTTTTCATCATCGCTACTGTGTGAATTGAATCGGAAAAGAAAACTGCAGAAAATGAAGCTTGCGTGCAATTCCGTTCAACGAGTCTAGCGTGCATCATATAAGTGCCGCAAACCTCGATAGTACTATATACATATACATGTGGGTTACTGCGCAGAAAAGTAAAGTAGAACCCGCAAGGCGATTTCCAATCGACTTTTATTGCACTTTTATTTGTCATCAGCAGAATTCTAATCACCTTTTACTTTCAAATTCATGTATTTTTTCTTTGTTCCATGAATAATTTGGTATTTACCATTCGTTTAAAGTATTTGAGCATATTTGAGATTAAGTTCTATGAACATTTCTTTTTTAAAGGAAAAAGTAAACATTTTTTTCCTTGACAGTCCGCGATTAATTTATATCCAAATCTTTCTTTTTCAAACGAAAAATGTATATTTTTTCAGACACAAACCTGCGTATCGATATGTTTCTTCAACTTTGTAATGAAATGTTTATACATTTTTTTACTCTTACGGCCAAATATTTTAAGAAAATAATTAAAACTAGAAATGATTGCGGACAAAATAAACATCTCGAGTAAGTTTAGCAGGTCGATAATTATAAATTATTTATCCCGAGGTACTGACCTCTTTTTGTTGATACTTTGCGTATCGAGCATGTTGGAGATAGGATTTGTTACTAATTTTGAAGATAATTCAGGCGTAGTGCCAAAATATTTGAAAACAATGATTGGGGCGAGAAAAATGGCGAACGCCCGAGTATATTGACAAATCTAGGCGACGAGATGATGCGTTTCAATTTAACATTTGCTCTTATTTTGTAGTCTTCAAGGTCGTCGGTATAGAGTGTATGCGAATTGTTGCAGACTCTTGAATCATTGTTGACAGTTGTTGACAAATTGCTCCGCATTTTACTACATATATTGCTTCAGTGAATCGCGACCTGCTTGTATCTTCGTAGAAATAGGTCGTAACAATGAGCTGCGCTGTACTTGTGACGAGTTCATCAGAGGGTCCGTAAAATAAGGCAGAAAATGGAGTTATGCAGTGTTATTTCAGAATTATATATTCGGCAACAATAACGAAGTTATATTTTCTAAGAATCTTGAATTTGACTGTAGAATATGTGAAATAGGTGACTTTAATCATGTAGGAGCATAATTGGTAGAAATATTTTGAAAATCACTGAATAAGAAACTTTACGCGATTGAAAAATAGTGGCCGTCTTATATTAAATAAGCTTTATATTTATTTTATTTAACCTATCGTTAAAATTCTTGAGCGTTAAAAAAAATAGTTCAAACAACCTCAAATAGTGTATTTTTGGTACTAAAACACAAACTTGACAAAAAGTGCAAACCGTGTGATTGTTGGGTTCGATCTCAATTTTTTTCAAAGTTTACAAAAAATTGTTTTGCAGGAAACGAAATATTTAAAAAAATCGATTTTTTAAAAAGTCTTCGGAATAAATCTAGCAAAAAACAATGTGAATCGCGAATATTTTTCTACGAATTAAGCAAAATCGCAGCTCAACTTGTCTTGAAATATCTTCAATTCGTTTACAGGATCTAAATGATATATTATCGTCGTCTTATCAAGCTTTTGTAGTACACGGTACACCGAGAAGTTAGACGCGTGCCGTGTGAGAGATAAGACGCAAATGAATCGTTGCATGCACCAAGCGATTTTCTGGCTAAGTTTGTTTGTTGTCACCGCCTTTATTACACAATTGTGCAAAGAGGCGTTTACAATATATTCAAACAATCTGCTGTGATTACATAGACGACTTAAGCGATAGAATATGCGTCGATGACCGTTAGCATTATCCAAACAAAAATACAAATATTAAATCGTAATTATCCAATTATTCTATTCCAAAAATGTCGTCACAAACGAGAGTATGATTTTCACAATATGAATTAATAAATCTTCAAAAAATAGAAATGTATTTACGGCTTGATCGTGCTAAATGCAATTTTAGTTAAAGCACCTGTTATCAAAGGCGCGATTACAGAGTGTTGTATGCAATTACGTGGTTAAGTAGTTTAAAAACATTCAGAAGCGTTCGACGCTCTCTCGTCTTCCTCGCGTTTGTGTTCGTCCGAAAATAGCCAACGTGTTTCCAACCGCGAGAAATCGGATCCGCGGTGAATGTGCTTCGTTAGCCGGGCAAAATATACGCCACAGGAAGTCCAATCACGTACATATATACAGCCACATATTATGTGTAGAAAATTATTCGATACGTGAGTGTACGCCTCCTCGTAAACTGTTGTTTACGTTTGGCGACTGAACAAAAACTGCAGAATTGCAGTGGCTGTCGTCTATTTATAGAAAGTAAACTTTCTGCGTTCCTTGCAATTCTAAAAAAAAAACAATAATAACAAAAATAAATGCATCGTAAAATGCTAATAGAATTGAAAATCGAACATCAGTTGGCAAATTTTTTCGATGCTGAAAAAAAGCATGATAATGATGATAAATAAAAAAATCGGATCTAAGAGAGGAAATTTTTCTGATGCAAAAAAATGCATTAGAATGGATATTCGAATATAAGTGAGATTCTCATTGGACCCACTTTACAGTTACACGTGGAGCTCTGTCCTTTATCCGAGGCAGCGCTCCAACTGACGTTCTGTCAATAACAACAAACTTGTTTACTATGATGTAATATGCAGGCTATATTTAGATTCTGCGCCGCGATCCAAGCCAGTGTCTGTGATACATGAACAGGAAAATCGAATTTCCCCTTCTCAGTGTACCACGCGCTGGAGGTTAACGCTATGCTGGAAATATTAGACGACAGCGAACGTTGGAAGAGAGGAAAGAAAAAAGGTTTATACGGCTCTTAGCCGTTCGGCGCACTACTGGCGTACGTGACCCAAAACACGTTGCCCCGGACGGCCAGTCGACGATATTTTTCGGCGACAAGACATTCATCCGCTTCAGGTATCAAGTTGGGTACATTTTCAACGTGAACAATATGTCTCGCTCGAAAAAGATCGTTAATAAAAATTTTTGAATAAAGTGAATTCGTTCAAAAAAATAAATCATTACGTATTTTGTTTAAAAATATAGAGTGAACTCAAGAAAATAAATTTATTTGTTATGAAATAAATGGACTTTTGGTCAGTTTAGCCATTTTTTCAATAATGTTTTTTCCTCTTATTCAGGCATTTTGTATTTTACCTTTATTTTTATATTACTGGACAGAAACCGTCGACAAATTTCTAGCATGGGCAGGCAAAAATTGGCGAGATAAAGAAGGGTTTTCTAAAGTTAAGTAGATTTTATTTACGACAAATGTTCCATCGACGTTATGAACGCGATTAGACGTCAAGTGATGTATTTTTTTAAGAATGTTATGAGCTCTATATTCAACAATTTGGGTCTTAGGAGAATGAAAAAGTTATTTCTTTAAAGAAGTACCTGATGAATTAATTTAGATATACGTAGGACTTTAACAAGATGTTATGGAGAAGGAGGAATAAATAAAAATGATGATAATAACGTCGTGTGACGGAGAAATTTATGGAGTACTTAGGTTAGCAAATTTTTGTTTATTACCCAAAGTCATTTATTATGAGTTCTTAACTTGTTCACAGTTCATTGCTGAACAGAAGTATATTCCAAGACCCTTCAGGGCCTCCAACTATCCTCAGATTCCGAACACGAGCTCATTCGTGTCATTCAACAACGTGACTTAAATGTGTAAATCTTTTCTTACTATTCAGTGTTTGTATCACTGTATCATTTTTTATGAACGCGTGTATATCAATATGCAAAGTGTATTTGGAGAATGTACACAATGAAAAAAATCTCACTTCCGGGAATCTATTTTTTTTTAAACCTTTAAACGATTTTTGAGGTTGTTACATTTTTAATGTATTTTTGTAGGTTGCTAAAATATTACCGATCGGTGAAAAATACTCAGCGGTCAATTGCTCTTAAATCCCAACATATTAATTTAATGTGAAATACTAAAAATTCTTAGATCAAAAAAAGAAAAAAAAACTATCATTATTTCAAATTACGCCAAAACGGATAATCAAACCCCGAAAAAGCTGAAGTATGATCAACCCCGTGCAAATTACGTGAAAAAATAACCGAATCTGAAATCCGTGCTCCTCAATCATATTGTTTATCGAAGCTTAGCAACATCTGACTTATCGGGGTTAATACAAGTAATAGAGATAAAAAGACCTACTTAAGAGTCCGCTGGAGTCATTGGTTCAACTGACAGGAGTTACAATTGATAAAAAAAAACACGGAAACCTTTTCAGAAAATTTTTCGAAATTAGTTTCTATCGGTTTCGTACTAAAAACACCGAAATAAAATATAATGAAAAGATTAAGAAAAGGATTTCGAAAACATCTGTTGAGAATTCCATGCACTGTTTTTCACAGACTAGAAATGTTAATTAAACTCCGAAAAATCTGGATTATGATCCCCTCGCAAATGATGTTAAATTACATCAGAATATGAAACCCTACACCCCATTATTTTGGTATTCGTTTCAAAGCTTAGAGTTATTGGGGTCAATGGAAGCAATAGAGATAAAAAGGCCCACTCAAGAGTCCGCTGGAGTCATTGGTTTAACTGACTGGTGGTACGATTGATAAAATTTTAAAAAACTACCGCACACGCTTCGCTCGGATGCGTGGAGACTGCGTGAAGTATCAATACTGCAGACTTATATACATATATATGTATATAAAGTGAGACCCGGCGTCTGCGGCTTCTCGTATTGCTTCTTGTTGCACAAGCGCCGGTAAACAACAAGTCACGTTAAGGATACATTAGCTCCCCTGCAGAGTGGAGTCTCGAGGGATCGTGTGCTCTTAAGGTCGAGGTTCATTCTTCTCTGCTTGTTTCTGCGTGTCCTATCGCCCGTCGAACAAAGATATATCGAGGAATGTATAACGTTCTTCGTCTCGAGTTTATGTAAATGTCTTGGCGATAATTATGCGCTGAAATATCGCCACGACTACACAGAAGATAGTGTTGCCTCTGGTCAGGCCGATTATCTTCATACTAATTCCAGACAGCAAGCCAACTCTCGTGAAAAACGTTTGTGGTGGTAATATCGCGGACTCCTCGACGAGCTACCACCACATACGCAGTTACGATGTTCATTGAAGTCGATGAACGAACCACAATCGAGGGGGTCGACCGCGCGTGTATGTGTACATCTACAGGCTCATTCAGGAGATACTTTGAGATTTTATTGCGTCTTAAGCTCCCGAAAAAAAATTCTATATGGTTAAAAAAAATTATTTTATGAAAAACACGATCGGTGTTTGAACGAATTTAATATAAATTTAACGTATTGTACAATTTTTTCCTTTTTACATTTCTTCTGTTCTTCTCTTTCTCTCTTTAGATTCTTTTATATTTTTTTTATTTAAGATATTGCGAATTTACAGGCGCACTCGGTCTATACTTCCAACGTTTTACTGCGTCTTACACTGCCGAAAAACGACTTTATATGTTTTTATACATTAATGAATTGAAAAATAGGATTTTACATCAACTGCGTATAAAATGAATGTATGTTATAATTTATATATTTTTTCTTCTTTCGATCTCTCTTTTTTTCGTGACACATTCTCTGTCTACCTATATATTACAATATTTTAAAATATTTTTTACCCACTAAAGCAGTTTTTCTACAGGTTTTCTACTTATCATTACAAGTTGCATAAGGTTGAGAAGAAAAGTAAAAGTATCCGAATAAGTGAGGCAATAAAATACGGAAAGAAAACATTCACTTAAAGGTAACTTTAGTACAACTTGGCCAACCAAAAACTGGTTTGAAGTGTGCGCGGAAAAGTTTCCGAACATATCTTTGAACCCTATTTTAAGAAATTGAGGAATAATGGATATTTTAAACGAATTTAATGGCTTTTAATTAAGATATTTTGAAAATATCGTTTGAGAAAGATTTTGAATAAGCCTGTAAATGAACGCGGATGCACGAACCCCCGGTCAACCGCTGGTCGTATAAATACTTAGACCGTCTCGGTGACTTGCGGGAGCGTCAATTAACTGAGCATTTGTACCACGCTTCTGTTGAATTGATAAACAAATGACGTGCGAAACGACCCTACGGAGTTATCTCGCCATGAGTATAACATAATTCACGATCGAGTGTTACGCTATTTATAGATTGTGTAATGATTTGCGCCATTGTATGCGCATTTGTCTGCATTAATACCAATGCAACTTTGGCTAAGTACATATTGGTACTACATTTTGTATTTTATAAGGAAATGTAGCGGTAGGCTTAACATTTCAAAGGTACAATAAATAGTTTATAAAGTTCAGAGCTGACATATCGGCAAATAATGGCTAAGAAATTGTGTGTCTCAAAAAAATAGAATATTTATACAGGACAATCATTAAAACTTAAATTATTTAAGATTATAGGAGCTATTAAAATAATGCAATCGTTATTGGTCTTTTTTTTTCAAGGCGATCTTACGTTTTTAATAATTTCACGATTTGTTTACTCAAAAGGTCAGTTGCTCAGATTAATATAAAAATGCAGTATTCAAATATTTCATTTAACGTAATTTGTACAAACGTGAATGAATTTTGTGAAACTTAGTTAAGGAAATTCAATCTAATATTTTGCGTACTAAATTTAATACCATTAATAGATAATTACTAAATTAGTATATGGAAATCGACATATACTTTAGAAATTTCAGTGCCCGACTTCAAATTCACTCATCTTATGAATTATTCCGTTAAATTTTATTGAACGTTACATTTCATTCCAATACCGTTTATATGAAAAGTCAATATGAATGTTTATAAATTTTAATACCAAGTTTATGCGTATGGTACTTCCAATACGAGTATATTAATTTTCAAAAAGATTTTTTACAACACTATTGAAAATATTTTGAAAATTAGTATATATGTTAGTGTTCCTTTGGCAGATGCAGCATATTAAATTTTATTTAATATAAAGATATGTTGAAAATGTCAATAATTATATTATCATCACAACTGTAATGAAGTTTTTAGTGTACCGTATATTAATTAATATTTGTATATTAAATTAAAAATATGCGTATTAGCAAAAAAAAACCTCCAATACTTTATATTAATTTTTACACGAAAATGTCCAATAGAAAATATACAATTTTCAAAGATTCTTATTTTATTGAGAAAGCTCAAAACTTTATGTTCATTCTTAATATCGACTATAAATACAAGATTAAGATAAATGAGTCGAAAAAATAAAGCAAAATGAATAATTAGGATAAAATTAAGATTAAACTAACCGGCACAAGATGCGGAACAGACGTGAACCATTGGGCTGTCTGGTGGTAGAATGGAGTTGAAGAAGGCCTTGCTCTGGGAGTATGTGCAGAAGTAGATGGCTCTCGAAGGAGCTACACCGACGAGATTAGGTCCCAGGCCCTTGAATAAGGCGCGGGGACCTTCTTTTTCCACGATGTACCTTAAGCAATGAACTAGACCGGGAGGTGCATGGCTATGATGTGGTCCACCTCCCGGAGGAGTTGCAACGCCGCAGTGAGAAAGAGCCACCAACGCGTACCTGAGATATTGGGGATATTTAAAAAATTAGTTTTCGCGATACTCTGCACTGAGAGAAAATTATGGTATTAGTAACCATAAAGTGACAACTATTCATTTGTAGTTGGTACAAACATAGTTGTTTCCACTATTTTTATAGTCACCGTAACTATAAAAGGACTAAAAATCAATAGTTGTCACTTTACAGTTAATTGTACTATGACGATTTCTCTCAGTGTGGCTGTTCTTTCACTAAATTATTTTTTAATAACCATTATTCTTTCATGATCATCTACTAACTTCTATTATTATTATTGTAGGGTAGATGTCCCAGTTTTGCCCAGATTTCGCTGCCAATTTCGAAAGGACAAGAGTATGAATATTGTCGAATAAAAAAAACACGAGTATATAATCGCAAGTTTTAACGAATACTTTCAAAGTATCGACATGTGAATACGCGTGAGCAACGGTTTGGAATAATTGACAGTGAATATGACCACAATCCGAGCATGTAACTCATATTTATGTTTATTACATTTTTATCGAGATATTCAGTTAAATCACTGTTTTTTGACACAGTGAGATTTTGGAATTGATTCTAATTACTAGAAATATCGGTCTTCGACTTTGAAGGGTAGTTTATAATTTATTGGCTTGACGGAAAATAGCAGAGGATGTAATCTTCTATATTTTATAAAGGTCAACCTAACAATATGTGTTTCATTCTTTTAAATTTTTGTGTACTGAGCTCAGATGTTTATATTTAATCTCACGATGTTTGTATGAATAATTTTTTGTAAGAAGATTAATTCTTGGATTTGATTGCAATTACTCGAGATATGAATTCTCGAGTTTGAAGGTGATTAATAATTAATTGGCTGAACAGAAAATAGCAGAAGCATCTTTTAACATTTATAAAGGTCAGCCTTTCGATATGCGATCAATTTTTTTTCTGTCCGTGTAATTACCTTGGATATCCACCGGTGCAGAGTCGCCTTCTCTGCTGCGGTGTCGGGAAACTTTTGCATGTTACATGACCAGATGTGAGCTCCTTACTTGCTCCAGGAGGTGGATAGAAGTTTGATGTGGACGACTGCAATCGTGTTTTAACGACTTCCAAGGGACAGGTGACGATAGCGCCGACGGTGCCGGCCACCCTGTTTGTATTTATTAATAATCAATAAATAAATTCAAAAATAAGGTATACTGTTTTTTTTATTTAGTATAAAAAATATTGGATAATTATTGTTAGTATTATATAGTACTTTGTCGGCAGTTGTTTAAAAAGAAAAGGTATAAGTGGCAATATTTACGCCAAACTATTGCTAATAAACTTGACTTAGCGTTGATTAATATGGCAATTATAATTTTCATAATTATTCGACAGTGATTCTTCAAACTACGGTCTTGTATTAAACATTGCAGGTTAAGAAGCAATGTGCAAAGTGAGAACCTTGCACATTGCTTCTGCACTGTTATTTACTTTTTACAAATGTTCGTCTGTCAGAAAATTGAAATTAATGAACATAATCTTTTACAGAGCTCAGTTTGATAAAGAGTGAAAGACAATGAGAAAGCAATGTGCAAAGTTGTACTTTGCATTGCTTTGCATTGCTTTGCATCACTTTGTAATTTTTCAATAATTATAGCACGACGATGACAATTAACAAGGCGTCAATTAACTTTTTTTTTTTTCGGAAATCGCGTTAAACTATATCAAGGCATCGGAATTTATAAGCGTCCAGAAATTCAGCGAAATGTTAGTCGCACAATAATAAATAAAAATTCAAATTCTTATAAAATTTTACACGTACTACTGATCGTCACTAGATTAGATCTCTACCATCATGAAAACTAAAATAAGTTTTTCGAAGGCTGATGCAACATCCACAATTTTCCGGAGATGTCAAAACTTCATAAAATCATAACCGTTTCACTGAATTGGCCCAAATTCAATACCAAAGAGGCTATTACTTCCTTCAATTTTCATACGAAATGTCAGATAGCTAAAAATAAGTTTAAGTAGAACGTTGCTTGCCACTTTTTCAAAATCTTCGAGGGAGGGATTTAAAAAAAATGAATGCTTCGAGGGATTTAAAAAAAATGAATATTAATTTAACGCTATGTCGCTATAATAATTAATAACGCTATAAAAATTTAATTAATTCGGTCCAGTAATTCACGAGTTATGGTGGTATAAATTTTAGATGCACTGAACAAATTTTTTCTATGTTCAACCCAATTTTTAGTGACATAACAATCTCGAAAAAAACATTCCCCATGAAAACAAAGCTTTCTCTATGAGGAATAAACATATATAAGTACCAGGTGGCATCATTCTTCAATATCATTTCACCATCACTAAATAATAATAAATAATAAAAAACGATTTCTCAAAAACGACCTCATTCAAAATATCTGACTGGATTTTATGATGAAATTCGTTCTGTTTATATCTTCAGTCCGTAATTTTCGCGAGTTTGCCTTACAAACCGTAAACTCAATTTTTACTATATCATTTTATAGATACCAGAATTTTTATTCGAGAATTCCGTATGACCGCTTTACGCGTACATTTAAAAAATCGATTATACGCTTCATTCATGTCTTCATTGACAATTAAAACCCATAATTCCTATGCACATATGCAGCGTCTCATACTATTGTCCAACATGATGTAACGTTCGGTGACCTTGACGATATCTCGTCGCTACTCGAATATCAACAAAGCCAGCAGAACGCCGGTGAAAATTGGTCAAGTACGTGTAACAATAGTATCAAGATATAACTATACATTTGTGCGTACAAACATCAAGTATGAGCCTAACTAAAGCCCACAAATATGTACAGATCAATCTCATCGTGTACATATTCCACTTTCGCCGAAAAAAATGACGATTTACTGTGGAAACAACCTTGCTAAGATATCGCATCACGTTCGGTACCAATTTCCTCCAAATTCCTCCATAGATAAATTCACAACGTCTTTTAAAACCACCCTGCGAAAATTTCGACTTGCAGCGTCACACGTAATAGCCTCGTCGTTATTTGGGTCGCGAAATAAACATCGAAGTCGCAGTTCCCAAACGCGAAAACTCATCGATAACTAAACGCACTCATAAACTTAAAAAAATAATAGTAAAAAAATTTAATGCAGCCCCTGTAAAAACCCCCAAAAAATCTCGATGCCTATTCGAGCAATGACATAATTCAAGCGTAAAAATAGAATCTAAATTGTCGTCGTGATTCGTGGGGACTGCAATACTTTGGAACCTAAGACGTACAAACAAAAATTTAAAAATACTCATAATTTCTAGAATTTTTAAGAGAATTTCGAGAATAATTGCACGCTGATTAATTGTCAATTTTGCGATGTTTTGCTCATTATTATAGCTTCTTCAGGCTCTTGACATAACCACCGCGTTGTCTCGATTCAAATTTATAATATTGTGATGTAAAGAATTAATGGTAAAATAAAAGAAAGGAAAAATAACGTTAAAATTTGAAAGTACAACAGTCTCTCCACTTGTGTTTCTCGACGCTAGAATATTATCACCTTTTTCCTCTTGTTTCTACCAATAAAACAACATGAATGAGATGAACACAACTGATGATAATACTCATAACATCCGAAAAATCCAAGTCAAAGCAAAGAATTTACTGTATTACCACTTAATTGATGATTGGGTCAAAATCGTCAAACTTGCCGATTCTATTCCTGTCATAATAGTTATTATTATTGTTATTACGTGTATATGTGCACACATGATAACAATAATAATACATACGAGTAAAAACCGCCCGAAAACTCGTTTTGCCTCTTCCACCAACGAAATAATTGCGCGCAAAAGAAGAATCTATATATCGCGATCCCCCAAAACTGCGATGCATAAAAACATAGTACGTTCGAACCAAAAAATACTCGTAATATCCGAAACATCAGATTCCAAGCTCAGCGCTTGCTGCATTATTATTTAAGATATTGCGATCCCCTAAAACTGCGATGCATGAAAACGTAGGACGTTCGAACCAAAAAATACTCATAATATCCGAAACATAAGAATCCAAGCTCAGCGCTTGCTGCATTATTATTCAAGATATCGCGATCCCCCAAAACTGCGATGCATGAAAACGTAGGACGTTGGAACCAAAAATTACTCATAACATCCGAAACCTAAGAATCCAAGCTCAGCGCTTGCTGCATTATTTAAAACGTAGTACGTTCGAACCGAAAAATTCGCACAACATCCGAAACATCAGAGTCCAAGCTCAGCGCTTGCTGCATTATCACATTAGATATCGCGATTCGCCGAAACTGCGATGCATTAAAACATAGGACGTTCGAAACAAATAATACGCACAACATCCGAAACATCAGAGTCCAATGTTAGCGTTTGCTGCATTATCATTTTATTGACGATCGGCCCAAAATTGTCTCAAACTGGTCGTATTATCATTATTATTATTATTGTTGTCATCACGTGTATATGTGTAAAAGCATGCGGTAACAAGGCTGTCTGGTCACTGCGCATAAGTGCATAGTGTCTGAACCTTGTGAAATATATTGGCGTAGGTCTTGTATGCTATTTGTGACGATCCGATTATAAGAGAATGTATATGTGTGCGTGTGTGTGTGTTGCTTCGTACGGAAAACGTCTCGAACGGCGAAGAGGCATTTAGAAGTAAGGAAAAAAAACAGAAGAAGAAATAAAGGAAGACCCACCCTCCGGCAACGAGATGTATGACGGTGTCGCGCTGCGACATTCTCGGCGGCGAAGGAGTGCTGCTATCGCCCCGGCCTCATGCACTTTCTTTTCGCGATTTATATATGTGTGTATTTAATATGAAACGTATCACTGATTCACTATATATACTTCACCAAACGTTCGGCAACTGAATCACAATGAACTTTAAAAACTTGACGCTATTATTATCTACTTATTAACAGTTATTACGGTCAATCGGCGAATACGCGAACTCGCGGATATATGTAAACTTCGACTTGAGACACCGGACACGGCTCGACTGCAGTAGCGCCCCAAAACAACTGCTGAAACGTTTCTATCGGAGCCAGTACGCCGTTAAAAATATATCGCTCTCCTTCCCTATGTCGCTCTCGTCGCCGCCGCCGCCGCCGTAGTTGCGCAATTTGAGAAGCTGTAGCCGACTGAGAATGCTCGATGGCTGCCTACTTATCGACTCTGATCTGGCGGGCATTTTATTAACTGTTGTATTGTCGGTAACGTCACAGCGAAATTGCGGCAGTGAATACGTGTATATTCTTTGATTGCGGGAAAATAACGGTCTCCTTGCAGACTGATCCTACAGTTTTGTTGGTTAATAAACAGTTGGATGTTTGCAGGATTGTAAAAAAGGTCGATATCGAGTTGAAGTGTGGTAGGATTTGGGTTGACTTCCGATTATTCGCACAAGACAACCGGTTGTCTTGTGCGAATAATCAACCTGTAACCAATCAGGTTTGAACCGTTTGAAAGTAAGTTCTAGGTACATTCCCGCCAATCGTGAGTTTCAGATAAAATTCCAATAACTTCCCGATGGTATAAATATCGGAAAAAAATTATCGATATTGAACGCGCTGAAAAGATGAATTTTGCATAGTAATAATTCCAAAAGTTATTAACAAATTTCTGAAAAAAAAAACGAATATTCAACAAACAATCAGTTGACCTAAATTTTTTTTTCTAATGAAAATTATCGCAGATAGAAAAACGTGTCGTCCAGTGCCGCACGCCATGTCTGCACGGTGCAATTAGTTGCTTTAAAATGAGACAGCACTGTGACGGCACGGCATGCCAATTAAGCACTGTGCCTGCACGGTATCGTAACGTCTTGCACTGGCACGACGTACTGGAGCCGTGGAAGCACTGATGAAGCTTCAGCACACCGTGCCGTCACTATGCCGACACATTTGAAAGCAACGAACGGCATTGTGCCATCACGCTGTGCCGTTTCGTGATGCCTGTGCGGTCTCACCGTGAACCTTAATGGCTATTTGGGTACTAAACCCATATTGTGACGTTACTGAATCCAGCTTTGTGCTTGCATGGTACTAGCACATCATGCAGTGTTGAAAGTTTGCACGATTCTTCACGGTTCCAGCAGATCGTGCAGAGCTTCTCTAAAAACGCACAATGTAATCGAACCGTGCAGGCACAGTGCCGTACTCGGCACGTCGCGGGGTCGCAGTATATCTGCCCTAGCAAACTTGACGACCGTCGTTTCCAACTGATTCACCGTAAAAACCACCTTCAAACGACCGGATGGTTTTTTGCAAAACATAAACCGGAAATCGGTCGCAACAACTGCGAAAACAACCACCCTAAAAATGTCATTCGAATGACATTTTTTGGTAGTCAATGTAACTAAATGACTGTAAAAACAACTGTTCATGCTATTTACATCAGGTCGTTTTTTGGTAAACAGTTGTTTTTGCAGTCGTTATGACCAATTTTTGGTTTTATTTTTGCAAAAAACCATCCGGTGGTTTGACGGTGGTTTTTACAGTAATTCAGTAAAAAACAATTGTTGTCATGATTGCTAGGGTCTGTATAGGTTTCCGGAAAGGAAATTTTTTCCCTATATAGTCCCATATAGGTTTCTATGTGTGCCTATGTAGGACATATTCACCACATAATCCTACATGGGTTTTCTGAGTTCCTATACAAAAAAGGGCTTCGCATGCCATCGCGCATAGGATCTCATGTAGATAGTAGATTCCGATACTTTCCAATGCAATCCCTTGTGCAAACTCTTATGGGAATTTTGAGCAGGTCCTGTGAAGGCAAAATTTTTATCTATAGCTGCCTACAAAAAATCTCGCGTCGGTTTTTTTTGTCTACATCAGCCTACATGTTTTACCTTGTGGGTTTCCATGTAGAAAATATTCCTCTAGGTCATCCCATATGGACCCCTCTGTCGGTTCCCGCAGAGGAAATTCCTTTCTATGTGTTGCTACATGGATTCCCTTGTGATTTACCACGTAGGCGATGCTACTCTTTAACAGCCTACGTGGGATCCTGTTGATAGTCCTTTTAACCTTTATAATCCTACATGGCTTGCCTTGTGGATTCCTATGTGAGAAATATCTCGTTGTGCCATCCATATCATTCTCTGTGTGGTTTCCTACAAAGGAAGTATCTCCTCAGATGTTCCCACATAGGTTTCTTCATGGATTTTAACATGGGATATATTTTCCTATATAATCCTCGATGGGATTTCGTATAGATTCCCGCGCGGAAAATTGTTTCCTATGCCCTCCCACAAACGAACCTATATGGGTTTCTACACTTTCCTATGAGATCCCATCCAATTCCATGTGAAAGCCCATATGAGAGTTTTCAGCAGGGAGCAATATGTGGAAAACGTACGTACTATTCATTTTATCGAAAAAAATCGTTACATCTCTGAATTAGATGAAAGAATCGCTCGGAGTAGGATGAACATATAAACAAATAAAATTATTATAAAACTATAAATTTTTTATTTGTACAATCTTCGGTTCAAGCAGACAGAAACTCGTCCTTTTTGTGCTTCTCTATTGTTATTTCCATGGCTTTCAAGAAGTTATCGAGACTGCATTCGCTCGCCTGCACGTGCATCGCATGAGCCAGGAAAGGTATTTTTCTCAAGGTGCGGCCACTCAGACCTACGCTTGTAAGGCTCAACGAGGACAGACGTCGAGCTGTTACGCACTCTGTATCAAAATCAAACATGGCACGAGCGTGCATATCCTCCACAGAGATTATCGGCTCCTCTATCACGAATTTTGTCTGGAAATGTAATGTTCAGTTGCACAAATTTTGCCTAACGTGATGTGTTACACGTTCTTGTTCGTCTGTCATTCCAATGCGATCGTCAATAACGTTGTCTTACTTGCATTGATGACAGTCAAAAACTGTAATGTATTTTTTTAAATCAACCGCCACAAACTCTAGCAGATCGGATCACGACCGAAATAACGGTGAAAATCACGCGTAATTTTTAATAACGAAAATTTTAACACCGCTTGAGCTTCTAAGCTTGCGGACCGTCATTTCACCAAAAATAACGGTAGAAATCACGGCTCGCCACGATGTCTGCCGTGATCTTCGCTGTTAAAACTCACGTGTGATTTTCACTGTGGTTTTCAGCGTGATTTCGGTCGTGATCCGATCTGCTAGGATATTTTTGGTTAAAAGCTGAAAAGCTCAAACGGTAACGAGGGCCCGTGGTTTCTGCCGTGATTTAAGTCGTGATCCGATGTGCCAGGGAAAACATGCAGGTGACCTTTTGAGTCAACCGTCACAGAGATATGCAAGTGACATTAAGAGGCAGTGGTACACCGCCAGAAATTTCGACGCGCAATGCTAAACGCCTATAGGTCTGTCTCTCTCTAACATACTCTGTCTCTCTCGCACTATTTTTTTTTAATTCTTCAAAATAAACGGCTAAGTTGAATGAGGAGCCAGAAGCTTAGCCCAATTCTACGATACTCCTGCGTATCCTCTACAAATCCGGAACCTATCTGTCGTATCGTTTAGGAGAAAACAGCGTTCGAACTTTCTGCGCGGGGGGGAGCGGCGTATCACTTTCTCTTAAGGTGATGTGAACCCCTCCGGTCGTATCACAAACTGTAACGGTTTTTTTTTTAAGTGTACTGAACCTTTATCGGCGCCTAAAGGAAAAAAGAATGCTACTGCTTCTATCCGTTCTGTAATGTGGCATCTTATTTCTTTTGGGTCCTCAACTTTCGGCACCCTCAAAAACAGACCGTATACAGTGACTGTGAACAATATATAGGTAAACGGTAGATATTTTGAAAAAAAAAAACAAAAATGTCGCCATTTTTCCAAAATAACAATAGCGTTTGAATGGCGGTGTCCGAAAAATTGCGTTAGGTGTATACGACGAACCATACGAGTGCTAGACCGATAGCTGTAATTTTATGTTCGATGCTAGTTCGAAACTATTGTTATTTTAGTAAAAAATCAATATGTCACTGGACGGACAATTGAATCGCGCTTCCGGTGGCATGTTTTTTTTCTCAAAGTGTGTATAGTTTTTCCATACTATTCTTTACACCTTCTGATACCGACTGACTAGGTTTTGCCTGGTCTTAAGGTGATGACCTGCTGCTCGGTCAGTAAGAAAAACTGTGAAGCCTTTTTCCCAGCCACAATTAATTTTTCGGATAAAATATGAGAACGCGAGTGGAGTGCGAGAGAGATAACACTATTGACGATAGCTTTAGAACGAGAGAACAACAGAAACTGGTAGCACATTATTGTAACGTTCAATCGATATAAATAGAAAAAATAAAAAAAATTAATTCATTTATGTTATCAAATACTTGTAGGACATGGATCCGTAAACAGTTGAGACTAGTGCGGATACAAAAACGGCAGAAAAGAACAAAGATGTTTGGTATCATAGAAATACTGATAATATCACCTCAGCTCTAATAGAAGTAACATATTTCTGTTGGTTCGAAATTGATAATCACAGAAATACTCACCCTCATCAATTCTTTCAGACAACTCGAGTAAATTTTGTAAATAGCATCCGCTTGAGGATGCCCAATGTACTGTTTGATATCAGCACGATCGACAAACGCAAGATCGATTGCTTCCGTCACGTTGCTCGTCGTAAGTATCAGAACATTTGGATAACGTTTTATCTGATCGAGCTGCGTGAGAAGCGCGTTTACAACACGAATTGCATCCGACGGTTCGGTTCCGTTAGCGCAAGATTTGCGGGCGTGAGCTAACGATTCTACTTCGTCGATTAAAACGCAAACTAATGCGTCTGGATTATCCAGAAGTCTTCTCACTTCGTCAAATAATTTCATTACTAGTTTTCCACTCTGAAAAATAACAATATTATTAGGAAATTTCAGAATCATTAAAAAAACTAGACTTCAAACAAATCATTATATTTATAAAAACTTTCCAAATTTAAGATCATATTTTTATTTTCATCCAAACCAAATCTATGAGTAATTTAAAGCTTTAATGTATATGACAATTTTACGTTATCAGAAAAAAGTTCTTTGCACTTCTCTGCCTGGATTTAAATTTTGTCTATTTTTTTTTGTAATGCTTTGTGTATCGCTCTGCCGTGAGAGGATTTACCCCAAAACTCAATAAATTTTCTATTGTATTCAAATATTAATTAAAGTTTTATATAAAGTTGATTGACTTACCTCCGAGAACCATTTTGAGAATAGGCTGTGACTATTTATTTCAACTAATTCTGCATAAGTATATCGTTTACCGAGTCGAATTGCAGCTTTCTGAGCGATTGCTTTGCACAAACTAGTTTTCCCTGTACCAGGTGGCCCATGCAGCAATAAAACTTTATTCCAACTTATTATATTGTGATCCACTTTTCTGTCTGAGAACATCACTGTGGTCTCAACAAAATTCAGCAACTAAAAGCATTACAATTGTCCTGTTGAATAAATCCAAATAACAAAATATAGCCAGATGCCTTGATAATCTGGAGTAGCCCAACAATGTTGATAATATTTAAAAAATCATTGCTAGAGAAATCATTGCTAGAGAAATTTTATTACTTTTTCTTTCTCATAAAAGCTTTGTTTTTTCTTAAGAAGTATAACTCAGGAATCGTTCAATCATTTGAGCTAGAATTTGGCGCATAAGTGAAATAAGAGCCTGTTTTAAATTGTTGCGATTTTTTAAAAAAAGGTATGCAGAAAATGAGTGTTCATAACGTAAAAAAAAAAGCATTGATGCTCTCATTTCGTATATTTTAAGATATTTTGCTAAACAGTTCTGTAAGTGCAGGTACATTTGGTATTGTTTGGTAATGAATTTGACCAAAATCGAACAAGCAATTCGGATTTTATGAGGTTTTTGAATTTTCGGAAAATTTACTATATTGTCTTTGTTGCCTTATTCCTATTTTCTAAATTTATTTTAACTAAGAAAGGAAGGTAGGACTCTTGCATATTGTTTCATAGTTATTATCCACTTTCGATAAGGATTCTACTTCAAAGCAGCCAAAATGAATGAACATACTTTCTCATAAAGATAGCTTTGTGTACAATGAAAAATAATGAAGAACTGATGTGCAAAGTAATACTTTGCAATTTCCATGTAAAAGAAAATAAATGTTTATATGCAGGAAGTACCGAAATTGCTAAATTTTTAAGCTTTATATAGGACTGATAGGACAATTGTTAATATTAGATATTACCAGTTCTATTAATAGTAGATTAACATATACATCAGTTATTCAAATATTTCTCTACATTTTGCTTATCCTTGTGGGATTAAGCAGGAACACAATTTAGAACAAAGAGCTGTTTTAAATTTTAAAAATTCAAATAAAACAGATTCTCGGACATTGATATAAAAACTTTGGACACTTTGTATCACATTTCAACTGTTAAAAAATATTTCATTCTCTATTTTTTTAAACATCATATGATGCTTCGAAAGAAGTGAACCAAACATTTTTTAAAACTGTATTGTTTCAAGTAAAACATGATCAAAGTGTTCACAATTGATCCCTCGGCTCTAGTAATTATGATGTTCATCTACAATAATGACAAAAGCTTGAATATTCGTTCTGGGAATTTTATATCACATTTTTAAAATATCCAGCTATCACTAGAAAAAAAATGTTCATAAGAACATTTTTTTTAATTCCCAATAAATAATATTCAAAATTTGTTCAAAAGAAATGTTCATAAGAACATTTTTTTTTTACGGCAAATTGTGTTAACGCCTTAATATTCAGCAAATATTAATCACTTACATTGCCTTTTATATCAGTATCATAGTACAAACTTTCCCAAAGCCCTTGGAACTCAGCTGTGGGTAAGATAACATGAGAAGCAACACTAAGTTCCTCAGAATCATGTTGCATCGTTTCTGTCGCAGCTTCTTCCTGTGACAGTCTGTATACAAAAAATCTCAAAGTATCGAAATCTGTGATTTTTATTCCCTGCAACTAAAAAATCATTCCAACATGAAAATACTTGCTTAAGAAGGCAAAGTCACTCGAAAAAGTCTTATTATATTACAAGGACAACTCTCCCTTTCAATAAAGGGAATGTTAAAAATAATTCCTTCTCTTCAGCATGATCCTGAAGGTTTTTTTTGCAAATGGACCAACTAATTGGGACAACTTCAAAAGCAGATTCATAAATATTACAATGTACGCATGATCCAAAGTTCAAAGAATTGGCTTTTGCTAAGTCTCATCTATTCGCAGTTACACTGCATATCATTTAATAGAGTTATTTTTTTAAAGGTCCTTAAAGGAAAGTTATGTACAGATGTATTATATTTCATAATAACTCTAGCATCTGAGCCATGGATAATTTATAAAGTATGACCTTTCAAAAAAATTGCTTCTATAATAAAAAAATACTTTTTCAAATTACTCGATTTCCTTAGAAAATTTTATCAGATCCAAATATTTTGAATGCTTATATCAAACCTTTTCATCGTTGGCTGAAATGATGATAGAGTCAACGTGCTCCATCAATTTGGTTGCATTTGAGAGAGGTAACAAATTTATATTTAGATTTATATTCCCACATTTCATAACCATTTCATACACGATCTTTTCTATCTCCTCTCTGATCAAGCCACTGCAAAGAAAATGTGATAACAATTTTCATCACGGCCACAATAAAATAATATTAAAATAATTACCTTGTCGATTTTTGGCACACTTCAATGTACGCTATTCTACTCATTTTTGATATTGTTATTGACAACCGCAGAGAGTATATATATATATTTATTACATATATTTACTAATTTCAATTCTACGTTCGTAAACACAAAATCTCAGCATCCTATAGGCACGCGAGATTTAAAAACTGAGCAGCGGATTTTTTGTTCTATAAAATAAACGGCTTAAATCCTAAAGCCGCGTTTTCATGTGCATGACAGAAGCTAAGCTCCAGTGGTAATAAAAAGTAATGGTATTGTAATGCATTTCTGTCAAGTTTTATTTCTACATTGGGGTTAATTAAAAAGCTAATCAATGAAAGTACATTTCGAAGACAAATATGTCGTAATTTCATGAGCTATGGGTATTTTCGTGTGTGTTTTTGAATGATTTTTATTCGGGCAAAATGAACTTTGGGCGGGTTTCGTGAAGTGATAAGCAGAGAGGTTACGAGAAATTAGTGCGATTGGCGGTTCTCACGGACTTCCGGTTTCTATGAAATTTCGTGGACGCTTCGCATTTTATAAATCGGCAACCGTCGAAAAAGCATACAACCGTCGCAGTGGCGGTTTCGTGATGTGATTATTTAAGATTGTGTTGTAAATTAAATTGACAATATTAGTGAATAGTGATAAGGATTTTAATAGATGGACGGCGACGAGCGTCGCCCTGGAAAAAGACGCTCCTTGGAGCCGAGCAGAGAAATGGTATGGCACACATGAGAATACTTTTTTGTTTATAATTAGTGCTAGGCTATTTTAATCGTCATTAGACCTTGCATTCTAATGTTGAAATTTAAGTTCTGTATTTTGCATTCCCATATTTCATTTGATGTGTCGATGTTTTCGCTACCTTTTCTACATATAGTTAGCAATTTCATATGAATAAATAAATTCTATTGTGTACGAAAGAAGATTCTATTTGAAAAAATATGTTGCTCGTAGCTTGCCAAATACAAAGCTGAGCTAAATGCGATAGCTCAAGACATAGACACTAGCCAGGCTGGTGAACCGTCTGAAGAGGAAATTTTGCATAATGATACAGCAGGACAGTCAATGGAACAACAAGGCACAAGCGTAAGTCTCCAATTATCCTAACGATAATATGTCGTTATTGTTTTAGCTTTGTCAAATTGCTGCATTCAATTTTATCCTCTTTGCAAAAAATACAACATTGTTCTGCTTGTAAATGAAATGAACAAAAGATACAGAGTTGACAAGCTTCTACTTTCATGTTGATTGCCTTAACGATGCTCAATTAATGATAGGACAGAAGAAAATTATATATAAGTATAGGATCATTTGATAGAAACTAATTTTAGTGCATATGCGAACCATTGGAAATTCTACAAAGCAATGATAATAATGACAATAACAATAATATTATAATAATAATAATATAAAGGGCAATAAAATATTCTATAATAAGGAACTGAAAATAAATGAAACACACAATTATATAGAAGAATTCTAATTAGAAAATTAAATAAACTCATATTTTAACTAATATAATTGAATCCATTTGAATGTAATGCAGTTGCAAATTTGTATGAGTATGTTTTTTATGACGCAGCTTTTCATTGTCTAAATTGCATATGTTAATTCGAATATTTTGTAGATAACTGTTATTGTGATAATTAGCATTGTTTTGAAATAGATAATGGTTCACATCGAGTGACAAATACAGATATTTATTACAATATTGGAAAATAAGTTTGGTATATGATTATAGAAAATAACGTATGAGAATTGATGAAAGAATAGTGAATTATAGAACAAATAATTTTGTAGATGACAGAAGGGATGTCATCTCGTGATATAACTCAGAGCAGCATGAGTATGAGCGAGGGCGAAGGTGACGGAGATCTGGAGGGAATGGCTGGAAGGGTCGCTGAACTTGAGGAGCTCCTGCAGGGAAAAGAAGCTGTAGTCGAGGCGTTAAGTGCTGAAATTGATCACTTGAGAGCCGAAGCTTCTTCTCCTAACTCTTCTCAAAGCCACAACAGCAGCTTACAAAATCGAGATGTTCTGCTTGTGTATCATACTAAAGTGAGTATAACTTGGAAATTAATTCAATGCTCATCACTATTTGAATAATTGAACAAGGAACCAGTATAATCATATCTTTGAAGAAAATATCAAAAATTTTCCAACACATAAAAGACATTATATGCTTTTGAATGGATTTTTTTTTTTCATAATAACATACATTTGTCTGGAATTACTCTAAGTAGGGAATTCTCAGTTAAAATCAAGGTGTGAAATTCATTTTTAGCTATTCAAACAATTGCAATTTTTTTTAGTTTTTTTAGTTTATAATACATAAAACAAATCATATGCTTTAAAATGAATTTTTTTTTAAACTACATACATTTTGTTAGAAATTAATCTAATGGATTAATGAGGAGGGCATTTTTGTTTAGGGATGATGTGTAAAATCCATTCTTAGTTACGTAAAAGCTTACTATGTTATTGAAGTTTGCATAGTTGAAATGCAACAACATAAAACAAAAAATCATAAAAAACCAAGATTAGTATCCTTTGAGGAGCGCCGTAATTTAGGGTAACCTTTCTTTCCGATGCTAGTAACCAAAGTCATTTTTATGTGTACCTTTTATGATAATTTAAGGTAATCACAATTTTCGAAACTTATTTCGTTGCATCCCAACGATGCAAACTTCAGCATCATAAATTGTTTTGTTTTTTTAGCTTCAAGATTTTGAAAGGGCTGTCAATCAGCGTGACAGTTTGATTCACGACTTGACAACCTCTTTGGAGCAAGCATTGGCAGCCAGAGATGCCTTAAAAACACAGCTACAATCGATGAGTTCAAATGATTTAGTTTCACCCAATATGGGAAGTTGTATCTCAGCACAAGACCAAATTATGTCGCTCGAAAGTGCGTTAAATGAACACAAAACCATAATCAATCAGTTGAACGGCGAACTCGCAAGATCTCACGAGAATGTGAGAAAACTGGAGATGGAGAAAGAGGCTCAAAATACTGAACTAAACGACTACAAAACACGAGTCAATCAATTAAACGAGCAAATTCGCGCCGGTGCTGTTGAAAATACTCTCAATATTGCTGAGACTTTGGAAATGCAAAAACAGTACGAGGCGAGAGTCGATAAAATTAAGAAGGATATGCAAGTAATTCTGGAGAAATTTAACGCTGAGACCAACTCGAAAACTCTCCAACACGAAGAGGCCATGAAGGTTTGTATTTCGTGTTTTTTAAAATAACAAGCATTAAATTTTATTATACGATGGTTTCTCGAATTATTTCGTTCCTCTTTTAACGACTCGTGATGAATACTTATTTATCAAAAATCCGAAATGGCTAAGATTAAATATGCCAATCAAACTCTAAATCAATCCTTTGACTGATTACAATCGGATTAAAATAAAAATTCTATTAAAATAGTGGGAAAATAACAGTTTTACAATTTTTACGTGCTAATATGTGTTCCGTTCATATAGTGAAATTGTAGAATGCATTCCTAACAGAATTCCACGGTTCATCAATTTTCATCAGAATTTGCATATTGATGCTTTCCGATATTAAACAAAATTATTAGTGCTATTGTAAAAATAAGTGATGAAATTTTTTCTGCAAATGTTTAGAAAATGCATACTTTTTATTTAATTTCGTTCAAAACTACGTTTGCTCACCAATCTTCCATTTTAGCTGTTTTGAAAATATAATATTTCGACAAATAATTGTTCTTTAATAGGAATTAGAAGCTCGATATCAACGCGAGTTGAAGGAAACAAAGATAAAATACGACGAGCATTACAGAGATTTGGCCACGCGTTACAATCAAGAACTCCCTGACTTAGAAAGCAAACATGCTAAAGAGCTCTCAGTATTTCAAACCCAATTAGCGAGCTACAAGAAAACAGTCGAAACATTGAAACAAGAATTGGTAAATCGTTCGGAATCTCAACAGTCGATTCTAGCCGAAGTAAACAATCTGAAAGAAAAATTACTGCACAATCAGAAGGACAAGGAAATGTTGAACGAGCAGATAAATCTCCACAAGGTTCAGCTCGAAGAATTAACAGCAAAGTACGTCGCAGCTGCAAGTGTCTTAGATTCCAAAGAAAGCATCGAACGGTCTTTAGAAGAAGCATTGACGAACGTAGCGATGCTGAAATCGGAAAACGACGCTTTGAAATTTCAGTACGACGATCTCAGCGCCAGATATTCAGCAGCGCAATCGCTGATCGAAAACAATCAAACCCACGAGAGATCAATGAGCCATAGAATATTCGATCTCGAGAAATCTTTGTCGAGGTTAAGCGGAATCAGCATCAGCACGATGAGCGAGTTTAACGAAACGACTTATCAGACTTTCGACGAAGTTGCCATTCAGGTGCAGATGACTCGTCAAAAATTGGAGGAGAAAGCGGAATTAGAGAGACAATTAGTGGAGAAAGTTCGTAATTTGGAGGAACAGGTTTCCAGAGCCGATGAGGAATTAAATAGAGCAAATCTGGAGAAAGAATCGTACGAAAAACAGCTCAAAGATATGAAAAATACGTGCGATAAATTACGCTCCGATATGAATTCGAGACAAGAAAGTAACTCGAGCGCTCCGCAACTTTTTCAAAGCTCTATGTACTTCGCTTCGGAAAATGCCGGCAAATCACATAATCAGATGAATAACGAACATTCGAATTCTAATAATCTCCTAGCGAAGGTTGAAGCTTATGAGAGAGATATTAAACAGCTGAAAGATCTGGTACAGCAAAAGGAGAAAGAAATAGTGGAGTCTGCTAATAAATTGATCGAAGTTGAGAACAAATTTAAAGAATCTGAGGCTGAATGTCAGCAATTGAAAAATGGTCTTGCCGTCGCTTGGGAACAATGCGCGGAGTTTGAAGAAAAATTGAACCAAACTTTGGCTCTGAACGAGACGAGATACACTGATTCCTTGGCCGTATCGAGGTTCGATCAAAATAGCGAAGAATCGAAAAACAGCTACAAATCTTCAAACGAGACTTTCGACAGAAGCGCCGAAAATTCTGTTCAACCGGACAATAGATTGGAAGAGCAGAGAAGCGCCAATGAGACTTTGGACGTAAAAAATATGATGCTCGAAATCGCTTCGCTGAGAAACGAGAAGGAAAATTTGTTGAAAGAAGTGAGACATTTGTCAGAAACCGTATCGAATTTTGAGGAGGTCTCGAAGAAATTGGAGCATTATTGCGTTCACAGCGAAAAACTTGAGGCTGAAAACAATAACCTGAGGGACGAAAATAAAACATTTTCGAAACTGGAAGAGATGATCGATTCTTTGCAGAAAAATGTTGCCGAATTGCAGGCAGAAAAATCGTCGCTCGTTCGGGAAATGCAGAATCTTACGGACAGACATAGAGAAGAATTGGCAGCGGTGAAAATGGATTCAACCTCGGAAGTCGAAAAACTTCGAAATATGTTGTTGAGCGTCAGAGACGGCGACACCGGACTTGAAGAATTGAAAGTAGAACTAGAAGCTCGTCACGCTAAAGAAATGGAAGAGCTTAGAACTTATTTCGAGGAAAAGTGCTTGCAAATGGAAAAACAATATTCGGAAGAAATATTTAGTCAGCAGTCGAAAAAAATGTCGGATAACGACAGTGAAATCGATGATCTTGGGGACGAATTGTACTTTGGGGGCGGCGGGGATTGCGCGAACGTTAGTCGCACGTCTGTTGAAAATTCACGCACTGAAATTTTCCCTGGTGATGCGGATTTGAAAAATCAACGTACTGAAAACACCAACGTCGATTCGGGTCTTGTTACGGCCGTCAATCAGGTAAGATTTGTATATTATTTTTCGTTATTTGTCTTTAACGAACGTAGATGAGTTTTCGTACATATTGTTCTGTTGCTGAATTTTTACAGATACGATTTTCAGGGGATATGCAGTAAATTAATCGATTGCAGATGTTAATTTATAATGTTATGAGATGTAATCAGCATCAATATCTTTATACAGCTGCTTTTTGTGATTCTTTCAATTTCCAAAATTATTATTGATGTTTATTATATTTGAACACAAAATAATATACATAATTATCTGGTTTTATTTAAAATGGAGGAATTCTATCAAACTTGATAGTTTTCGTAGATATTTTTCTGTTGCTGAATTTTTATAGATACAGGTTTCAGGGGATATGCAGTAAATTAATCCATTGTAGATGTTATATCATAATGTTATGAAATGTAATCAGCATCAACATCTTTATACAATTGCTTTTTGTGATTCTTTTAATTTATAAAATTATTATTAATGTTTATTATATTTGAGCACAAAATAATATTCAAAATTATCTGTTTTATCTAAAATGGCGGAATTCTATCGAACTTATAACGGCGTAAATATTCATTTCCTCTTTAGCTGATTGCAGAAAATCGAATTTTAAACGTTTCATGAATCTTAAAATATTCAGCAAAATGTTAAAGTTCGCATCACAGAATAAAATGTGTTCAATTATTTTACTAGAATGTTTCAATTTTTCGAATTATAATTGACGCTAAAATGTAACAATGTTGCTTTGAAATGTTCTACTAATTTCCACTCCCAATACTTCATTAGAGAACATTTTGGAACCCTTCCCTTGAATCTAAGTCTTTTTACTTGGAAAGTATGTGCAGTCTTCCTTGTTTCACGTAATACAATTATTGTTTATATCGGCGCTGGAAAGGGATCACAATATAGACCAAAAACATTTTTTCTAAAGTTCTCTATACAGTAGCAATATGTATTCAGAAAGCTCACCTACGTTTCCTCTCAATCCTATGCAGGTTTTCATTATGTTATGCAATAAACATTTATCGTACAATCGACAAATTTCGTAATTTCGCATTAATGTATGTATATTTTCGTTAATGCTAAGTAACTTTCGAATTAAAAACGTTTCACATACTTAATGTATAAAAAAAGGACACAAAACCGTGTGCTTCCATTTTTTTGGTGTAATTTTTAATTAAATTCAATAAAAAATCACCTTACTAAATATTTTAGATTTCAAACATCCTAATACTGTCTTTGCTGGTTATAGTTACGAATTAATTATTATAAAAATTATTTGACGATAAATCTTAATTGTAAAAAGTAATGAAAGCTCAAACCTCTGATCCTACCACAAATCGTTAAATTTGCTCAACTATTCGGAGGTACAGGAAGCATGATCCATTGAATGTGTCCATGCAATCACTCATAACGTTCCCACGTAGTTTTCAATTGTCTCATGTACCGATTACGCCTTTAGTTATGTATGTAAATCCGTCTTTAACTCGTAACTAACAAAATGTATTGTGTGTGACCCAAAACGCGCGCATGCAGCTTTGTCAAACAGAATGGGATTCAACTCTCGAGAATGGCGAGTTAACGAAGTTGCGGGCTGCCTACAGCAATCAGCTGGAAGAACAAGTAGCCCTTGCAAAGCTCGACATAGTCAACGCTCTTCAGGAACAAATTCAGGTAGAGCTTTCCCTACTAACATCCGTCTTGTGTCTCCTCGATGCTCTTAGAGTCCGAGACTTGCACAACCACTTTGCATTGTCCGTTATTTAGTAGGAAATTCCTTGAATCCATTGTACGTAACTTTGAAAACATTTCATTGTCACAAATGCCTTGCAAATATCGAATTCTTCATTCACTCAGGCTTTGCTGGCCGTTGAATCCGACATGGAAGACAATTGGCCGGCCGAACTGCTGGAACTTCGTAACAAATTTACTAACAACGCGAAGCGCGAAATCGAAGAGCTTAAGAGGGTTCACGCAACTGAGTTAAAGCAGTTGAGGGAGGAGCACTCGCGCAGCGTTTCCCGTATAATTGAACGCCACCAGGAAGAGATGAACAGAATCACTGCCGAGCGTTTTACTCCCGCGGAAAAGCAACACCTTGAAAATTCTGTATCTTCTGCTGCCAACACTGTTTTAATCCGTGAAAGGTAATTTTCTTACGCTGTCTCAACAAGTATTTCGACAATTTGTCATGGAGTATCATGAGAAATTGTTGTAGAATGTTTGAAGTTGTTTTGTTTCATCTTTTTACTTTTTAATTTCAACCTTCCGTCGAAATGTCTTCTGAAAATTCGACCCGTTTTTTTTCAAATGCGTTTTATTCCTCCAGGGACAATCTTTTCAAAACCTGCGTTACCCTGAAGGAACTAATCGTAGATTTAATAAAGTACTTCGCTGTTTGCGAGGAGGAACTGAACAACACTTTGATAAGTGAAGTATTGAAAAGACAGTCCGTGCCGGAGAGTGAATTGTCGACGACGAATTCGGAGCAAGATTTAGTTCAAAATGAAATCGATACTACTGATCTTTGCGCTCCGATAAAATCACCGGAAACGAAAATAAAGAGGGTCCATTTTGCACCTCAGTGCAGTCAAATTGCGTCCATAATTAACAGCGATTCTGATATTTTACAATCTTTCGTCGAAGCCGAAGACAATATCAGTGAAAAATTGCGCAAGGAATTAGACGGGTGCTTGAAACGCTTGAAATCCGAGAGCGCACAAGTTTTGGGAATTACTTTGACGCCTGGGGAATCTATGCTCGATGTGCTATCGAAGCAACTTTTGTGGACGACGAAAGTAAACGAAGAACTTAACGCCAAACTGTTGGAGGCTGAGAATATGATCGGTGGATATCAGGAAGAGGCTAGACTCTTGAAAATGAAAGTTATCAGCCTGCAGCAGAATCTGCTTACTGCGGAAAATAAGAAGGAAATAGTCTCGGAAGGATACGGAGAACATGAAGAATCTGGAGGCGAATTAGTGATACAAGACTTTCTGCAGTTGCAGGAAAAAGGTACGTTGCGTAAGACAATCTGTTGTGTGACTCGGAACACACGTGACTTTGTAGGGTAAAAAAATGCTTGTATACTTTGCTACAATTTCTCGCTTATAATCTCGCTCATCTGCATAACCCACGCAATACACTTCTTTATGAATCCACGAAAATTACACCTATAACAACGAGAAGTGTTATAGAATAAAGAATGAATAAACCCTAATATATCCAAAACCGAAAAAAAAGTTTAAAGAAAAAAGAAAAAAAGTGGCTGAAGTACTTCGGTCGATGGTCAATTGTCAATACCGTACAATTTATAATGTACATAGAATTATTATTATTATTATTATGTTAATATATCTTCAATAAATAACGATTACTACTACTAATCATGCGTTTCGCTTCCTCATAAAGGAAACTCCGTTTTCATGAAAAAAAGCAATTTTCGGGTTTTTGATGTCAAGACATTCTGAATGGGTTAAAAAAAGGGTCTAGAAAAAATGTCCGTATGCATGCATGCATGTACACAACTTCCATAATTCAAACGCTATTAATTCAAGAACCACTTTGACTATCGAGCCGAAATTTGGCACACAACTAGAGTAGCTTGCCCTCTTTAATTGTTGCAATTGTCGCCTAAATGTATGTAAAAATTTTGATTTGGTAGCTTCTTTAATTTTTCAAATGAAGGATGTAGTCGCTCTAACTTCCGTAAAAAATTAATCTCTTATGCTAAATAGTTCTTGATGAGAGCATGTGCACTTGATATTGATTGGTATTGGATCTGGCTTGAATTAGTAAAGTGGTTCAGATTTGATGAGATATTTAATTTTTCGGAAGAATGGTGTTATAGTATTAACTTTGTCGGAAACTTATTCAAGTTATCGAGCTCAAATTTAGTATTTGAGCAGATTAATATTCAGCAATAATAAATATATAATTTAGTTGTAAATGATATCAAATTTTTAGTTGTATGGATTTTTGAATAATGGAAAAAATTAATGGCATGACGTTAATAGCGGCAAGAATATCAATCGGAAATTCAACATGGGAACAAAATAATAATAACTTCTGACTAAATATCATTGAGTGAGAAATGTCAACAATTTTGATTTTATGAAGTTTTGGAATAAAAATTTAACTTTATCGTAATAACTTTTGCAAAACTTGAGATATCACACCCAAATTTAGCATGTAAATGAAACCACATTCAATCAGTATAGATATACAATTTAGTGACAAAACATGAATAAATTCAATCTTATGAAATTTCGAATCATTGAAACAATGAAATTTTTTGCATTTACTTTTGCTAGATTTGAGATATCGAGCCCAAATTTAGTATGTCAAGACGAAAATTTTGCTGTAGAGAACAGTCGTTTCAGCCCTTTTCACAACGATTCTAAAAATGTAATTTTCCGTCGTTTTTCATTTCAGAATTCCTAAATCCCACTTGAAACGATTTCAAAATTACAAAGTCGAATTAAACAAACTTTTGTTTCAGCGCGTCACGCAATTATGAGCGGAGTCTGCGACAGTACATATCTATTACAACTAATCGAAGAATTGTGTCGTTACAACGACAAACTAACCGACGAGACGAGGAAAGAGAAAGAAGATTTGCAGCAGCAGGTAATGGGAATGGAAAATGAGATGATGGTGCACCAATTGCATGTACGATGTTACATAGAACTTTAGTAATAAGCTTAAGAAAAAACCTCTGGGTTGATGCATTTTAGAAGCAACATACAGATTTTTTTGTTGTCATTTGATTCACCCGATTTCAATCTGTATCTGAGATGCATGGTCTGTGTTTATGAATTTTGTTTACGAGAATCACGAGTGTTCGCATTTATTTTCATGACGACCATATTTTATTTATTTTTTCCGTTATTATTACATGGATTCGATTTTAATTGTGGTTCCTCGATTTGTGAATTCTTGGCTCTCCGATGCAGAACATACAAATTCATTCGGCGTTCTATTGTATTGCCAGCAGGTGCCTTTAGAACCCACTCCTACCCCATGCATTCACAGGGTTCCCTGTCGAAAGGTAAATTATAGAACTACTAACTAATATTTATCTCGAAAATCCCTTATTTTATTATGTTTTTGGTCAGCGGTACTGTTCAGTCTAATCTTCGCATAGGATAAGTTCTCGCGCTATAAAAACTACTCTAATAATATGGGCGTCATTTTTATGGGCATATGCAGTTGCATGGAAGAATGCTGCCATTAATTAGCAAACCTGATTTTTTATTTACACATCGCACGAGATTTTTATCTCTGGATATGTTTGCCTTTTTTCACGACTATGATTTGGTGTTGTCGCACATTTGCACTGCTATTTACAGATATTAAACTATTCATCGATAATAGAAGTCCTCTGGCTTTCGGATATAACGGCAATTATCAATCGTTATTCAACTGTAATTTAGTAATTAAAAAAAAATAATTCTACTGTTTTTGTTTGCTTTTTACAAATGTTGTAATATGTTCTTTTTTTCAATCGAAATGGTCGGTTGCGATCGATTTGTATCCAAATTCTTATCAATATTATAACACATTTTCAACAGGCTTTGTTTTTGGCAATGATAAAGTCAAATATTACGTTCATCTTTGTGACAGATAAAAAGATAAATTGGGCGTGAGAAGATCTAAAAGACGTAATACAGTTAAAGGTTACTATTTTGCGTGCAATTTTTTTTATCGCTATTGACGTTTTTTGTTGGTAAAATACGCAAAGAAATATGCGAATTGTTTTTTTTTTGCTTTCAAAGGCGATTCCACGTATAATTTGCTATCTTTGTCTAAACATGTACAACATCAAACTTTTTCCGTGAGTAAGCAAATAAGAATGTTTACTTTCATTTGCATATTAAAGTTCGTGACAAAGAAAGCAATTCGATTACAATATGCCGATTAACAAATTTGGGCCAAAAGGATTGCAGTTTCCGATTAAATCCACACTCTTCTACTTTACAATATCTCGACTTTTTATAACCTTTCACAAAACCATAAAACTACCAGGCCTTTAGTCAGCTTATTAAACCCAATTTTCTGCTAAAACTCTCAAGCAAATTCTCACTCCCGAAATATTTCACTTTAGATCGAAGCGGCAGACAAGCAGCTCCGCGCAATTCGTAAATTCTTAGAGGAACAAGCGAACGAGCGTGAAATCGAGCGCGACGATGCTGCTCGACAGATTCAGACGCTGCAGGAACAAGTTAAAGAACGCGAGCGCGAAAAAGAGCGAGATTTGCGCATTACGTCCGAGGTAAGTTATCACGAAGATTTTCTGGGTATTCACCATTATATATATTTTCTATTATTATTTAACGCTCACTTTTTTGGTACACAATTTAACAACGGTATCTCAGGTTTTTAAAACACTGAAACTAAACAAAGGGATACAGATAAAAACTATAAATGGTTATAACATTACTGATAGAAAGGCAAATATTTAGCGGTTATTTGTCATTGTTCCATTCATGGGCTTAGTAATAATTGGCGATTTTAAATCTGAAGCGGAAATCTTGTATTTCCTTTTGACGATTTTTTTTTTAACAATAATCGGAAAACAAATTTTTGTGTAAATCGCAGAATATAACAATTGAGCTTGTAACACGCATCACCGCTAAAATAATTAACACGAGTTTTTTCTGCACTGTGGTTTTGGTTTTCTGTTTGACGCACAAACCAGTCTTCACTGTCGCCTGTATCATCACCGGTGGCCCGTGTGCTTGAAGCAACTGACATCAATGCAGCTGTGAGTGAGATTTTCTTTTATCGCGTACGAATGTATTATTTTTTTTCAGAATTTAATACATTTTATTCCTCCAGAATTTTCATTTCAGTCATTGTATTTTTAACCCTGCTACTGGGTCGTTAGAAAAGCCGGGATACAAATAGGTCACTGGGTCATTTGCGCCCGGCGTGGCTTCTCTTATCAAGCGTCAAAAAATTACGAAATATCTTAATTATAGATCCGCCTCTCTAACGTAAAGTTCTATTTCGTTTTATAAAATTCTTAGTCTTCTATTTTTCTATTTTTAGAATAGAAATTTTTTAAATTTGATACCGTAAATGACTAACGAGCGACTCAAGTCTGTCGAAAAATGTTTCGTTATTTTGATAAAACATTATGGGCTTTGTCCCATTTTCCTATTCTAGAGATTAAACAAATGAGTCTTAATTAAACTCATTTAAGCAAAAATAGTATAT
Source organism: Tromatobia lineatoria (assembly GCA_949699805.1). Classification (NCBI taxonomy): domain Eukaryota; kingdom Metazoa; phylum Arthropoda; class Insecta; order Hymenoptera; family Ichneumonidae; genus Tromatobia; species Tromatobia lineatoria. Next base: position 6,926,351 of record OX453048.1, read on the forward strand.
TTTCATTTTCTTTTTTTAGAGGGAAAAAATAACAAAAACTAGATTTAGTGGTTGTGTATTTGTTAATTTATAACGACGGCGAAATGGAATTTTTATTTATTTTTTCGAGTCGTAAGAAATTTAAAATTAGTAGATTGTAAGTGTAAGGATCGTTGCAAACGTCACTTATCACATTATTTGTGTGGCATTAATTGTGCTTCGGTATTATATTTGGGATATTATTGCGCGTCGTCCGCTTCAAATAGCGTAATCAGATAACATATGTGTTGGTTGTATCACATCTCGACATTTCTATAGGCAAATTGAATAATCGGGCTTAATACTAATGACACAGGTTGAGGCTCTGGAGTCTCAGATGCGCGAGATGACGTCGTTGATGTCAGACACGGAAGCAAAGAAATCCGAGACGGAGAGCGAATTAAAAGTGGCCGTTGACAAAATCTGGGTATTGCGGGACATAATTGTTGATCTCGAGCAGCAGATTCAAGCGAGGGTTGAAAAAGAGGAGAATTTATTGAGTCAAATTGAGCAATTAGAAGATGTTATCGCCGCTCAGACGAAAAATCAACAAGAATTGGCTCAAGAGTTGGACGCTATCAAAATGGGTGGCGAAAATAGCCAGTTGAATGATCATATCACGCATTTAGAAGTAAGTTTCATCTACTATTAAACCAATAACGACGCTTAGACGCCCTATAAAATAGAAAAATCTTAAATCTTAAGCATCCAAAAATCGAAATAGTAAAAACATTCACGCTTTAAATTGCAGTGACTTCTTGTTTTCTACGATTTAAAAGTGAGATGCATTTTTAATGGCATGTTATTCAAATTTTCCCTGCATTTTCGAAAAAGTACTTGAACTTTATATAAATTCAGAGATGTATTACATCGTTTCTCACAGTAGCTTGGTTCATTAAATGGCGTGAAAACATGCAGATTTTTAGCACAACATAAATCGAGAATTTTTGTTCCCGAAAAAAATAATTCGTCTTAAAAGTAAGAAATTTTCTCAATCAAGTAATAGTAAAATTCTCTTGTTTTTATTGTTGTAAATTGATTGTTACGTGTAAATTCTATTTTCTTTCATGGAACTAGAATGTAGAAAGCACTCCTAAAAGGAGTCTGATGCATCTTTAAGGATGTATGACAGGTACAGTCCCGCCAAAAGTGAGTTTCAGAGACAATTTCAATCACTTCCTGATGGGATAAAAATCGGAAAAAATAATGCACGTAAAACGTGCTAACTTTTTTTTAATGAAAATGATACGTTCATTTTTTTGAGTGCGTATGAATTTTTTTTAGATTTTTTTCTTTATTTTGATTTTGATTTTTTTCTTAAATGCGCAGAATATAACAAATTTTGGATACGCGTTTTGTAAAAAAATCTTGAGTGTAGTAGATGGTTTTATGTCGAACACATATCCAAAATTCGTTATTTCGCGCACATTTTTAAAAATCAAAAAATCAAAATAAAGAAAAATCTGATAAAATTCATACGCATTTAAAAAAATTTACATATCATTGTCATTAGAAAAAAAGTTAGGTTGACTGTTTATTTGTTGAACAATTGTTTTTTTCACCAATTTGTTAATAACATTTTGGTGAAAATGGTAATAACTTCCATCAGGAAGTAATCAAAATTTTCTCCGAAACTCCCGATTAGCGGGATTGTACCTATCATATATGCTTAAGTATTCCTGAATTTTCGGATAAAGATTCAAAAGAACTTGAATATAATCAAGAAATTGAAAATCAAAAAATGTATTGCATTTCTTCTATTTGGATCTACTAAACGCGACCGTAAGGTCTTGCAGATTCTCGGCCATAAAAATGTCTAAGCGTACATTTAGGCAACTCTTTACCTTGAGTCGGTTCCTAACAGTGTTTTACTCTTTTCCTCAGGAGGAGCTCAGAAAACACAAATTGAGTTCCGAGCACTTCAACGTAAATTCATCAGCTCTTAAGCAAATGAAGCTAGAAATGCGGGACATGCAAAACCAGTTAGATAAGCGAACAAGAGAGTTAGAGTCGTTGCATATGTGCGGTTCTAACTTGAGTCTCAGTCAGCCGAGCGAGGATGTTTCGATTCGCGATCAAATAGACGTTACGCGTTGTCCAACGCCCGACGATCCGAATTCTCCTCCGACTTTGCCGCTCGATCAGCTCCTTAAGCTCAAAGAAAAGATGATTAAACACGGGCGAGCGGAAGAAGTCGCTTTTAAGAGAATCAAAGACCTGGACATGCAGTTGTCGACGCTTAAGATTCAAAACGAGGTACGTTTAATATTTCACGGCGTATGACTTTGAGTACATCATGACACGCGTCGGTTAACACTGCGCTTTACTTATTTGGTAATAAATACTCGACTCGATCGTATCGCTTAGGAGCTTCAAGCAGAACAGGAAATTCTGCAGCAGACCGCGTCCGAACAGTTGTTTCAAATGGAAGCGATGCGAGGTCGTTTGGAACAGCAGAAGCAAAACGCACCATTCGCGCAAAGACAAGCGACGTCGCGACTGGAATTGCAGTTGCACGAAGCTAACGCGAAACTTCATTCCTTGGAGCAAGCTGTCGCTGATAAAGAATTGGAGGTACGATCGTATTCTTTGATAACACTCTAAAATGTTTGGATTTGCATCACCGCATATTTGATTCATCGGTTAATATATTAAATATAAAATGTAGTAAAATGACAAATTTTCACGTTAATTTTCCTAATTTTCAGAGGATCTATTAGAAAATACTGTAATTTTACACTTCATTTGCATGGCAAATTTAATGGAACTTTATCTATACAAAATATTAGATCATAATATTGTATAAAATATTTCTAACAGAGTAGTTAATTTGTCGCATAAGTTTATAGTTAATTAATTCGTGTTTAAATTGAGTTAAAAAACATTGTTTTTTTTTTCAGTTGAATGACATTAAAACGCAACTTGGACGAGCTAATCAGTTGCTGCAAGATAAACAGAAAGAGTTCATGAATGTCGTACAAACAGAAAATAACACTTTACAGGATCTGAAGGATCGATTGCAGATGTTGGAAGAGGAGAAAAAAGTTTTGGAGGTAAGAGCTTTTCCTATATGGCTTTAAAACTTTTTTTGTTTTGAAAGTGAATACAAGAATATTAGTGAACAGTCCCAAAATTGCTTTACAATACATACGAATAATATTTTTTAAATAGTAAAGAATAGAATATACAAATTTTTTTATGAATAGGGCGAAACTATTGGCTTTGATAAATACAAATTAGATTGTAGTTTTGAAATAGTCTTCTCTTTGAAATGAAAGGAAAATTATCGGCTAACCTAAAAAAAATCACATCAAGACTAGAATTTTTTATATCTCCGTAAATTTTAATATACGTTTCAACAGGCTCATAGTTTTTATCGAAACGTTTATAATTATTTGTAAATTGAACCTTCTTCATTATAAAACCGTAAAAATAACGAAATTCGTAAATTATAATCAATCATTAATTTCTTTTCCTCATAGAAAAAGCTTTGTTTTCGTGAAAAAAAAAAAAAGATTTTTATGTTAATATACTCAGAATCACCTAAAACGTCGAAAAAAAGTGGTCTAGAAAATATGTCTGTATGAGTATGGGTACTAGAGTATTGGCTCCTCTGTAATTGACGTGATTTTTAATTAAATGTATATATGTATACAGGTTTTATGGAATTTTTAATTTCTCAAAAAAATGTCGTGATCGTTTCAACTTCCGTAAAAGTTCGTCAATCTAGCTCAATCGTTTATTTTATAAATGAAGACACGTTAAATGGCGTTTGGTATTGAATTTCAGCGAAATCGGTGAAAGCGGTTCTGATTTTATAGAATTTTGAATTTTTCGAAAAAAAAAAAAAATTTTCTCTAAATCACGTCTTAATTTTTTGATTGAAATTTGGTGTTGATCGGTAAAGTCGTTCGAATTCTACAGCATTTTTAATTTTTTAATAAATATACATTTTCGCTTAAAACTTCCACAAAAGTTGAGAAAGTAAGAGAACAATTTGTACTTAATAAAAATGCGATGTGACGGTGTTTTTTTTAACTTACTGGATTTCGTAAATCATCACCGAATAAAATAAAATTAAAATAAAGATGCAAAGTAGAACCTTGCACATTGCTTCCTCACTATTTTTCGATTTTAACAAAGCTTCCTCTATGAGGAAGCCAAAATCAATTACCATACTTCCTGTGTCTAGATCAGTCGATTTAAAAATGAATTTCCTATTTTTTCCTAATACAGTCAAAAGTAGGTGTTCAAGAACGTGCTCAGATCGAGCTTCCACAGTTGATAGACTCGATGTTGGCCGATAAGAACGAAGAAATCGATCACTTGAAGGAACAATTAACGAAGCGCGACAAGCAATTGCAAGCTTACGTGTCTCTGAACATCGACGAAAATCAGGCGAAGCAATCGGAGCCGAAAAACAGTGCGCGTACTTTGAGCGATATTTTGTCCATTCACTCGGAGTGCGAGGACTTTGTAGAAGCGATTAGAGATGGCCCAAGTGTTACTCAAAACCAGCATCACAATATTTCCACTTTCAAGGTGCCTTCTAGCTTCGTACAAGCAAAAGAAGCTTTTCAATCGTCCCCCGCTCCTCTTATTGAAGTAAACAAAACGCTTATCTACGTTCCGCGTCTCGAACTCGGCTCTTCTCACTCCCAAAGCCCGTCCAGCACTTGTCCTCGTCATTCGCGAGTATCTCTCGATCTTATGCACAGTGACTTTGACCTTAAGTCTCCTTCTTCAGGAGACGTCAGCGAATCTCCGCCCAATCACACTAAATCGAATGGATTAGCTGAGAACGAAATTAGCTGTACTTGCGGTCAGGATTTACATTCTCAAAAGGCTGACAAATCATCCAAACAAACAAAAACTCCTCAAGGAGTTTCACAATTAACAAACACCGGAAATTTTGAGAACGGAACGGTAAATCTTCAGATACAAGAATTGGAGAATCAATTAAAGGTCATTCAGGAAGAGTTGCAGGAAAAGTCAACGACTCTTAACAAAAGAGAACAAGACTTGAACACTCTGCAGAGAAATCTCGAAGAACTGCGAGTTGAATTCAAAGACACTGCCGAAACACTTGCGAGGGACAAAGATTTTTACAAAAATCAGTACGAGCTTTCGCAGGCTTCGGAAAGCAAAATTAGGAGAGATTTGGAGGAAGTAGAAAACACGCTTAAGCTCCAAACCGATGAGTTGGAGGAATACAGACAGATGATTCAGGTTAATGAGAGAATTTTGACGGAAATGAATGACGATAATGCAAGATTGAAACAAACAGTCGAAGGCCAGTTGGAAATCAACAAAACTTACGAAGTTACGCTTATGGAAAAGTCGGAGGAACTTAAGAATCTCCAACAGATAATTTTCGACAAAGATGTCACCATAGAAACCGTTCAAACCCGAAATCTCGAGATCGAAAACGAAAATAAACAGCTGTACGAATTCAAGACAAAATTCGATCAATGTAAAAAGGAACTTGTCGATTGCAAGAACGAAATAAAAAGATTGACTGATGGCTTAAATAATCGCGACCAGATTATCAGGCGATTGGAGGAAATGGCCAGAAGATCGAGCCTCTCAGGCTCATCTTCTCCGGGCGATAACAAAGATCAGGAGATTCATCATCTGCAGGAATATCTTAAGGAGAAGGAAAAAGTTATTCGCCAGATGAGCGATGATAGCAAGAGTTTGCATCGCGCGCTCGAAACAATACAGAATAAGATGAAAGAGTCCGGCAACGTTGTGGAATTGCGAAAGAAGTTAAAGGAGGAAAGAAGATTTAATGCGGAATTGAAGGAAATGGTTGAAAAATTGAAACTAGAATTAGAGGGCCTTAAGGATGAGTCCATGCGTCAATCGATAGAGGGAGCTGATATCGAAGATATGGTTCAGAGAGAATTGAACCTCTCAGCTCAACTAGATCAGCAAATTATGGATGTTATTGAGAGCGAGTCCGAAGAGACTACTTCGAGAAGGATAGAAAAACATTCCTGCAATTCTCTTACAATTAAACCCGCAGAACACGATCGCATGGAAAAGGTTATGCAAAAGTACACAGAAGTGCGACAGAAACTCAAACAAGCGAATAAGACCAACGAGGAGCTTACGAAATTGAAGGACGATTTGGAGATTGAGAGGGAGATGCTTAAGGCTCAGGTTTCTGAGTACGAAAGCCGTATTTTCCAACTAACGTCGGATCTGGAAGAAAAATCGAAAAAAGTTAACGATCTCGATTCAGAATTGTCGTCGAAGAGAGCGTTCATTCGATCGCTCGAGACGCAATTGCATAAAGAACAGCATGCGGCTCATGCAGCTCAAGGACATGATTCTGAGCTTATTTGTCAATTGAGACACAAACTGGTCGCGTCTTTGGACAGCGAAGAGCAATTACGTAAGGATTTAACAATTTTGAGGCAGGAACACAAGAATCTTGAGACTCAGCTTAACTCTGTAAAGATTCAGGTAGAAACGCAGAAGTCTGGCGAATCCAGTGCTCTCACGGATCTCGTTAAATCGGAGCAGATGAAGTATGTTACTTTAGTTGAAAAGTTTGAGAAGGAGCAAAGAAATAACGCGGATCTGAGAGATTCACTGAAGAGAATCGAGGTGGAGAAGAATCGTTATGAAACGCAGCTGGAAATTGCTATTGAGGAGCAAGAAAAATTGGAAAGCAGCCTCGCGCTCGCTGAAGGCGTGAAGGAACATCTTGAGATTGATTTGAAAAGGACGAAGGATGAATTGAAGACCAGAGAAGCTGAGTGCGAGTGGCTTCAGAAAAGAATTAAAACGCTTACGGATAGCTTAAATAAAAGACACCAGCAGACGACGGACGAGCAGATTGAGCTGAAAAATCTGCGCCGAGGAATGAGCAATGCCAGAGAAGTTATGCTGGACTTAGAGGCTGATATGAAGCAATCAAAGGCGCAACTTGCTAAGGCTGTGGAAGAAAGAACTGAATTGGCACAATGGGTGCAGAATTTGACGGAGAATGAGACTGAATTGAAGAGAAAACTTCACAGTGCTAAGGAAGAGGAGGAAAGGCTGAAAGAGGTTGTTGCGGATTTGCAAGGTGAATTGCAAGTCAGTGTCAAAAGGGAATTGGAGCTCACGGAGGAATTGCAGAAAGAACGACTGTCCAGCGAGAAAAATGTTCCTGCCAAGTTTGTCCAGAAGATTAAGGTAAAATTAAGATTTTTTTTAAAAGGTCTTTTATACACTTGCAGCGGGCAAAGAACGTGATTTTCTTGATTTTTTTTCGACAAGAAAATAAATGTTCTTTGAAAAACTGTAAACAACATTCATTAGTACACATGTTCATATATTTGTACAATTTTTTTCATCAAAAAATTTCTCAATATGACGGAACTCCAGCTGTATTTCAGTAGCACTTTTTTTGAGCGTCAGTTACGGTGGGCATGAAAACTTGAGAACAGTTCTTCCGAAAATCAGAATTCAAAAATATTACATTAGTACATTGCATTAGCTTGGGCCTGAACGAAGGATTTGTAAAAAATTTCATTTAAAAAAAAATTGCGACACTTTTAACAAAAAAATCATTTTTTGAGGTGTTAAATTTTCGGTTTTTTTGTAACAATTTTTTTTTTAACAAAATTCGAAATTCTTTGTCCAGGTTTGAGCTATTATAATAATAATTAAGTGATGTAAATTTAGTTTGGATTGGATCAATAGCTTTTTTTTAGTAATCGTGCCCACCGCAAAGGTATTTTTAAAAAAGATAAACGCGTTTAAAGAGCTGCACCTATAGTTACAAATCTAAAGTTCCGATCTTCATGAAATTTGGTAAGAATATTCTTCAGTCATTGTACTTGAAGAATATGTAATTTAAAAAAATCCGATTTCTCCGATCATTACAATTGTATATAACCCCTTGAGGATGTATGATACGTACACTCCCGCCAAAAGTGAGTTTCAGAGACGGTTTCGATCACTTCCCGATGGGATAAAAATCCGAAATAAAGAATGCATAAATAACGTGCCGAAAAGATTGATTTCGCATAATAATAATCCCAAAATGTTATTAACCAATTGGTGAAAAAATCAATTATTAAACAAATAAACAGACAACCTAACTTTTTTCCATGAAAATGATATGTTAATTTTTTTCAGATTGTTTTCTTTATTTTGATTTCGATTCATTTTATTTTGGAAAATGCGCAGAATATAACAAATTTTGGATATGCGTTTTGCAAAAAAAAAATCTTGAGTGTAGTAGATAATTTTATGCCGAACACATATCTTAAATTCGTTGCTTCGCGCACATTTTTGAAAATAAAAAAAGTCAAAATCAAAATAAAGAAAAAAAATTGAAAAAATTCATACGCATTCAAATAAATGAACATGTCATTTTCATTAGAAAAAAAGTTAGGTTGACTGATTGTTTGTTGAACAATTGTTTTTTTCAACAATTTATTAATAACATTTCGGGATTATTATTATGCGAAATCAATATTTTCAGCGCGTTTTATATGCATTATTTTTTTCCGATTTTTATCCCATCGGAAAGTGATCGAAGTTGTCTCTGAAACTCACTTTTGGCGGGACTGCACGTATCATACATCCTTAAGACAAAGTAAATATTTGCCAAATATTGGGAAAATGTTTAAGTATCCGGATTGGAAATGAGATTATATTCACTGTGAAAAAATCTACTTGCAATTTAATGTACATGTACAGGAAGTTTTCATGCATAAACTGGTATACTAAATTTACTATTCAAGAGTGATGTCAAATTTTTGTTGGTACAGTAATTGCAAAAATTGGCTTCAATTTTATTGTTGGAGTACTTTAATTTTATTAAGTTTACGACGAGTTTCTAGAAAAAAACATCCAGTCTTTACTGGCATCGTTCTATTATTCTGTCTCGTCTTGAATGCTGCATTTTTTATTTTCATAGAAATCATGAAGTTTCAAAAATATTTTATACAGGAGCTGAATGAGAGCATCGACAAGCATTCTCACGATAAAAGCGTTTTGCATGAGAAACTACTAAAGGCTCGTGAAGCAACGGAACAGTTTGCTGTGCGAATAAGAGAGTTAGAAACGCAATTGATGCAGAAAAATCAGGAAACTTCAGCTCCCGCTGGACATTTAACTTCTCACATGGCAGAAAAAGTAAGTCAATTATTCTAACAATCGTTTTGTCCTTCCAAAATAGTACATTACGATACTAGTGCGATGAAACTTTTTCGCGACGAGTGTGAGTTTGCAGCACGAGCTGAAGGCGAGTGTTGTAATCACATGAGATCAGAAAAAGTTTCTCGCACGAGTATAGTATACAATTTTATGCCACTAGTGCGGGAAGTGCCTATTCCACGCACGCGAGCGAAGCGAAGTTATACTACAGTGTGCGTGAAGTAGGCACTTCACGCACACTGTGGTATAAACGTATATTATACTACGAGGAAGAAAAGTGCGTAATTTTCGCCGAGGCTCTAGTTCGTTATTCGCGCAAAGCGAGGGTTAACATATCCTAAGGAAAAAAATCACGCTGCCTTCCGTAAATATCATACGATACTTTCCCCTGGTTTTGCTGAAAATAACCACGACGTACTATTAATTATTGTTGAGTAAAAAAACCAGATTTTTGCTCTTAGTGATAATAAAATAGGACGATAGGGGTCAAAATTGCGAATTAAAAAATAATAAACTTTTGAATCTAAAATGGCCGTCACTATGAAATTTGCTATTCAAGCCGTTTGCTATTTTGATTAGTCGCTATTTCAATCGCATCTTCATAAGATGGGACACAAAATAACGTATGATCAAAATAGTGCGTGGCTGAAATGGCTGAAATGGAATTTCATAGTGATGAGCATTCTCGATTTAGACATTCATTATATGAAACTCACGATTTTAGCCTTTCATTATTTTATTCATTCGCTGAATTGACCTCCGGCCGATCAAGTATCAAAATAGAGAATAAAAATGTTGAAGCCGCCAAAATGTCTATTTTTGTTGTCCACGATACGATGTCTGTAATTTGATTTATTGAACAGTTGCAGCATTTTTATGGGCAGTATCTGCGAGTCAACAGCAGAAGAAAAGCACTTGCATATCAAAAGCGTTACTTGCTTTGCATAGTAGGAGGCTATCAATTGTCGGAAGAGAATACGCTGTCGATTCTCGCGCAGCCGACGCACGAGCAAAGATCTTACACAACTTCCAGTGCCAATCGAAAAAGCCCAAAAGTCCGCTTCAGATCTGCGGCCCTAGTCATTGTCAGTATACACAGAATGAAGTGGATGATTCTGCGCTGGCGAACAGGTAGAAGAGTCGGAGCCAACGCTGTTCTAGGCAATTTAGATCACAGTTTCGTCCCTGTGAGGAGGTCGGCGACTAATCACTCGCCGCCTGTCAGAGAAAGGGCTACAGCAAGGTAACTTTTAGAATTACCACAATTTTTTACATTTTAATATAGACACATCGTAGAAGTATTTTAGTATTAGGAAAAAATAAGCTAATAGACAATTAAGATTATTATCCGTTCGTGTCGGAACATCAAATCAATTAAAATTATCTATGATTAGCAGGTGATTTTTATACCAAACACGCACTATCAACACGTTTATTATTTAAGAATACCATTAACGAGGCATCTTCGTATATCGATATGGAAGATTAAATTACAAAATCAATTTATATTATAGATTAAAACATTCTGAACGATCTCAAAAAAATAGAAAGGGTTTGACCGTTTATAAATGAAAATATCCCAAATTGAAATATGCCTTTTTTAACACGGTTTCAAATGGCCGTCGAAGGTTGGCACTTTATCGGTGAATTTGATATGCTAATAGAGAAGATGCATTCAAAATAATTATTTCAAATGATAAACTGAACTCTTACAAAGCATTAAAAATATGAAAAATCGTATTTAACCGCAGAAACATTTTAAAAAACAGTGTTTAACTAATTACATTTGTGAGATTTTCAATCTCAATCGAAGAGACTTGGCAACGCTGCGCATTCTGAGGGAAAATAGCGGACTAGGAGATCGGACTCGTCGATGGCGGGAATTTCAAAAGTTTATTTTTGACATTTTATGAGATTGAAGCTTCTTAGCAAATATAACGAAAAAAATTCTGGAATCCCGAAAGTTTGCATTTTTTTTTGAGAATTAAATCAAGCTGAATTAACGCTTGATTATAATTATATGACTGCTTTGTAGTCAGTAATTAGTTATACATTTTTGAGATTGAAATACACGCTGAAAGTAAACGCAGTGATACCAACCTCAACATATGTGCGACGTTGCCACGAACTTCGTGCTACGTCTCGACGTGTGAACACCCAACTTTATTTCGCCCAAAATAAAGTTGGCCCAATAGTCACATGAGTGACTTTGCATTTCGTAATTCGTAGGAATAAAATAGAAGGAAATTACATTTTGCGTTAACACCCTGCTCAGTGACTGAAGGGGAAATGCACTACAAATTAATTTTTTTTTGTCATTTATATGGAAATTTCTAATAGTGCGTTTGTTGACTAGGATGACCCGTAGATGCCTCCTTAATAACGAAATTATTTGAAGGTTTAGAACATAATTATGCAAAATCATTTTGAGAATTATTCATGTCCGATTATTCCCTCAATGAAGCTAATAAATATGCGCAAAATACGAAAAATCATTGTGATTGGAAGAATTAATGTAATGAATTATCGCAGAGGAATATCTTATAGCTTGCTTTCGTTATTTGATTTACAATTTCCAATCATTTTGCTTCCTCATAGACGAAGCTTTTTTTGATGAATTTTTTTTGTTTGAGATTTTTATGTCAAGACACTGAATTCTTCAAAATATCGAGGAACGTGGTTCAGGGAAAATGTCCGTATATATATGTGTGAACCGTTCAACTGATTTTGCTAAAGTTTGGCACACAAGTGAAGCAGCTGTTTATCTTTGACACTTGCAATTTTTTCCACGTGAATTTCGAGTGAATATGCTTGCAAAATAAAGAAAATCAGAAATTTTCGAAGCTACCAAAAACCAATATGGCCGTTCGAACTGTGAACACCACCTGTTGCATACTATATGAACATTTCTAGAAATCACTTTCGAAATACGAGAGTGGACGCAAATTCTATGAGATTCTCCGCATTTCTTAAAATCTGACTGACGATAGCACAAAACAAACGCACGCATAATGGAAATTACGTTTACGCAATTCGTTCCCTTCTTGACCGAGATTATAGTCAGAAAAGAAGACCGTGAGTTCTTTTTCCGATTAAACTATGTAAACGGAGTTCACATTTCACGTGCACTTCTTTCGTGCTATCGCCAGTTCAGTGATTTTGATACCGAGAACCTTATCGAATTGTCGACCAGTTTCGTTTTTCGAATGTGATTCCTAAAAATGTTTATACGCTAAAAAATAGTTGGTGTTGGAAGTTCGAGCAGCCATATTGGTTTTCGGCAGGTTTACAAATTTACGGTATTCCTTGTTTTTCAAGCTTCTCCACCCAAAATTCGAGTTTACACAAATGCGCTTATGTTGAGATTATAATTCTGTGCAATATGAATCATATATGCAACAAATTAACAACGTAGTTATCAAAATACGAAACCGAACCTTGTTACCGCCAAAAGTCGGTACAAAAATCTACTCCAGCAATCCTTTAAAATAAGATAATTTTTACTGTAACATTTCACGTATTGTTTCAATGTAAATATTACGAATTTTTCTGTTTCTAAAAAGGAAAATTATAAAATCTTCCAATTCATTGATGCTATTAAATTTTTGGCTGTTTGTAAACTACTTACGATAGATAATTAGTGAAACTGTACACTCAGAGAAAAATATCGTCATTCAATAATCAAAATAGTTAGTCCGACGATAATCTAACTTTAATGTATAGTTGCCAGGAGGAATGACTATATTTTATGGTTATAGCAAATATAAGAAAATTGTTGGATTAACCATTAATATAATTCCCAGCAGGAACGTCTATATTTCATGGTTATAGCAAATATAACTATAGTGGCAATTATCAAGATGATAATACTTTCAAAAACTATTTTAATAGTTTCAAATATTCCATTTTGTTGCATATACGATTTCAAGGTCTGTTTTCAATATACTTGCAAGTATCGTTTATCGAACAATATTATCATCACTTCAACTATAAAACATTGCAAGCCTTGCTATATGTTTTTTATCACGTGAAATCGTTGAATCAACGATATGCTTCTCTCAGTGTATGTCTAATTTATGTTTAACGAGTTGGTTTATAAGAAAATGAATACTATCTTGATATCACCAGCGGAAATGGAGGCCAAGGAGGTTTTTCATTGGAGCACTACTTGCACCGATTCATGGACATCCAGCAGACTTTGGGCTTAGCGGTAGCAGAATCGGAAACCGGCCCCTTAGTTTCGGATTAGCGGTGCGGATCATTTCCGCGAACTGACGAAATTATCGATACCGCGCATAGATTGATAACTCGTAGTGTGTGTTTCGTAACGTAAGCCACAGCGACGTTTATCCGTTCCCGGTGAATTTGCCATTAATGTAATATGTCGAAGCTCGCGCGTAATCGATGACCCGGCGAGGATTAAAAACGTGGTGCATCACCTGTTCACTATTTAAGCAATTGACTTGTAAAATGTAAATGAGTAGTATCTAAGATAAGAGCGTGTGTAAGATAATTTAGTTTTTGACATAAGTTTTACTTTCCTTTTATTATTCCTATTATTATCGATCACATAAGTAATGTGCGTGCCACTATGATGATAGATCATGAAATGATTTAAATTGTATACCAGTGACATAAGTATAAGTGTCAGCGAGACGTTCTTCCTTACGCACAAAAAAAGTTCACCAAAGTTGATTTATTTTTCATAGTAAACTAATTGAAATGCGCGATATCTCTCAATACAAACCTGTGCCTTGTAAATCTTAATACATTTTTAGTATTTATCATCGAAAGTGTTTGTTTTTTACATTGTGATTAAGATGTTACCTTATCAAATGAATAAAAGTATTTGAATTTCCATAAACTTTTTCGCCTTTATTTATCTCTACGATTTGGCGGGACTTTTCTGTGATTCGTTGCGCGATGGATATACAGTTTTGCTAAATTAAAGATTAAAGAGTCTGCGGAGTTACCTATCGACTAGTGGAAGCTAGGCCTACGTTTATCTACGCTATTTTCGGTGGCTTCGGCGAATTAAGAAGGTTGAAATGCTTTACACTAGTTTAATCAGTGCTACATTTTTTAAACAGTTTCTATAAAGTTTCTTCCTTCGTGTAATATCAAAGGGAGGTGATTTTTGTTCCACCACTCGTCCTAAGCTCAGAAAACATTAGAATCACTGAATTTTTTGAAAGAAAAAAAATTAACATGAATTGTCTAAAAAATCGTTTCGCAGGTTTTTCGAATAAAAAGTCCGCGATCTTTTAGTGATATCAATGTGGGATGACTTATTTTGTTTCTTAAAAGTCAATCTATGAATTAGCCGGTAAAAAATTCATAAGTGTAAATATTTTACAAATCAGCCATTTTACAAAATGAAAAAAACTTACTGAGAAAATCCGTAAGACTGAGACATTGAACACTATTAAATATCTGGATGTTCAATGTCTACAACGTTTTCGAAAATGACAAACGAACCATCGGACATTGAAATTGGTTGACAATAACGCGTTTTTCTTTGTAAAACCTCAAATTTACTTTTTTTATACTGTCATCAGTTTCGTGAATCTATTGTTCTGGGTTATAAACAAATATCACAGGATAATTATTTAGCACTGATTAACATAAAGCGTTGTAACATTCTTAAGCTATCGACATATACTTTCGAAACGGAAGAAATAGCGGAAGTATATCCAAGTATATCGATTCTAATATTCAGAGTCGATTTGTTTGCTTGCTTCAATAATCTTTCGTCGATATTTACATATGTACATCGAATCGTATGATAAAATATATAGTGAGTATCTAGGCATACTCATTCTCAACGTTTTTGTTTGTTCATAAGTTCCTATAGGGAGTTCATAAGTTTTTTAAGGCTTTGTTTTCGATAACCACTAAATTTCGATCGTTAGTAAAAGCGGTGTGAGCGAATGGATGATTTTCTAACCAGATATAACAGCGACCGTTCATCAATACGTGTCTGCTAATATATACATATATATATATAAACTTTTATGTATAATCTTGATTACTTCTTTTTCTACTAGTGCGTGAATGACCTGAGGAAAACTCGATAGATTTCTTGGAGTTCAAGTTAAAGATGAAAATGTCTATTAATTGTCGTCTCTGTGATTTTTTTGGACCTACGGGTCAATTACCATTTTACCGCAACGCTAAAATCGTCTCGATTAAACTTGACACTAACAAAAAATCGTTACGATTCGGCACAGTTCGAGGCAGTAGCTGAATCGGAACTCTCAGCACATTTCAATCGGAAATACAGGAGAATATTTTTCAGAAAAAAGAAAAATTGCTTTTTAGTATCACTTTTCAGAATTAATTCTTACGTAAAAATGCATTTTTATGAAATATAGTCGTATAATGCTTCACGATAATTCCACTGCTTATCGAGGCAAGTAAACATAATTTATAAACATGTTTTTGAACAAAGTGCCTATGATTAATGATTAAATTGAATGCAAAATATATTTTTCATTAGTTTGCGAATTTGGCGTCAAAAGTGCTACATAAAAAATTGTGCCACAGAGATAATTTAAAGATAAGCTGTGAATTTGTCGTCCTGCATATTAAGAATGTATGATACGTACAGTCCCGCCAAAAGTGAGTTTCGGAGACAATTTCGATCACTTCCCGATGGGATAAAAATCGGAAAAAAACAATGCATATAAAACGTGCTGAAAACATTGATTTCGCATAGTAATAATCCCAAAATGTTCTTAACAAATTGGTGAAAAAAAAAAATTGTTCAACAAACAATCAGTCAACCTAATTTTTTTTTCTAATAAAAATGATATGTTAATTTATTTGAATGCATACGAATTTTTCCAGATTTTTTTCTTTATTTTGATTCTGATTTTATTCTATTTAAAAAAAGGCCAGAATATAACAAATTTTGGATATGTGTTTTGCAAAAAAATCTTGAGTGTAGTAGATGGTTCTATGCCGAGCGCATATCCAAAATTCTTTATTTCGCGCACATTTTTGAAAATAAAAAAAATCCAAATAAAGAAAAAAATCTGAAAAGATTCGTATGCATTGAAATAAATTAACATATCATTTTCATTAGAAAAAAAGTTAGGTTGACTGATTGTTTGTTGAACAATTGTTTTTTTCACTAATTTGTTTCACGTTTTGGGATTATTATTATGCGAAATCAATCTTTTCAGCACGTTTTATATGCATTATTTTTTTCCGATTTTTATCCCATCGGGAAGTGATCGATATTGTCTCTGAAACTCACTTTTGGCGGGACTGTACGTATCATACATCCTTAATTTCGATTCGTATTAATATCGAATCTTTCATTCAAAGATTAAAAAAAAAATTGTACGTTTATCAATATTCTTGTAAATTTTCAATTTGAGCGTGCTGAGAGATCCGCCGCCTGACATAATCAACAGACTGAATAATAATTGACTGTCTCATCAATGATTCGAGCATGCGTCTTTAAAATTGGTCGCATTGAAGGGTATAAAGTAATCGTCATGCAATTGTCGTATAATCGCTTCGATGGGACAGAGCCTTGACTCTTTTTTCGTAGCTTCGCTGTCCTCGTTTCTATCAACGTAACTGGCGCTGTAAAAATTTGTATTTTTACAAAATGGAATAATCTGCGTAACGTCTCGTCCATTTATGAGAACTCGGAAGTAAAAATCGCTAGCAACGTGATTTTCGTTTTTTGGATTAACTTTGTACACCTCAATTATGAAGCGTGATGCGTAATGAGGCATAATTGCACGTTCAGAAAGAACACCCAAAGATATTGCCAAATATTCAAGCGTTTTGTCATGACCAGAAAAAAGCACGATTTTTGGCTTCGATTCTGAAATTATTCGCAACATGTGCGAAACTATCGTTCGCAGCAAACCGTAAGCCCTTAATAATCCGTATTTTCTCCGACTGTTACTCTTTACGTTCTGACGAGCTTCCCATTCGGTATAAGCAAATAATCCTGATACATGCTCGGTTTTAACGCAAATTCTTTGCGAGTCAAAGTCGACACAAGGTAAAGATGCTCCATGACAAACGTATGTTAGCAAAGCGTCTCTTAATGTGTTGGGGTCCGTTGTTTGAGCCTGATCCGGTAACTCGAAAACCACGCTCGAGGCTTGCTTTATCAATTCGGTAACCGCTGGATGCGATTTCAAATGATCTGCCATTTCCTGAAATATAAAAAAAAATTCATTATCCCATTAAATTAAATTGCTAGGTTTTTTAGGTTCGTAGAATTTCATCAGAAAACTAAGAGGCCACATTTTCCACATAAATTATAAGATTTTTTTAAAGCCAAAAGAGTAAAGTTTGTTCACGAAAATCCAGCTTCATAAGGAAATGAGAAGAATAAAATTAGCAATTTCCTCTTTACATCGGATTAATTTTTCATTTTCCTTTAACCCGCTAATTTCAAGAACGCTTTGACGACGCAGCTAAAATTTAGTATATCAGCAACGTTCTGTAAAAGTTTATGATAATATTAAACCATATTTTCGAATTTTATGGGACTTTGAATTTTTTAAAAAACTTCTACACATTACTAACAAATAATGTAATGCGAAAAGACGTTCGACATTAAATTTAGGTTGAAAAAATAAAGCGATTGAGATTTTTCATCATATCAAATTTTCGAAACATGAACGGTGTCGTTCTACTAGAAATGAACTTGGACTAACAATGTTCAAATTTTTTCCAGGACGAAGCTCGTCAAGTTTTCCAGAAAAATTAATCTGGGAGACTTGACTCGTTCATTTGCTTGCAATGAACCTATCGGGAAATATCCGATAATTTCGAAGCTCTTGTGGTATTACAAATGAACATTTTTTCGGAAATTTTTTGTAAATTTTAACTAAAATGTCCCGTATGAATCTGTATTTATTTTTTTGTTATAGGCCATGAAATTCCACACATTTATATTTTTTCAGAGATGTATGAACGACAAACTGTTCCAAGATAGAGCCGTTTGAATGAAAAACTGCAAAATTCTAATATCTCATCAGATTTATATTTTATCGTATTGAAATTTGGTGGAGTTTTTTCAATAGCAAAATCCGATGTTTTGCAATTTTCAAAGAAAAAAAAATTCGGTGGTATCGCTTATATAATAAAAATTAAACTGTTAGAAAAGGTCGGACGTTTTTATGCATAAACTCGTAAATTAAATTTAACATCCGTGATTGTGATTCAAAATCAACGTAGTTTTGCCATGAAATTAATACAAATTAAATAAATGTAAGTACTTTCTCAGTAAAATTAAAGCAAATTATAAAAATTACTTTACCAAAAAAAAATGTGTCGTCGCGCTTGCATAGGAAATTCACACCCAGAGAAATGGGTCTGATGAGTGTATTTGAATCAATTATGTGGTGTATTTGGAATGAATGAAATCTCATTTCAATCAAGTAGAGTCTATTTCGATCAGATGAAATTTTATTTCAATCAAAAAGAGTCTGTTTCGTTTGAATAAAATACTATTAGGCCGGCCATTAAATAAATTATTTGTTTAATGGCCAGCCTAATAGGATTGTATTTAATCGAAATAGACTTTATTTTATCTGAATAAAACTTCATCTGATTGAAATAAATTCTATCTGACCTGAATAAAATTTCATTCGTTTCAAATACACACTATATACGATTTAAATAAACCCTTCAGATCCATTTCTCTGGGTGCAATATTCCGGTTTTTGCATTAGAACATGTAGTACATTAAATTTCAAGTAATTTTCACAGCGTATAGTTGAAATCTCGCTAACCTTTGCATATTGTTTCTGATACCGATCTGCGGCAGGACAAGCACAGTCCGAGTTACAAAAGGCGTAACTCTGGCTTTCTCGTAGTGTCACTTTAGCAAGATTTTGAAAGACCTCGTTCTCCAAAAGTGCGTATAGCATAGCAACAGCACTTTGGACAGTTCTTCGGTATCGTGTGCTGTACGCAATAACGTCTTTCGTCGATATGGTGCCATTGCCAAGATTCAATTTTTGATAATAAGCGTTACGAAGTATCAACCCGGTTTTCAGCAGTTGGCCTATTCCCAACGTCGTAAGTTGGCCAATTTTGCAGTCTCTTGTATTGGCGGGAAGCATCGGAAACCCATGAAAAGATCCCAAAAATTGTGCCCAAGCGGTTCTTGAGTAACTCGAAGAATTTTGCAAAAATGTTTGATAACCTTGATAAAAATTTTCCAGCTCTGGATTTAAGCTGAAGTCACCCGCACAATTGACTGTGCTTATATTTCGTACATGTGCTAAAGGGCCACGATCACCGTGACGAATGAACATCAAAACACCTTCTAACGTGACGTTGCCATCGATTTTACCTGGAAGCTCACAGCGGGACTAGTTATAGCATTCGTTTACTCGAAGTAACCAAAATAGAAAGATGTTGAACTATACAATTGAATTTAGTACCTTCAGAACCGGCGGCGATGTCGTTCGGCGAATTACACAGCCGAAATATCCTTCTATTCTTGAGATCGGGCTTCAGGTGCCGAGGAAACTCTCGTATCGGTATTTCGCTACCCAAAGGCCTTCCAGGCATGGAACTCTTCTCATCAGCTCCGATGTATTTATACATTCCTAAAAATATACGTTCGATCGGATTATGAGGAAGATATAGATATAAATTATATAGATATTTCGTTCTATTGTTTATTGGAAATTCTGTGCAGCGAATTTTTTTTTAAATGGAAATAAAGACTTTGGGATGCGATTTTGTTTTTATTATGTTCAGGACTTTTATTCATCTTGGAATTAAATTCTAACAAAAAATTTATTCATTTTTATATGTAAAAATATACAATGTCGTCGTTAATTCTCTTTAGGTTGAGAAGATTGTTTTGTTAGGTTGAAATTTTGACATAGATTAAAAATTGTGGATAAAATTTTTTTTTTTTTGAATTACAATATTTTAAAACATTTTTGGTAGAAAGTAGGACTTGAGCAGCGAGTAGGACTATTACAGCGAATATTATTTTTTTGAGAGATAAATACATTGTTTTCAAATTTTTTTCAAATGTATTTATCTCTCAAAAAAATAATATTTGCTGTAATAGGGCTACTCGCTGCTCAAGTCCCACTTTCTACCAAAATGGTTTTAAAATACTTTAATTCCCAAAAAAAAAATTATTTTTATCCACAATTTTTAATTTATGTCCAAATTTCAACCTAACATGGAACTCTTCTCATCAGCTCCGATGTATTTATACATTCCTAAAAATATACGTTCGATCGGATTATGAGAAAGATATAGATATAAATTATATAGATAGTTCGTTCTGTTGTTTATTGGATATTCTGTAGAGCGAACTTTATTTTTTTTTTTAATGGAAATAAAAACTTTGGGATGCGATTTTATTTTTATTCTGTTCAGGACTTTTATTCGTGTTGAAATGAAATTCCAACAAAAAATTTATTCATTTTTATATTGAAAAATATACAATGTTGTCTTTAATTCTCTTTAGGTTAAGAAGATTGTTTTGTTAGGTTGAAATTTTGACATAAATTAAAAATTGTGGATAAAAAGAATTTTTTTTTGGGAATTAAAGTATTTTAAAACGTTTTTGGCAGAAAGTGGGACTTGAGCAGCGAGTAGGACTATTACAGCAAATATTATTTTTTTGAGAGATAAATACATTTGAAAAAAATGTATGTGTTTATATACTAAGTTCATTTTTAATATCTGTGGGAAAAAATGTATTAGTTCTACTTTCTTCTGAATTAATCCGAGCTTGAAAGTTCGGATTGCTGTGTTTTTTGCACAGAATGCCTTATATAATATTTTTATTCATACTCTGTTTTCCGTAAATATGTTAAACGTTTCTCAAATCCAGAACTTCTTCTTCTTCGAACTTTCTTTTTTCTTATTTCATTCCGTACTTCTGCAAGACTCAAAAAAGTCAGATTGCTGTATTTAAGCATAAGACGCCCCATAAAATATTTGTATACATACTTCCTTCCCCATACATATGTTTAAGGTGTCTCAAATCTAATACTGCAATTATTTCAGAATTAATCATTTTCTTATCCATTTCCGCATAACTATTCAACTTTGAAAATTCGAGTTATTACTATAACTTCCATTTTCCGTGGAATGCCCATAAAATATTCTTATCTTTTCTTTCATCTCCATATTCATTTTAAACAGCCTCAAATCCTGACCTCCATTTTTTCGACATTCCAATTTTCTTATTTAATTGCGTATCATTGCTAGAATTGGAAAGATCAGATCGCTGTATTTCTGCATAGGATGCCCCATAAAATATTTCAATCCATGCTTCCTTTTCCATACATCACGTGTCCCAAACCTAGAACGCTAAGTTTTTGCAAGTTTCTTATTTATTACTGAATTACTGTTCGAATTTCTCAATTTTGTTTGTTATAATATTGTGTGGAATGCCCGTAATTCCAATAACTAATTTAATACCGTATTACTGCGAGCTTTAAGAAAATTCAGAATTCTCTATTTTTGTATAGAATGCCTGATAAGACTTTCATATATGTCTTTCCTTTCCCGTACATACGTTTTACTTTTTTTAAATCCACAACTCCATTTTCTTCGAATATATTTTTTTCCTATTTATTCCCGTACTACAGCAACCCCCAAAAAAATCGGATCGCTGTATCGTTGCATAGAATGCCCCATACATGATTTTGATCCATACTTCCGTTTCCACTCGACTCCCACTTAATATAAAAATCATGCCAAGTATATAAGCCCATAATGCCAATAACTCATTTAATACCGTATTACCGCAAGTCCTAAGCAAATATAGATTGCTGTATTTGTACATAAAATGCCCCTGGAATATTTCTATCTATTCTTTCTTTTCCGTACATACGTTTCACATTTCTCAAATGCACAACTCCATTTTCTTCGAATATACTTTTTCTTATTTATTTCCGTATTACTGCAAGTCCTAAGCAAATATACATTGCTGTAGTTGTACATAAAATGCCCCTGGAATATTTCTATCTATCCTTCCTTTTCCGTACATACGTTTCACATTCCTCAAATGCACAACTCCATTTTCTTCGAATATATTTTTTTCCTATTTATTTCCGTACTACAGCAAAACTCTAAAAAATTCGGATCGCTGTATCGTTGCATAGAATGCCCCATACATTATTCTGATCCATACTTCCGTTTCCACTCGACTCCCACTTAATATAAAAATCTTGCCAAGTATATCAGCCCATAATGGCAATAACTCATTTAATACCGTATTACCGCAAGTCCTAAGCAAATATAGATTGCTGTATTTGTACATAAAATGCCCCTGAAATATTTCCATCTATCCTTTCTTTCCCGTACATACGTTTTGTATTTCTCAAATGCACAACTCCATTTTATTCAAATATATATTTTTCCTACTTATTTCCGTACTACAGTAAAACCCCAAGAAATTCGGATCGCTGTATCGTTGCATAGAATGCCCCATACATTATTTTGATCCATACTTCCGTTTCAACTCGCCTGCCACTTAATATAAAAATCATGCCAAGTATAAAATGTTTCTTTTGTCAGTAGGTAGATCCATCGTCGGAAAATTTACCAGCGACGAGGAGAAAGATCCAGACGCTGAGAATGACGTAGCAGTAAAAAGCCCGATGTTGGTATGAGAGTCGGACCATCTCGGTGAGCATCTTGCGGACAATTGCCGCGTGGGCCGACGATGCGGAGAGTAGAGCGAGTGCGAGGACCACCTCGAGCACCAGGAGCACCACCAAAACGTATGACGATCACGGTGTCGATGCCGATAGCGATAACGATAACGCCGGAAGTGGGGATGAGGAGGTTGGTGCGGGGTCCACGTTTCTCTCGGCTCGGATCGAAGCATCCTCTAACGTTTCACGTGCCACCCTCGCACCGGTGCAGCATTATCGCTCGCGGGCGTAGCTCGTCACCGTAAACCACACGAGTTATTATTTTTCCTCGATGTTATTATTATTAGTATTATTATTATTATTATTATTAAATGGCTCTGTATGGTCAAGTATAATAATATGAGTGTACAAGCATATATATATATTCATATATATGTATATATGCAGAAATGCACTTTGTTTTGTTTACGAAATGCGTGCACTTTTTTTTCTGTCACTTTTGACCTCACGCAGAAACTGAATTGACGTTTTTTACGTGAAAGTCGTTCCTGTTTCACAAGCACATACGAGAAAGCTTTGCGGAAGTGCCACTAGGCTTCCTGCGCAAGCGTAATCATCCCCTCGATAAGAACGTTGTGTTTGTAGCGTTTTCTTCATCCCCTTAAACATGCGCAGTCAGGAGTTGGGATAATGCGCATGTGGTTTGCTGTGGGTGAGAGCTTTCGCTGCGGTAACTCGTGGTACTCTTACGTCATGAGAATCGCGGGTTATTTTGAACGGAAGGATAATATTAAATTATGGTATTGTGGGGGAGTTTTATATATAGCGGCGGGGAATTGTATTGTTGAGAGATGAGATTTTGGGGATGAGAATTTTGGGTAAGGCTGTTTTTAGATATGTTGGAAATAAGTTTAATGAGTTTTCGTAGAGAAGGATAGAGTATATTTAGAACTGTACAGGTAAAATTGAATATCTTCGTTATGGAGGGAAGTTAATGGGTGAAGATACAAAATTTAATAGGAATAATGAAAAAGGGAAAGGAGTCAATTAATAATGACACTGGAAATAAATAATTGTGATGGGGTAAATTTTAAAAAATTTGAAAATGAATTACGAATTATATTGCGTCACATGTCATTGATTGTCTTCCCTTGTTAAGAAAGATGCAAAGCTGAACTCAGCAAATTGATTTCTCATTATTTTTGGTTTTTTTTTTACAAAGCTACTTTTATGATGAAGTAGCTTTGTAAAGTAAGAAACAAACAAAAACAATTAGCAAGCAATTTCCAAAGTCCAACTTTTCAACTTTATTTTTTATCGAAGTTAAATTTTTGAAATATTTGAACTATATAACAAATTATGACAAAACTGTGTACCTGTTATTGCTAAACACTACTGATTTCATGTATAGAATTTGAGTTCGCTATGTTTGTTTTGCTAAAGTTTATGCAATAACAAAATTTTTTCTAAAAGTTCAATTTCTGCACTCAGAGAAAATTATGGTATTAGTAACCATAAAGTGACAACTACTCATTTGTCGTTGGTACAAACATAGTTGTTAACACTTAATTAGTCGTCACAACTATTTTTATAGTCACCGTAACTATAAAAGGACTAAAAACCAATAGTTGTCACTTTGTAGTTAACTGTACTATGACGATTTCTCTCAGTGTGAGAAATTTGAACCGTATGACAAGACTATATACTAATCACCGCTAAATCGTAACGATTTCATGTATGAAATTTGAGTTCGATATCTTGTGCTTTGCCAAAGTTAGGGCAAAAACGTGAATTTTTCGAAAATTTCGAATATTGCATAAAATCTAAACCGCTTTTTTGATTTCGGTCAAATTCAATACCAAGCAACATCAAAAATATCTGCACGTATGAAGAATTATTTAGGAAAATATCGACATTTTTACGAAAGCTAAACCACGCACGTCGCTTTATGAAAAAATACAAAAAGCTATAAAATAAAAATTCCTGCAGAAAGTAAAAAAAAATTGCATCAGTCAAAATGCAATTTTTGCAAGGAGGCGCCTCCTTCACTTGTCTACTAAATTTTAACTTAATCGGTTAAACGGTTCTCAAGTTACAGATAATTGAAATTTCGAAGCCATGCATTTTTTTTCCATAATGTATGTAGAAATTTTCGTTTTATAACTTTTTAATGGTTTCAAAACGCGTTCTAGCTTTCGTAAAACTAGCAATATTTGGCTGAATAATTAATCACACGTGCAGGTACTTTCCATGTTATGTGGTATTGAATTTGACCGAAATCGGAAAAGTCGTTCGGATTTTATGGAGTTATGAAATTTTCGAAAAATTCACGTCTTTGCCTTAACTTTCGCGAAACATTCGATAACGAACTGAAATTTCATACATGAAATCAGTACTATTTAGCGATGATTAGTATTTAGTTTTGTCATAATCTACAATAGCCAAAATAAATAATAAATATCTTCCTCATAGAGGTAGATTTGTTAGAAATTGAAATTTAAAATATCTTCTTTACAGCTGTCTTCAAATTTTATATGAGGAAGCGATGTGCAAAGTTCTACTTTGCATCTTTTTTTTTGTATGTCTCCAGCAGTAATTTGGCCGGACAATCAAGCACAAATGTTTTAATTACACCCATGCAGAATTTAACGTAAATTTGTGGCGTATTTTCATACTACGAAATCGTCTATACTTTTACCGATCACAGTCGGTGAGAAAATCTACTCCAGCACCCCCTTAATTTTTAAAAATGAATTTTACCTCTCCTCACCTAGTGAATTATCTACCGCATGTAGGACAAGCGGATTAGTCATGATCACCGTACGACAATGATAATGCAGATTTCATGATGACATAGGGTTGTCGTGATAAGCGTTAGGCAAAAGACACCCCCTGAAAAATATTCTGATCAGACCATATCAGGCCCGATATAAGTCGTCCATATCAGGCCTGATATGAAAATTAGCCATATCAGACTATATATATGCCTTGATATGGCAAAATACGTATATCCTTAACAATCCATATCAGGTCTTATCAAGTTATATCAGGTTTAAACAGATAATTATATGTAAGCATATTCAACCAGATATGGCAATATCAGCCTATAGGCTGATATATCAAACTATATTAGAAAATTTCTTTTCAGGGAAACACAAACATCATTAGTATATATGTCCAGATCAAGACATATCAAGCCATATCAAACTTGATCAGAATTTTTTTAATGAGTATATCTAACTGTATGTACCCATATAAAGTTATACCAGGCCATATCAGGACATATCAGGATATATAAAATAATATAGTCATATATTATTCATCAATATCAATAATAAAGTCATATCAAGCCTGATATGGGCATATTAAGTTGATAAGGTTTGATCTCGCCTGATATGGGCATATTAAGTTGATAAGGTTTGATCTGGCCTGATATGGCCAATTTTCATATCAGACAAAATCGGGATATATCAAAATTATATATGGGCATATCAGATTATATCAGGCCCGATATAGTTATATCAACAATTTTGATATGGCCTTAGCAGATCATATCAGGCCTGATCAGAATATTTTTTCACGGGTCATGACTTTCGGGGAGTGTGTTCGCTATAATGAGTTTTGAATTTCTGACCATTGTCAAGCCTAGTAAACTTGCACATTCTTTTAAGTCCTTTTTTCCAAAGGGAGATGAAAAATGGTCTCTTATATCCACGGGGTCTCTATGGTGCTGCCGCTCTCGCACTTATGTGTTACGAAACTCGCTTTCCGGTTCTCTTTATGCTCACATACGTTTCGCATTCACATATGTCTGAATGTTTTTTCCTAGTCACTACTGTCAAATTATTGGAGTGGCTATAAGCGGAGTTAGTACACCGAGAGAAATTATAATTGAATACCTTGAATTTTTTAAATAAACCATGTAATTACAAAATATTAAAATGAACGCCTTTATTTTAGCTAATTATATTAAACTACCCAATGAAAATGTCAGATAAAATACTTATTCTTATTCTATCGTCAATCCGACCAGCTCAACTTTTCGTTACATTAAAACAATATTTATTTCAACATTTATTATATGGACAAAATTTATTAAGACTTATTTAATATTTAATGGCTTCAATGAAATGGACTTTCAATTAAAACATATGCATGGTTTATTTTATTAAGTAAATGGTTCTATCGCTCGAAATATATATTAAATGCGTGCAATAATTTATTTATTTGACTCGAAGAAATATCTAATCGGTTAAATTGTACTGGTTCTTCTGACTCAAATAATTTGGCTTTATTTATCACGGACTTTAGACGGCCCGTGCTGTACACCGTCTAATCCTACATCTGTAATATCCTACACCGAAGCGCCACAAATGTAAAATCATACATGTGCGATTTCCTACATAAAAATATCTAACATCTTATTTTTTCCAAAATGAGCATAATGTAAAATCTTTCATGTGTAATATTCTACAGGAGTAAAAACCTACAAACTAAATTCTATTCATGTAAAATGATAAGCATGAAGAATTTTACATCGCAGCCAAATTCGTTTGCTGTATAATTTATTCATGTTGAACAGTACGAATGTACGATTTTACTTCTGTAGAAGATTGCGTGTATACGATTTTACATCGGAGGTAAGTTCGTTCGCTGTATGATTCACTAATGTAGAATATTATGCATGTATGGTTTCACATTCATATGTATTATGCGTGTTACCTTTTATATTACGCTCATTTTAAACAAATTCATTCGATGTAGGATATTTGAAATGTAGGCAATTGCACCCAGAAAAAAGATTGAGTAATATTAACTAAAATTGTCTATTCAACATTTGTTCATTTCAATCAACGAAAATTTGCTTTCCCTGAAACGAATCTGTATTTCATTCAATTTTGCAGTTTATTTATTTCGAACATGCTTATTTATTTAAAGCAGTTTTTACTGTGCAGTGGACACTAAATAGATATTATATTCGTTTGTACTAATAAATACTTTCTTCAGCCGGAAATAATATCTAGTTAAAACGACTCGATACATGTATTCGATCTTTTTTTATTCAAAATCCATTTTGTCCACTTTGGATTTATTCAAAATCTAGAAGTTTCTTTTAATCCAATACGTCATTATTTTTTTTAATCATTAGAAATTACTTCTCTGTAATTGATTTAGTTATTTAAATCAACGTTTCGTTGATGATCTAGTAATGAAACACCAAACTTAACTCGAATACGTATTTATGTTCATCCATAGAAAACATTTGGTTCAATCGACTTGTCATATATTTATATAAAAAATATATATTGTTTAATTGAACTTTTATATAAGTGTCGAATTTTAATAATAGAAGACTATATAATGTGGAAGATTCTCGAAGTACGCATTTCCGCTTTCTGTTCGTCAGTAACGGATTCATGATCGGTTTTTTTTTTATTTTTGAAAAAATTCCACTTATTCGATAAAGAACCTTAGATAAAATAGATTTGAAAACAAACATACAACGTATTGGAAGCACATTAACAAACGTAACGACAAACACAAACTAACATTGAAAGAATTGAATGTACTCGATCCATTTGGAATGAATTTACAAATTTATGTACTTTGTAAACAGAAAGAATAAATTATTTGACGTAAATATATTTTTCTTTGACACGAAGAAATGTATATTTCATTAAAACATTTTTTTTTCTACGAAGTAATGAAGATATATTGCAATAAAATACATATTTCTTAGGTTTGAATATATTTATTAGTCGCTAGATGTATTACTTACAAATAAAAAAAAATATTCGAGTTGAATACAAGTCTATTAGGTCAGCATTCAAATAAGAAAATTTATTTCCGATGCGTAGGTTCTAGTCCAGTTAACTAGATATTTTTTCTGGGTGTGCTCATGTATGATTCTGAGGTGTAAGATATTTCAGATGTAGGATTAGGCGGTGTAGAAACAGGCCTCCGTATTTTATCTAGACTCAGTATTAAAATATTGTATTAGTTACACGGAAAAAAATATCATTGTTTTAATAAAACCACGGTTTGCAGGCTGCCAAAAACAATGTTTATAAATTAACTCCAGTGTTTGTTCTCACAAACCGATTTACCATTGAAACATTAAAAAATTTTTTGCCTGTATTGAAGTTATCGTTTTAATATCATATGAAATTGTAGGAATTGGAAGAGAAATTGAATTAAAAACGTTTGTTTTTGGCAGCTCGCAAACCAAGGTTTTATTGAATCAATGATATTTTTTTCTCCGTGTATACTTTTTCGAACAAATAACTGCTATTAATTATAATACAAATATTTTAATTTTTACACTTCAGCAATAAAAATTAAAAAATGATAAAATCCCATTTTACAATGAATTACAATAATTGAGAGGGTTAATAATTCACTCGCAGAAATATTTCACATGTAATAAGAAATATTAAATCAGACATGAAATGTAATAATCCGTACAGGTTTCGTTATTTTTAGTTGCTTTCCCATACGGAGAATATCCCTTTTCACTTCTTCGACGATAATATACGATCAATTACGTCCGACATTTCGAATTCCCGAAAGACGCCAACGGATCATAATACGAAACCGAAGGCTCGACGTCATGACTAGGACGTGTCCAATACCGGCTCGTTGCTTCTCGTTTTGAATCCCTCGAGACTTTGTCAGCGATGAGTGAAAAATAATACTTGGATTTTTATATTTTTAGAATGACATGAATTCACATGCCAATTTATTAATGACCATGATAATTGCCAGAACAATTTTTTTTCTAAATAAAATTTTTTAGTAAAGCTTCCAAATTAAACTTTGAATGCTTATTTTGAATATTATAGAAAAAAATACATACATAAATGAATACAATCTTGCGCCGCAAAAAAAAAATCGTCATCTTTACATTTTTTTATTTTCTCATCATCTATTAAATTATTTTTCAATATTTTAAATGAAGTGGAATTATAGAATAACAATTCTCGAGTATTTTGATAATCCCTTTATTCCACGTTATTCTTATTATGACAATAGACTGAAGTAGATTGTGGAAAAAGTTCAATCTGGTCTGGCATTAAGTCCTCAGGTGTTTTCGCAGGGACGAAAGGATTTTCCTTGTACTATGCTCGGGGATATATGGAGAATGCAGTGAGGAATTTATACACGTCGCTGCACAAATGATGGCTCAAACAAATTCAGGCACGCGCAAGTTACGCACCGAAAAATAATTTTATAAAAATTTGAGTGCAGTGTGATTTAAAACTCACATTACTAAATATAAGCAACTAATGGGCTTTTTACATGTGTGAACTGAACGGCGCATTGCTTGAAAATCAGAATTTACTTTTGTTTCTCCATAAGGGAAAGCTTTGTTTTCGTGAAAAACTCAAAAGATTTTCATCTCAAGATGCTGAAAACGATCAAAAACGTCGAAACAAGTAATTTGTACACTCAGAGAAAATTATGGTATTAGTAACCATAAAGTGACAACTATTCATTTGTAGTCGGTACAAACATAGTTGTTAGCACTTAATTAGTCGTCACAACTATTTTTATAATCACCGTAACTATAGAAGGACTAAAAACCAATAGTTGTCACTTGATAGATAACTGTACTATGACGATTTCTCTCAGTCTACGAATTGTGTGTATGTGTGTATTAGAGTGTGTCTAAAAAAAACTTATTTTTATTTCATACATCGAAGGATTATAGTCTGGATAATTTTTTTAGAGGTGGCTTAACGACCTTTTATTTTTCGCATTTGATTAAAACGTAGAAAATCAAGTCTTTTGCTTGGAGCGACATAATATTTATTGTACTCGATAGACGGTCGGATGTATGGTATTATTTGACAGTTCCAACGATGAACTTCAATTCCGTACATCGTAAAACGTTTTAGGCCGTTTTATGATGTACGCATAGTTCCCGAAATATTTAATTCTGTGTAAGCAGATTGTTTTTTTTTGCTTTATCAAAAAACGATTACATAAGACGAGCCGCCATCTTCATTGGTACGAATACCGTGAAAATTTGTACAAAATCAGTCAAGGACACGTGAAAGTTACCCTTCATATGATGTAGCCTGATTTTTAAATATTGTTACGTTTACGAAGAAATAATAAATAACGAAAGGTAACGAAAGCGGATTTATTAACAAAAAGAGAAGTCGCGTCAAAGGTTAAGCGTCTATTCTTGGTTGGATCTCGTCAGAGACTGTCAAGTTAATCAACGCGTTGTCAAGACGATCGTTAGTCAGTCAGTCGGTTTCTGTATTCAGGGGATCGGTCGATAAAAAGAATAAGATGAAGTTATTGCTAAGCTAATCGTTACAATATTATGTTTATTATTATTATGGAACAATAAAATGGTTTAGTAAAATAACTACGAATTTTTTAAAACTACTTTATACGATCGAAAATCTCGTTTTATGCTATAATATTGAGCCCCGTATGAAGACAACACCATTTAAATTTTTCTAAGAGGTAGCGAGAAGAACTCACTTTCCGACTTTATTTATAACAAATTCGTGTACAGTGAGAATATGAAAATTTTTCATACCACCCCTTACAAAAATCCATACGATGTCTCCTGTTACCCGACTTAAGGTGGTTTGCTGACAACTATCGTCTAAGTCAGATCAGTGCTAAATTTTCGTAATTGATTCTTTAAAGTTTAATGCATTAAAAAACAATAGTGAAGGGTGATTTGCATTGAAACATGTATACTTAATCCAGTGAAAGATCAATAGTGACGAATTAGCGTAAAGATTAACTAATTAACTTTTCTTTTCAATGGGACACATTTTTGTTGGGTTTTTTCCAAATATCATCAGTAATTCTTCACCAATTACATTGAGTACACTGAGAGAAAAATATGGTAATTTAAAAAATAATATAGTTGGACTGACTATAGTCTAACTATAAACTAATTATAAACTATAATTCCCAGGAGGAACGTCTATATTTTATGGTTATAGCAAATATAAGAAAATAGTTGGATCGACCACTAATATAATTCCCAGGAGGAACGTCTATATATTATGGTTATAACAAATATAATTATAGTAGCAATTATTAAAATGATAATAGTTCCAAAGACTATCCTAATAGTTTCAAATATGCCGTTTTGTTGCACATACGATTTCAACGTTTGTTTCCAATAACCTTACAACTATCGTTTATTAAACCATATGATCATCGCTGCAACCATAAAACATTGTAAGTCTTCCTATATTCGTTTTACCATGTGAAATCGTTAAATGAACGATATGCTTTTCTCTCAGTGTAATAGATCATTTTGTTTCTTAAAAGATACTTCACAAATTGACCGCCTAGATATTTCGTAATATTGATCGCTCAATAATTATAGCCTGTTGTTTAACATAAACAAAAATACTTCCATAAACAACAGGCTGTAATTATTAAACGGTCAACACTGTGTACTATCATGGCGGTCAGTTCATAGAGTATCTTTTGAGAAAAGGAATCAGCTGTCACTAATTTAAATCGATAAAGAATTACTGATTATACTTGGAAAAAACTAAACAAGAATGTGTCCCATTAAAAAGAAAAGTTGATCGGTTAATCTTTATGCAAATTCGTCACTGTTGATCTTTTACTGGATTAAGTATACATGCTTCAATACAAATCATACTTCACTATTTTTTTTTAGCATTAAATTTTAAAGAATCAATTACCAAAATTTAGCACTGAGTTGACTTCGATAGTCGTCACCGAGTTTCTTTAATGCTATACATAGCGGATCTGGAGAACCGCAAAATAACCGAAAAGTGACCGGTCATTATGGAACAAAATATAACTCCAAAAAAACGCAAAAGCAACTGATTGACCGTCGGTTACCATAAAGTGACCGGAAATAAACTCAATTTACTGATCCGGGTTACTATTCGGTTATCCAAAGAACTTTCAAATAACCGAAAAACAACTTTTAACAAACTGTCGGTTACTTCTGCGTTATTGTGAGGTTTAATTTTCATTAAAACATTGGTCTTTTTGTAGTTGCAATCGGGCTCTTTTCTGTGCCAAAGCAATCACCGCTTTGTCAGTTACATGATGATTGTGTTACGGTAAAACAATTGGAAATGAACCTCATAATGACGGCTACTTATATATGACCGTAAAGCGACCATAAAATTACGGTTGCTCAAATCCGCTAGGGATAGCATAAGCTGAGATTTTTCGACCCATGTAATAAATAGTATATTACTTCACTAGGCAGCGAAAGTAGACTATGTACAACCACGTGTAATATTACGACCCGAGCCGAAGACGAGGGTGGTAAACACGCGGTTGGGGATAGTCTACTTTTACTCCCGAGTGGCGTATCCTATTTTTCACCATATCTGCAGCGGAAATTCGAATTACGTAAAACCCCTAGGACGGGAATTCGAACTTTCCGCGCAGGTATGGTGAAAAAAAATTATTTTACATTTTAATAAACATGTAACTGTTTAATAGTAAACATAATAATGATAATCACGAATAAGGCTTAATTGCTTGGTGAACAGTTTTTCCATGTCTTTGAGAAATTTTATACAAATTTTTACAGTGGTCCCAACTAGAAAGATGGCAGTTTGTCTTACGTAACCATTTTTTGAAAGATTAAAAAACATCTGTTTCGCAGAATTAAATACCTTGAGAACTATGCGGCCTAAAATATTTTGTGATATATGGAATTAAAGGTAATCGTTCCAGCTATCAAATGCTAATATACATAAGATCGTCCATCATGTACAAAAATAATAATATTACTCCAAGCAGAAGATTTGATATTCTACATGTTAATCAAATAAGAAATAAAAACGGCCATTGCGCCACCTCTACAAAAAAATCGCACGAAGCTTTCTTTTCACAAGGTTCAATATTACCATCGAGGTATCCAAGCTAGAGTTTTCAGATGTGGTAAGTAAAAAAAATTTTTTTTTTTTAGACACCCCTAGTGTATGTGTGTGTATGTGTGTTAATTTTTAAAATAACGGCTCGAAATTCGGCACACAAGTAAAGTGTGGATAGGCAAAGGCTGAGTTCAAATTTGACGCGAATCTGTCCATTGGCTAAAAAATTATGACACTTTAAATATTTCTAAAATCATTTATTAGCTCTAACTTTCACATTTTTCAAGCTATTGAACTTACATTTGCCCACGAATGGGCTATTATGGACTTATAGTTGGTACAAAATTTTTGAGACATCGATTAAGCCGTCAAAATTTTATGAGATTCTGAATTTTTCGAATTGTTTAACAAAATATTATTTCGGTTCTAGTACGAGTTTCTGTATCAAGTACTGCCCAAATTTGTTAGGAATCAGTAATAAACGTAATTAATCACACAACAAAGCTTTTATTTTTACTGGGAAGCCAAATATAATAATTGATAATAAAAAGAGCAGAATTTCCAGAAAAGCTAGAAATTAAGAGGGAAACTACGTGACAATTTTAATTGTAAACACAAGTCATAGGCATTTGTCATTTTCCACTCTGTGGCGGCGTTAAAAAAGTATAAGACTTCCAAAATAGTTAATCACATATGATTTTACACTGAGAGGAAAGCATATCGTTTATTCAACGATTTCATATGGTAAAACGAATATAGGAAGGCTTGCAATGTTTTATGGTTGAAGCGATGATAATATGGTTCAATATACGATACTTGCAAGGCTATTGGAAACAAACGTTGAAATCGTATAGGCAACAAAACGGCATATTTGGAACTATTAGAATAGCTGGAAACTATTATCATTTTGATAATTGCTACTATAATTTTTTTTGCTATAACCATAAAATATAGACGTTCTTCCTGGGAATCATAGTTTATGGTTAGATTATCGTCAGTCTAACTATATTATTTTCAGAATTATCAAATTTTTCTCTCAGTGTATGATTTACGTACAAATTTAAAAAATATTTCTTTAACGACTTTGACTTTATATAATTCAGTAAATTTGATGTATATAATTTAGTATAAGACGATCCAGAACTCTTGATTACATAACTATGAATACTGGTTGAAATTTTCAAAATAATTGGTCAACTGCCATAACTTTATATAATTAATTACGATGAAGCTTACCCACAAAATACGGCTTGATGAGTTTATTTGGAATAAATATTGCACTCTACTTAAAGAAATAAAATTTTATTTGAAAGAAATACATTTTATTTGAAATTAATATGACTTATTTGTAGGCAATAAATTCTATTTGATCGAAATGAAATCTTATTAGGACGACCATTGAATGAATTTCTTCTTCAAAAGCTAGCATAAAAGGATTTTGTTTCGATCGAATAGAATTTATTTCATTCGAATAAATCGTATTGATTGAGAATTAGTTTTACTTAATCGGAATACATTTTTTTTGGTCTGAAATAGATTCCGTATGCGATACAAATAAACCGGCAAATTGATTTCTCTCGGTGCAACTTTTCCTGTTTCGGGTGGGACTAAAATAAAATTCTAAAACGGAAAACCGTCAAACTGAAAAAAAACGATTTTCTAATGCTTGGCTTTTTTAATTTTATATTAGTATCCTATAATTATCAGACCATATAAGATAAGAATATA
Organism: Tromatobia lineatoria; assembly: GCA_949699805.1. Classification (NCBI taxonomy): domain Eukaryota; kingdom Metazoa; phylum Arthropoda; class Insecta; order Hymenoptera; family Ichneumonidae; genus Tromatobia; species Tromatobia lineatoria. The sequence continues at coordinate 6,961,734 of OX453048.1, forward strand.
AGACTCAGGGACAACTCAAACGGACACCCAGAAAAATAATTTATCAGTTTTAACTAACACAGGTATTAGAATTTGGTTCATTTACATGAAAACATATTTATCTGTTACTGATTACAACTAAATTATTTGAGTTGTAATAACTGAATGATTTCAATTGTAATAAGTTAAACCAGTTTATGAAGGTACCAAATTAATGATATTTAAATTAAATACTCGAGCTAACTGTTGCTTCAAATCAAACATCTATGATACTTAAATCAAAGATACCTTTAGTGTATGCAAATTAGATGCGAATGAAATACGCATTAGATAAAAAAAAATGTATACTCATTCAAAATAAAATGCAAGAAGACTTACAGACGAATCAGAACATTTTTTTATTTCAATTAAATTCTGTTATAATGTAATAAATCTTTTCTCTGAGCGTATGACGTTGTAGTGCACCCACATCCAGAAAAATGATTCATGGGCTTTAACTAGAACAGCAGATTAAAATTCTGATTATTTCAATTAACAATTTTTATTTCTGAGTGCAAGAAATATTTATTGGATTTTATCTACGAGCGTTACTTATTACAACTAAAAGATTTTATTTGTAACGAGTGAATATTTAAATTCAATATTCGACCCAAATATTGCGCCAATTTAAATATATATGATTCTTCAATCGAAGATCTTTTAGTATGGGGGCGATTCCATGGGAATTCAGTCATCAATATTTCTTTGCTCTTTGAAAAATAATAAAAAATCGGTTTTGGTTATTGTGACAATTTCGTCAAATTTCAATACGATATAAAAGAAATCTTTAAGACATTAGCATTTTTCAACTATCCATTTAAACGACTCTATCTTGGAACAGTTTCATGGTACATACATTTCTGAACAATGGGAATGTGTGGAATTTGATGGCCTACAACAAAAAAATTAGCACACATTTATATGGGACATTTTAACTCAAAATAGTTCAAACTTTTCAAAAAAAATTATTAATAATATATTTTTCTGCGCCACAGATACCGCTACTTTTGAGCCAATTCAGAATGGGATTTCAAATTGATTTTCAAGGCAAAATCATTTTTTTTCTCCTTTTTTTTCGAAAATCTCGCTACATTTGAGCCGAATTGATTTCCTCGAATTATATATATAAATAACGAATGTTACGAACAGTTTTTGTAATGGCTAAAGTATTCGTTTCCATTTCTATTTTTGCCCCCTCATGGAGAAATCTTTTTCTTAGATTTTTATATCAAGACATCCAGAATGCTCCAAAATATCTAGAAAAATGGTTTAGAAAAAAGGTCCGTATGTATGTGCGTGTGCGTGTGCAGGTCTAAGACATTTCAATCGTCTGTAACTCGAGAATCGTTATACCGGACAAACTAAAATTTGGTACACAAGTGAAGCATCAATCCATGTTTGACTGATCTAATTTTTTTCGAAATGTATACAGAGGTTTTCATTTTATAGCTTTTTGACTATTCTCAAAAAAATACGTGTGCGCTCCAGCTGTAAGAATGGCGATTATTTGCTGAAAAATCTTGCTAAGTAAATTATAAAAATTGTTGCATGGACCACAATTTGTAGTTATGGTTTTATAGTTGCCTGGACTATCGCGGTGTCTCTCATTGTGGAATCGCTTATATAATAGATCAGACGGTAGGTGCGCTACGTGCAAAAGAAATACGCTATTAAATAAGAATATATATACTTATTCCAAAGAAAATACTGATAGGCTTTCGAAAAAATTAACAAATTTATCCATTTCAATAAAATTCTTCTTATTTTATTCTTTATTATTATTTTTTCATAGATTTTACGTCTGATTTCATTACAAATAAATGATTTTAATTGCAATAAGTCAAGCCAATTGATTCAGACACCAAATAAACGATTTTTGAATGAAATATTCGAGCTAAATCTTGTTCCAAATCGAACGTTTATGGTACTCCAATCGAAGATTATCTCAGTCTATATAGATCAGACGGTAAATGAACTATGCTCTAAAGAAATACGTATTTAAATGAAAATATATAGTCATTTTAGATAACACATAGGCATCCGAAAAAAAATAAAATTTATCCATTTTAATTAAAGTCTATTACAATCCGATAAACTTTTTCTCAGGAAAAAATGTTTTTATCTGAGAGGAAAATTATTTGTTAGATTTCATCTATGATTTCATAACAAATAAACGATTTTTGAATTAAATATTCTAGCTTAATCTGGTTCCAAATCCAACGCTTATGGAATTTGAATCAAAGATAATTTCAGTCTATATAGATCAGACGGTGAATAAGCTACACGCCAAAGAAATACATACGCATTTGAATAGAAATTTAAAAAAACTCATTTCAGATAACATGTAGGCTTCCAGAAGAACACAAAAATTTATCCATTTCAATCAAATTCTATTATAATGTAATAAACTTTTTCTCGGAGAAAAATGTTTCCATCTGAGGGAAAAAAATATTTATTAGATAATCCAATTTATTTAAATACCAATTAAACTATTTTTAAATTAAATATTCTAGCTTAATCTGGTTCCAAATTGAACGTTTATGGTATTTGAATCAAAGATAATTTCAGATCAGACGGTAACCGAGCTTCGCGCCAAAAAAATACACATTTAAATCAAAATATATACTCATTTCAGATAATATACAAGCTTCGAAAAAAAAATTATTTATTAAAATTAGATTTTATTAAAATCTAATCCATTTTTTCTCTAGGTGTATGAGGTTGTAGTACACCCACTGGAAAAAAAGTTTCCCCAGTGAGGAAACAAAAAAGCTCCTGAAGAATGAGTAAAGCAAAAAAAAAGGTCCATTCATCCAGAAAGTCAAGAGGTCCAATAACGTAGTCTGGTCTAAAAATAGAAGTTGCATTTTTTTTCGTAACACGCAATAATGCCTTGAATATTACGCGTCTCGGTAGAATTGCAATTTTGGAATTTTTTTCTTTACAACGTTCTTGTTCCCCGCCTATGACGATTTGTGTAGATGAGCTTGTGCTGTGGGAGTCCGGTGCATTCGCATGCCCCGCAAATTTCTATGCACATCACTCGATGGTGTATTTCTCGTGTCCCCGCGGTTTTCATTTGTGTGTGTGCGCGGAGAGGCTATCTCTGTGTGTCACAGAAGTGAACGCCTGCGCGGGGGTGAAAAGCGCCCTATATAAGGACGCAAAGCAACCCCAAGCGCTACTCACATTCGGAAACGCCACGTCTCGAAGAGCACACTAATTTAACGGAAGAGGACATGGGGTTCTCAAGAAGATATCTCATAAGTCTGCTCTGCGTACTCGTGATCGATGACTTACGTCTTCCTATGGTGAGTGCATTTTTTTTAAACTAATTTTTATTCATTTTTTATTCAACATGTATTCGACAATAGTTGCGGTGTAATTCATTATTTTTAAACGTTCGAAGGGAACTACGAATAATATACGAATGAATAATTTTCCAAATTGTGAAATTATGGACACTTTTAATATTTAAACAAATTTAATTGAACATTTTATTGGTTGCTTTTTTATCGATTGTTTTGTGGAATTTTAATTAAATTTTACTAACATTTTTTATGTTTGTTGTTGTTGTAATTTATTTAATTTTCTTAATTGTGCAATAGCCGTTATTTTTTATTATTTTTATTCATGAGAAGAAATTTTTTTAAATATAAACTGAAATACTTCTTAAGCTAACTTTTGATTGGTGAATTTTCATGCCTCCTTTTTCGTTTCGTTTGTTTTATCGATTTTTTACGATAATCTTTCGGCTAATAATAAAAACGTTTTTGTAGAAAATTACTGTTTTTTTTAAGTATCATTTGTGAAACTTTTTGTTATTGTTTTACTAATTTATTATTAATATTCTATCGGTTGCCGTTTTTCGATTTTTGTTCGACAGGTATGTGCCATTTTTGCTATCTTCAGATGTTACTAAACGGTAAAATAAAAAAACTTTTATTTCTGTTCCGCTTCCTCGCAGTGAAACTTTATGTACTTGAATTTTATTTAATTTTTTATGGGAGCACATTTGAAATAGCCAAAAAAATCGAGAAAAGTGATTCTGAAAAATGCTCGGATCAAAGTGCGTGTCGCAGACTTGACGAATTTAAACCTCTATATCTCGTGAATGGTTCCATCAGTGGAGCTGCTATTGGGCAGATAAGTGAAGTAGTTATGCTTTTTTGCTAACACCAATTTACGTAAAAATTAAAATGCTTGATAAGATTCTATTCGATAACTTTTTTTTTAAAGAACTCGACGCTTGTGCAATTTTTTTTGTCCAGCTAAAGAGTTGTTTAGAAACAAAGTGATGCTAAAAGATAAATGTAATTTAAGTCTAATCTCCAAAGCGGTTGGACTTGCACAGTGTTTTAAAAAAGTCACTAGATTTTCAAGCAATTCAACTTTAGATTACTACTGATCTAAACTGATCAATAGAACATGAAGAAGATAGATGAACATGTTTGAATTTTATAGCCATTTGAATTTTACTTGTGATGCATCCAACGAAACGAGCCGAAACTTTCGACACGTATGTCATAACATGAAAGAATAGATGTAATTAAAGTTGATGCAAAATTCTACGATGCTAGAATTTTATGGAGCTTTTCATTTTTTCACTATGCTGAAATTAATTTTATTAATATTTTTTTTACAAACATTCTTCTATTAAAAATCAAATTTGGTCAACATATCATTCTCTAGCAGCGGACAACACAACTTTTTTCAAATTTTGTGTACTTGCCATTTGAAATTGCCACTATGTACTGAACGAAGCGGAACTAAACGAAAAGGAAAATTTGACAAGAATGTAGGAGAAATTTTCATAAATTGGGATCTGATGTAACTCTATAATTTCCTAAAAGCTACTGAGGGATTAGTTAGAATCTGTGATAGACAGATATTCTTTAAGCCCTTCACAATAGCCTAATGGAGTTACATTTTTGATTCAAAGAGAGACTCGTTGAATACGCAAATGGTTATCGGATTATTCCCAATAAGTTTCTAAGAATCGAAGCGACATGAAAAATTGTAGTTGTGCCGTCACGTTTTTTTAAATATTTGATAACGACATAAAACGTTTCGAGAGATTGTTCTACGAATATTTTTTTTTATCTATAAAGAAATGAATTAACCTCACCCACATATTTTTACGTCCGATCTTTTATTCAACACGTTAACATTAATCTATTCGTCCATAATAAATCAATAACTACAGCACAAACAGAAACAATTTTTTTTGTAGCGATTGTACTTCTAATATTCCCAATATAAATAATAATAAATATTGCAGTAAAAAAGTTTTTAATTGCTGGAAATATCGTGAATGTTCTTAGATAAAATTGTTATAAAAATTTAATTTCTATTGAAATTAACTACTAAAACAAAATTAATGGAGAAAATTAATATTAAAAAATATGGAGTCTCGTTATGAATGGGATAGAAGCTCGTACAGTTTAAAAGTCGTATGTCCTACGAGCCATTGGTGTGTGATATAGATAATTAAAATCAATCGACACGATCACTGATTGACACTTTTCACAAATTTCAATGGCGAAACCTGAATCTGACAGTTTTGATTTTTTTTCCGCGTTCGTCGACTCTTTCACGTCGCCTATTTTTTACACGCCAGTGGAAAAATGAATGATGGTACCACCGAACTCTATTTCGATATATATGTATATATACATACATACATACATATATATATATATATATAAATGCACATAAACAAATACAGCGAAGGTATAAGCTCGCTTTTAATCCTCCGTTAATTCTGGAAAAGGTCAGAGGCTGTACTGTATCGCTATTTGGCCCTCGTAAACACCGATTTACCTGAGATGTGTAGCACCAATAATCGCTAGTCAATATTTCCGGTGAGACGTTCTCCAACCTTTGATGCCAGCTTCTGATTTCGCTCGTGCATTTCAATTATAAGGAGATTACGATCGATTAAGACTCCTCATTATTACCGATGACGTTATTCTGACCTGATCTGATAGTCAGGGTCGACGTTATCTATCACATGTTCACGTAAATATCAACAAGTTTGGTACACTATTTTTTTTATTGAAAAAATGGTCTTTTGAGTTTTTAATCTGATTATTTCATTTTACAAGTATTTTACCTCGTTATTAATGTGATTTTTTTTCTTTAAATTATGATAGAAAGATATCAATTTTTTTAAATATTCGACAAGAAGGAAACAAATTTTTGTAAAATTTCAGAGCGTCATTTCAGATTATTTTGTGATAATATTTTTTTCACTCGTCAAATAAGTTGCTTATTCGCACAAACCTTGAAATCAACGCTGTCAAATGTTTTTGTCTACTGAAACGAATTTTTATTGAGTAATTAATATCTCGTTGATGCGAACAAATATTTATTGCATGGCGTATCGAAAAAAATGAGCTAAGTAAATGATAATTGCGTAATTGACAATTTACGATCATTTCGTAATACTTAATTCAAGCTTTTATGAAAACGGTGATACGCTTGTGCAATGGTTGCCGAGTAAAACAGGTTTATCTAAAAATGCAGTACTTTTTTCAAACGCTTTTTACAGCTATTATTTTGTCTTAATTCCTTAGATTCGGGAAACAACAAAAAAATTTCAATGTTTAATTTATTCACTTATTCCATCTCTGTGCTTATTGTGTGTTTATAATAATTGACTAATTGTTTTATAATAATTATTTGCAGCTTCTATGAAAAGAAGTTAAATTTATTAAATGATTTCTAAGAAAAACAGATTTTTATAAATATCCGGACTCCCAAATTCACTTTCCGGGTTAAGTTGATGTTGTTTCTCAAACTATTTTCCTCAGATATTTGTATTAAACGCTAAAGTTACGTCTTATAAAAATACTGACACGATTTTAGAATGATGTTTATTGTGTTCCTGGACTTTTAATTTGAAATTGATTTTTATTTAATTTTAATTAAGTTTAATGTTTTCAATGAATGCTAAGAAAAAAAAGCTTAGTGAATTTTCAAGAAGATTTTTTCTTGTTCTCAATCCGATTGCTTAAATCCTCATATCTTTAAAATTCACTTGTCAGCTTAAATCGATCTTTTTTCTCAAACCATTTTTTTCGAAAGTGTCTATTAAATCCCAAAGTTGTGTCTGATAAAAATAATTTTTCAATTATTTTCAAGACTTGAAATAATTTTTCTTATTATCTCGTTTGAAATAATTGTGAAGCAAAACAAAGTTGTGTAAAATCGTTTGTGTAAATGATGTAATGTAAATCGTTTCAAACCTGATTTCTTTCAAACTCACTTTTAGGATCAAGTTGGTAGCTTTGCTCGAATCCTTTTTCTCGAACGTATCTATTAATCCCCGAAGTTGTATTCAATAAAAAAACTCACAAAACTTAATATAATTTTTGCCATTCCCTCGTTCGACTATCGATTCAATTATCTTTTCATTCGTTTCCGAGGACAATATCGCGTCGACAATGAAGTGATTCGCACGAGCGATTGCTCTGTCTGAAAATTCCTCAGAAATTTTCTATTAAATCGCAATGTTAAGGGGGTTGAGGTAGAATTGAGGGAGGGAATGGCTACAATCGAAGTAGGAATTCGTTATCAATCGACATTGGAGGTCCGATCGAAATTGCCACAATGGAATGAGCTGTGAAAGTTGTAGTCAACATTGTTTGAAACGAGAGAAAAAAAATTTTAAAGCCATATTGTGCAGGAGAAAAGGACGATTTTTTTTCAATAATTTTGCTCTTCTTTATTACCGGGCGTCCAATCTTGCGAAGAATTTTGCGGCGTGCTTTGTTCGGTCTTGGTATTTAACTTATGCTTTAGTTCTTAGAGGAAAACAAGATGCTTTGATGTTCCATCAAAGAGATTTGCGAGCTTCTTCTTACTTTGGCGTTAATCTTAGCAGTAACCGTATATTTTGAGCTTTTAGTGAGACGCAAATGACGAGTCAGATAAAATTATTACGATGAAAGATAATATTATTCATTGCACAGTGCAATACATTTGTTATCACGTATCTATGATAAGACTCTAATAATAATCATTTATTTGACTTCCGGTTATTTCGCTTTCTCATGGAGGAATTTTTTCATGACAAATTTACACATAAAACGTCGATCGCAATGGATTTTAAAAAAATGTCACTACGTATGAAGATGTTTGTGACTAAAATTTGTATTGCTATTACTCGTTATCTGCACTAAAAAAAAAATCTACTTGAAATTAAGTTTACTTTTACTGGAAGTTTTTATTTATCAACTAGTATATGAAATTAAGTTTACAAGTGGAATGTAAAATTAATGTATGGTACAGCATATCCAATAATTTACTTTGATTTTACAGTGAAAGTACTTGAATGTTAATAATTTGCTCTAATTTTATTGGAAAAGTACATGAATTTCATACCACAATTGTTTATTTAATTTCGATGACGAGTTTATGAATTAAAACTTCCAATCTTTTCTAACAATGTACTCGACCGAATAATCTCACATTTTTATGACATATGCAGTGCTGTTCAATGTTTCCTTGGTATAAATTTCCTGATAACTGCTTTAAACATTTTCAATTTATATTATTTTGAAGATTAAAACAAATTCAGTTTAGTCTCGGTGAAAAAAAACCACACTGTAAAAAAAATCTGCTTGAAATTTAGTGTACTTTTATTGGAAGTTTTTATTCATAAACTAGTACATGAAATTTAGTATACGAGTATAATGTAAAGTTTATGTACGGTAGATCATATTCAATAATTTACTTCAATTTTACAGTAAAAGTATTTGAATTTTAATAATTGACTTTAATTTCACTGGAAAAGAACATGAACTTTATACCACAATTGTTTATTAAATTTTGATGACGAGTTTATGCATGAAAACTTCCCATTCTTTCTAACAGTGCAGGAAACTTGAACATAAGAATGCGATCTTAGGACAAATTTTGGTAAATTGAAACAGCTGTTCAGATTTTATAGAATTTTTCAAATTTTAAATCATTAAAGTTTCCGCAAAAATAGAAGGCTGTTTTTTTTTACAAAACACAAGTCTGTTAAGTACTGCTAGATATTGCATTGAATGAAAATCGAGAGAAGTTTTTGGATTCCTCATGAATTTGATTTGTCTTTTGCTTGCACGATGCTTCTTTATTTTTTTTACTTTCTTCGAAGCTTTATCTATAAGGGAGCCATAATCGATCATATATATTTCCTCAAAAAGATAGATTTGTAAAAAGGAGAAAATAATGAGGGAGCATTATGTAAGATTCGAATTTACATGATCGTTAAAAAAATATATAGTTAAAACTATTATTGAGCTTATTTCATTTTTTATTATTACCATTATTTGACATTTTACCATTTTTATCGTCTGTAATAGTATCAAGCCACCAGCAATCACGCTCGGTTTCAAGTCGTTTTTCTTATCATTCTTATTAGATTTAACGAGCTTGAAGCAGGTCGAGAGTCGAGATGAAATCACAATTTCCTTTTAAATACAAACAACCTGTTTTGCATTTTCTTTCTTTATGCACTTAAGTGTTGGCACTTAAGTATTGTACCAACAGAAGGTGCAACAAAACACCTTATTATACTCTAATATGATTTTTTATGAACCCTTAAGTTAACAGCGCTTTAAATTGAAATACTTCAATGGTTCGTTAAATTTAAAAAACTGGTGTAAAAAAACAAATAAATTGCAGTATCATCTCGAAAGATCATTATGTTAATAGTGAAAGACGAAATTGATTGACCTATCTGAAAGTCGTCTTGGATTTAATTTTTCTCTTTTACTGCTTTCGTTTAAGCTTTGTATTAACGAAAGCTCGTTGAAACTTTAATCATATGTTTTCATGAAGGTAATGAACCCTTAAGTATTTTTAATGAATTAAGATGTTTCAATGTTTTTTAAAATTATTCTTGAAGATGCTAGAATTTTTCTTGAACTTCAGAATTACCGAAAAGATAAGGATAAAAAATGAAATTATTGTTCCGGTTCTTGTTATAAATAAAAATAATGAAGCTAATTCCCTCTTGACCTAACAGCTTCTTTACTTAAGAGGTTATTGTGTAAAATGCGCGGAGTGGTTGGACTTTTATTGAAAATAGAGTGGGAAGGTTAATTTATTTATTTATTCAAAATCACGTAAAGACTTAGCGGCTTTACCGATCGTGTCGACATTCAATACCGCACAATATTGAACGTGTCTTCAGTTATAAGGAACTATTTAGTTAAATTCCACAGCCTCGTTTAAAAAAAATAAAAATTGCGTAAAATCAAAATGTCACATGTATTTAGTATAAAAATCGTGACATTTGAATAGGAATAACTGGTTCATTTGCCTGTCAAATTTGAGTCCGTTCACTCGAGTGGTTACTGAGTACACTAAGAGAAAAGCATATCGTTTATTTAACGATTTCACATGGTAAAACAAATATAGAAAGGCTTGCAATGTTTTATGGTTGTATAATGGATAATATGGTTCGATAAACGATACTTGTAAGGATATTGGAAACAAACGTTGAAATCGTATATGCAACAAAGCGGCATATTTAGAACTATTAGAATAGTTTTTAGAACTATTATCATTTTGATGATTGCTACTATAATTATATTTGCTATAACCATAAAATATAGACGTTCCTCCTGGGAATTATAGTTTGTAGTTAGATTAACGTCAGTCCAACTATATTATTTTTTAAATTACTAGATTTTTCTCTCAGTGTAAGACGTGATTGGATTTTCGAAGCCAAGAACACAAACGAACTATGGAAGAAATTGACTGAAAATTTAATGTCCATGTACTGGAAGTTTTTATGCACAAAATGGTATTTATTATAAAATGCTATACTCATTATAAAAGTGCGATGTCAAATTGATATTCGTTACAGTAGTTTTAATAATTTGCTTTATTGCACCGTAAAAGAGGTTGAATCTTTTTATTTTGCGTCGATTTCATTGCGAACGTACGTTGATTTTATATCACAATTATAGATTAAATTGAATTGATTAGTTTTTTCATAAAAACCGTCAGTCTTTTTTGACAGAACACACACACGCATTCATAAGGACATTCTTAAAACCCCTTTTTATCATCGTTTTGGATTATTCTGTGTATATGACATACCTCGAAAAAAAACTTTCATGAATAGGGCTTTTTGTAAGGAAATGTATTTCAAAGAGACGGTATAGGTATTGTTTAGTTGCGATGAAATTTTTTTTAACAAAACCGAAAACCAATTTCGTAAAATATGACTACTAACGTCGAAACCTTCATCATGTTAGATAAAATGTGAAAGGGAATCGACTGCACGGAATCTCGTTTAGATCTCTTCTTCACAATTCATGTATAAAAGCTCCCGCCTTAAGGATGTATTATAGGTACAGTCCCGCCAAAAGTGAGTTTCAGAGACAATTTCGATCACTTCCCGATGGGATAAAAATCGGAAAAAAATAATCCTTATAAAACGTGCCAAAAAGATTGATTTCGCATAATAATAATCCCAAAATGTTATTAACAAATTGGTGAAAAAAACAATTGATCAACAATAAACAGTTAACTTAACTTTTTTTTAATGAAAATGATTTGTTCATTTTTTTGAATGCGTATGAATTATTCCAGATTTTTTTCTGTATTTTGATTTCGATTTATTTTATTTTGAAAAATGCGCAGAATATAACAAATTTTGGATATGCGTTTTGCAAAAAAATCTTGAGTGTAGTAGATAGGTTTATACCGAACACATATCCAAAACTCGTTATTTCGCGCACATTTTTGAAAAAAAAAAATCAAAATAAAAAAAAATAAAAAAATATGAAAAAATTCATACGCATTTAAATAAATTAACATATCATTTTCATTAGAAAAAAAGTTAGGTTGACTCATTGTTTGTTAAACAATTGTTTTTTTCAGAAATTTGTTAATAACATTTTGGAATTACTAATATGCAAAATTTATCTTTTCAGCACGTTTAATATCGATATTTTTTTTCTGATTTTTATCTCATCAGGAAGTAATCGAAATCTTCCCTGAAACTCACGATTGGCGGGACTGTACGTATCACACATCCTTAAAGCGTAATGCCTCGAAAATTTCGAGTATCCGGGAAGTTCGCATGTAGTTTCATCTTCGGACCTGTTGCAGCAGTAGGGAAATCCTGCAAGTTGCATAAAGGGATATGCGTGATACCAAAGATGTTTATCGATCAACCGACAACAGCTGAGAGTTAGCATCAAAAACAAGCATTACAAGTTGACACTTATTGTACGCCAAAGGCCAAATTTAATTAAATTTCTCGTTGCCGTTATAAATAGATCACCTTGTAGAATTATAGCAGCAATGGTTGGTGTCATCTTCTATACTGATAAGGCCGTCAATGCCTTTCCCATGAAGTAAAGAACGACAGGCGAACAATGAGTGCACTTCTTTTCAAGTATTACTTTTAATATCACGTATCAATTCATCTTCGTCACAAAATCAGATTACATTTTTTTTCTGTAGTGAGAAATAAGATTGGTTCACCTTGATTGCATCTTCCTGAGAAAGAATTTCCAATATATTGTGGAAATATATAAATCATAATTATATTTCGAATTATGATTAAATGGTTACTAAAATAAATCACGTTTTTAAGCAATCGCAGATTTTACAATTTGTATATGAATTTTCTTTTAAGTGCACTTATGAAAGGCAAATCAGAATGAAGGATGAAATTGAACTATTTGGCTTAAAATATGGGAATCACTTCCATAAATTGTGGCAATTAAAAATCGCCCTTTAAAGTACTAAGGAGTTAATGATATTGTAAAATATATCAATAATTGCTGAAAGTATTCGAAACATTAAGACAAGTTTCTAATTACCTAGCACAAAAAATGTTAAGGACACTGAAAGTCACCAAAAATTACGAAAACTGAATGATAATCCCTTTGCTTTCAAGACTTTCTTATCATCATAAAAAAGTACCGTTAGCTAAGCACAAAAAGTAAAATATTATAATATTGAGTAGATTTTGGTTATAATCAAGTTCATCGGTGTAAATATTTGTTCATTTCTTTATTTTTCATAAAGCTTAGGCTGCGCTACTGAAGAAATTCACTTCCGCATGTCTGCAAGTCTTGTTCAGGAAAATTCTACAGAATCTCATAGAACTTTCCATTTCAAGTTTTTTCGCAGAAATCTAGGAAATAAGTTATTATGCATAGAAAATTTTTATCTGAAATTTAGTATATAGGATCTGCGAAAGATCTTCAGAAGAAAATTCCGCTTTTTAACCATACAAAGTCTTTCTTTTATTTCTTTACCTTTCATTGCCTCAAATTGTCAGGGAATTATAACACAAACCAATGAAAAGTCAACTTTGTCGCCCTGTCATATCTTATTCGGCTTAAGAATATAAATCCGCTGTGCTCACCTATCAAGTAAATATTTAATCATCACAACAAAATTGTCTGTCACCTCAAACATGCATTGATTCAGCGAACTAAATGACTGTATAGAAAAAAGTTGGTTCAACTCAATATTTATTGGAAATCCCGTGTAGAATGTAATTTATTCCAAAATTTCTACAATTCAAAGGAATCTTATAAAATATTATAAGTTATTATTATAATAAAATTCGTTATCGTTCTGACTTGTTAACTTTGAATAGCATCTGAGTATTGAATACATAGAAATGTATAACTAAACGTGACAACTGCGTCCCACAAATAAATAAAAAAGTATACTTCCTATGCTATTTATTTTTTTTTGGGAACAAAATGTGAGAAAAGTTTTCTTTGGTGCTGCATAAAGTCTTTCACGATGTCATGAGGCTTTTGGTATAATTACATCGGTGACTTTTATTAATATATTTACTTACCGAGTAACGATAGCTCGTAAATTTCCTGCATTGTACAACAGGCTTCACTTTAGTAGCCAATGGACTCATATTTTATTGGCTAGTTTTAAGAGAACTGGCACTTTCTCCAGTAATCTGTGGTAATATAGAATAATCAATAATTCAATAAATTCTCGTTGCGGCAGGCGAGAATTTAATGTATGCGATCTGAGGAGACGAATAATGGAAGGAAACATTTTTTTCCTCCTTTCTAATAATTTTTCTTTGTCACCGTAAGGGAGAGACGACAACGTCACCTCGACCCTGTGCACGAGTGTAGAAAGGTGCCGGGGCTATGAGTTCTCTGTGCTTGAAATACGAATGGTGTGCGCTCGCCAGACCAATAACGAAACAAAAGCTATCTTAGCTCTTTCAGTTTGCTGTGGTAAATGCTTGCCAAGAATTCATGCTGTGCTGAACTACCTTCGCAGACAAAAGAACTTGGTTTACTCATGTACCTCGCGCTACGGTGACGGAAGTTGTGACGACTATCACATCTCTTCAGATAAATACAGAGCTTGAAGACTATTCAATGAGACAGCTAAAATTAGATATAAAGACATTTTTTTTTAATTTTCTGAATGCAGGAAAGGAATCGAAATCTGATATAGGCTACACGTACTATTAGTGGCCACCCAAAAAAAAAAAGATATATTCATTCATCATTACTTTAATCTATTCAATTAGCTTGCATTTTATTTGTCCGTAATTTATAAGAAAATGTAATATTACATTCTTTTAATATTATATTTATATCAGTCTGGGTTTTGTTGGATGAGTGAAAAAGAAATAATGAATTGAAAAATAAAGATGTGATATGATTTCTTGGTCTCAATATTCGAAATCTGATTATGAATTTCAAAAACTAAATTTTAGCGTTAATAATTTTTTTTAAACGTGTACAATATTGGTACCATTTGTAAGAGAAATTTTTTGGACTCGAGAATTGGATCAGTATAAATAGAAATAAATTTTCTTCAACTTTCTGGTAGTTTGAGAGAAAACGGAATTTCATGTAGGGTTGACGTTGACGTAGTATCACTGTTGCCAGAGAAAATATATATGTCGTCATTCATCTTTACTTTAATGTGTTCAATTACTTTGCGTTTCATTCGCCCATAATTTTAAAAAAATGACACATTGCATTCTCTCAATATGATATTTATAACAGCCTCGATTTTATTCGATGGATAACGAAGAAATAATAAATACCAGAATAAGACGTGAGATCATATTTTTTACCTCAATATTTAAACCCTACTTATGAATTTCAGAAACCAAAGTTCAGCTTTTACCATTTTTTTAGATACTTGTATATTATTGATACTATTTGTTCAAGAAATTCCTTGTACTTTAGAATTCAATCAGTTTGAATAGAGATAAATTTCCTTCAATTTTGTGGATGGATGTGAGAAAATGAAATCAAATATAGGATATACATTTGTGGCCAGTGTAACATTAGCAGCAAAAAAAATGTATATATTAATTCATCATCACATCAATCTATCCAAATAACTAAATGAGGTTATTTTACATGTATCAGCGAAAATTTTACGTTGTAGACAATGCTCAAAATAGCTAATTGTTTCATAAATTATGTTCGAAGCCCTTAGGTACCATTTGTGGGCACCACCGTTATTTACTGCTATTGGTCTGACCACAAATGGATCAAGTTAATGACCACATATGGCGCTAAACTGACCAAAGACGGTACTTCGACGGTACCTCGAATATTTGAAGTGTTTCTGAAGTGTACTTTAGTAATTTTTGGGCTTTTTAAGTGCGGTACAATAAAAGTTATTGTAATCAATCGAATGTTTGATTTTGCGAAATTTCTAAAATTATTTTCCATTTTCCATCAAATATTTCATTTGCTCTATTTCATAATTCGAAAAAAAAATTGAATATACTCTTCCAATATGATATTAATATTATTCTAGGATTTGTTTGATGAATGAAAAAGATATAATAATTGGCAAAATAAAGTGTAATTTTTGTTTACCTCAATATTTAATATCTAATTACAAATTTTAAAAAACCGAAGTTCAGCTTTCACGATTTTTGTTTACTTGTACGTCGTTGGTACTATTTGGTTAAGAAATTTCTCATACTTGAGAATTCAATCAGTCTAATCTTAATCCTGTGAAGTTTCTTAGATTATTTGCCATCAAATACTTTATTTGCTCTATTCCATAATTTAGAAGAAAATTAATTATTACAGTCTTCTAACATGATATTAACATTAGTCTAGCTTATATTCGATGAATTAAACAGAAACAATGAATAGCCAGATAATACGTTTTTTACCTCGATATTTGATAAATTATAAATTTAAAGTACCGAAGTTCAGCTTTAACGATTTTGTTTTTAGTTGTACATTGTTAATACTACTTGTTTTAAAAATTTCTCATTTTTGAGAATTCAATCAGATTAAATAAATTCGATAACAGAACTTAAGAAAACTGCAGCAAATTGTGTTTGAGCGAAATTGAACTGTTGAAATTGTTCATCGAATATAGTGACTCTCGACAATCTATAGCTTATCACACTCCAATGCTTTTGCCTCCGCGTACGGATACATTGATACAGATATTCTGTCATACAATCTTAGAATCGAATAAAGGTAAACGTGCATCCATTACGAGAAATCCAATAGACCATGAAAAAGCCACGATTTTATTCTGAGACGTACCCACTTGGCGACAGTGGAACTTGGTTACGTACAAACTCATAGATTACCCGTTGGTAGCTACAAGTAGTTACGGTTCAAGTTCTCCGATATAAGTGCAATTTATCATCGACAGTCGATTAGCTTCTTTGTCCCTGAATGGTACAATCCAAAAAGATTTTTTCTCAGAAACCATCAGTCTCAATTCCCTAAGAATTTGATCTTTATATTAGTTATAAAATGTTTGCAAGCTCAGGTAATAATTAAATTTAAAGAAATTCTGAAAAAAATTGCCAATAAAAATATGTAAAAAATGAAAATAACTGCACAATAGCAGTTAAATTGTTTAATAATTCAACAAATTGTAACTAATTAAATTATACTTTAATGATTACAGAGTGTGTTTTGTTGATTAGGGTTGTAACCAAAAAACTGACAACGCACTTGAAAACAATTAAAATATAGAAAAACATTGTTGCTTCATCATTTATTAAATTTTTGGGCAAATATTTCGGAAACGCTTCGTTATCTGAACGAGCTATTGAATTCTAAATTTCACAAAAAAAAAAAGTACAAACATAATTTGTTGTGTCATAAATTCAAACCTACAATTTGACTGAAAAATTTATGTTAAATTACCAAAACGTTTCAGAAGACGAATTTATTTCTCAACATAAAAAATGTGAATTCAAATTTTTTTATATAGCAGCCATCATCGATCTGCCCCATTTCCTAATTTTTTTCACCCCGTGTAAAATATGACTGTGAACGAGACAGCAATATTATTCGGATACTCTTCGAATGTTCGGTACCAAACCGAAGTGCAGGGGTTTCAAGGGAAGTTGATGTTGAATTTTGATAAAACCACATCCTTATTATCATTCAACTTTGATGCGAATATTTTTATGTACCATTCAAAATATTCGGATTTTTAAATAAATTGTAGATTTTTTCTTCAACCCATTTTCGAGTGCGATACTTAATTTCTTGTTATGCTTAAGGTTGTCTAAAAACGAAAAAGGGAGAAATAGAAAAAAATGAATTTTTTATAACTCGATGGTTATGTCGATGCTTTTGCCGCTTTGCCATCGCCTTATCTCTCGATCAGTAATTTCCTCTCTCCGCGCCATACGATACGAGTAAACGAGGGTACTCCATTTGCAACTCGACCCTATGTCGATCGCCAAGCGTTTTTGCAGCCACTTCGGATATCGCTACACGACTGTCGATTTCTCCTGAGACCTATTGGTCGCCCACGTCCAGCCCTTGAATTCACCTACAACATTTGCGGAAAGGAAATACCGAAAGTTGGTGACAGCCTCGGGGAATTTGCCACTCAATCTCGAAGTCGCTCAATCACTCGTATCCTCCGCTGCGTTGTCAAATTTCGAAAACCAATTTTTCACAACTCAAAGATTTTTCAAAGATTGGACGATTCTATTACAGATTTAAGGGAGTTCTAGCGTTAAGGTATTTGGTAGATAAATGCATGATTTTTCAACATGTTCCAGAAACCCTATTTATGGCATCTGTAAAGTTTCAACATATGTTAACGACCTTTTTTCCGAGAAACAGGAAGTTAAAAAATCGCATTTTAATATGGCTGGTATAGGGAATACGTGTCCATGTCAGTATTTTTCGATAATACATTACGAACATAGTACTTCAATAAACAATTAAACGGTCATTTTTTTTTGGCAGATTGCAGACTTTGAGATGATAAGTGAAAAATATAGGGTAAACGAATGTCGGAAAAAGATTTCTTGGATTATCGCAAGCGAAATTATATAAAATCATCTGGTTGCCTCAGTATGGCCGACGCAACTGCGACTTGGCAACACCGCGCTCGAGAGACACGTGACCGCTTTATTCAGTTGATATGCCGAAGAACGTTGCGTTTTTGTGTATGCACATTATAAAAGTGAGAACACTTGTAGCACTTTACACGAAGAATAGTCGCCAAACCTCTTATTATTTCGCTCTCTGTATATTGTAACGAAAGTGGAATATTACACGATGTACACCACAAAGCTTTCTCAAGTGTTTCAAATTCTACGATGCGTCGTCCGTAATGCGCCGGGGGTTCAGCCGCCCTAACCGCCTTTTTCAAACTTTCTCGCTTAGCGATCGAATCTAGCAAATTCTGCCGAGCTTTTTCAATCTTTGCCGACACGAACTTCCCTTTTCGTTTCCCATGAGTGGCATGAATATTATGTCCCGCCATTATTCAAAAACATGGGTCGAAAAAAACTCTTTATCGGTTATGTCGGATAGGATCCGTCTAACTATTGTATTTCCGGTCCCCACGATGCGACGTTGCCAAGTTTACAACGGTGGTCTTCAACGTAGTGAGTCAAATTCGAGACCGAAAATAAAAAGAAAATGTATAAAAAGGAAATACGTACTACAATGGGACCCTAAATTCATTACCGGATAATATCCGAATATTTTCAATATGAATGTATATTAATACAATTCCTTTTAATGGTGACATCAGAATAGAGCTTCGCATGACTAGTCTGATGCTAGAACTACCTTAATGCACTTAAATAGTATAGAAAAATAATTAGAGCTGGTTCATTAGACAGAATTAATTTTACAAACTGATGATTTATTAATATTAACATTGCAAAATGAATTTGTTAACGAATTTCGCTTAAAGTTATTCTCATCGAAGTTCATTAATAAGTGAATAATTAATAAATGAGTAATGAATTTCATTGCGGAATTTACAGGACAGTAAATCACATTAAGAGATACATGGACGAAAGGTATTTTACAATGGATTTTCTTCAATTTTCAATATAAAAATTTTGCGAATTTTATTGTAAGATTAGTTCCTTAATTTTTTATGGACATGTATGTTCTTATTTCACGACATATAAATGCGAGTTGTATTCCCGATAAGAATTTTTTTAAGCATGTACTTGAAGAATATGTAATGGAGTAACTATTCTATGTTGTCATTATTTTTGGTTATATAAATTGTTCCTACATATTGAGTTGAATAGTTTTTATAATGTTACTGGTGAGAATCAAAACATTACTTTAATAAACTTCTTTGAAAGTTATTTCCATCGATGTTTATTAATAAGTAAATAATTACTTTTCATCGAAATAATCAAGCGATTTTCCAAAAAGTTCATATTTACTGGGTTCTGGATTGACCAAAGATAAGATGACTATTTCAAATTAAATACACTGAGATCGTAGCGGGAATTATTCAAGCTGTTTAGTTGATTACAATGAACTTATTTCACTGACGTTAATTAGTGAACTTAAATTTTATCAATACTCACATAACAAACTGAATATATCAACAAATATTTTTTAGAAGTATTCGACAAAGTTCATTTATAAGTAAATAATTAATAAATTGTCATTAAAATAATCCAGCGAGATTCTAAAAAATGAATAATTACTGGATCCTGAATTGAACAGATTGATGATCCATTTTTTATTCAACTTTTCAATCGAAAAAATACTATTAGCTGCAATTCCGGTTGCAAAATTGAGGAGTACCTAATTTTCTCAAAATTGTTTTTAGCCAGGAAGAGAAATTTCAATAGTGCATTAAAATGGTGTTGCAGTGACAGATTTTCGTTCACATGAAAATATTGGTTCCGGGTTTTATAAATTTTTCGAATCTTAAATTGAATCTTCGTAATTAATAAACATAAAACTAAATTTATAGCGTTTGGTGTACTGAATTTTTATAATTGTCATTATTATTTGTTCCAAACGCCAGCTCAGGCTGCATAAAATAATGGAGCACCTTTCAAAAGCATTCATGCGATAGCGCGAATATAGCTAAAGCTAGTAAATATCAAGAGTACTATAGCTAGTGACGAACATTGCAGAAGCGAAATAGCATCCTTCCAAGGAGTTGTGGACTCATCTCACGTTCGCATTAGAAGTGCCTTCGTCCAGTAGAATATATGTCCAGGCTAACTGTGTTTGCTTTGCTATCTTTCATTTTTGCGACCACTTCATCTTTCCCTCGTGCTTCTCAAGCCTGACTGTAAATTAAAGCGAAAAATAATAATTCGTTTAAAAGAATCTACTTATTGATAGAATATATCAAGAGAAATGAGCCTGATGAGTTTATTTGAGTCAATTATTTGGTGTATTTTGAATGAATGAAATCTCATTTCAATCAAATAGAGTCTATTTCGATCAGATGAAATTTTATTTTAATCAAATAGAATCTGTTTCGGGTGAATAAAATACTATTAGGCCAGCCATTAAATAAATTATTTATTCAATGGCCAGCCTAACAGGATTTTATTTAATCGAAATAGACTTTATTTCATCTAAATAAAATTTCATCTGATTGTAATAAATTCTATCTGATCTGAATAAAATTTTATCATTCCAAATACACCCTATAATCGATTCAAATAAACCCTTCAGATCCATTTCTCTGGGTGTATTTTTTTCTGGCCCATTTATAGTTATTAGAAAAAAATTACGTGAATTATTTATGAGACTCAAAGTCGAAAAATATTTTTCGGTAAAATTAAATATGAAAAACTATTGCGACCACCTATTGTATTTCCCGTGTTTTCCGCAAAGTTGACTATGGAGGAGAAAAATACATTTTTTTTATAAGAATTTTTTTCTTACAGCATATAAATTTTTTGGAGTCTCACGAAAAAAATTACGAGAACAATTCCTTGAATCAGAACTTCAAACATACAATTCGACGAAACAATTGAACAGCTTTCCCTATATGACAAACATTATCGATCTGTTCCATTTCCCCAATTTTTTTCACCCGTGTAAATCATGACAGTGAAGGAGACAGCAGTATTGTTCGAATCCCTTTTGAATTTCCGGTACCAAACAATAGTGCCGAGTTTCTTAGGGAATTTTACTAAAACACTCGTGAATCCTTGTAAGGATCCTTTTTTTAAAATTTATTTGTTAAACTTTATTTTTTTTTACAAAAAAAAACATACTGAATGTATTCATCGGCAGCAGTGGACGCATGGTCGATGTGTGGCTTCGGCGGCCCCCAGAGTTAACCCTTTGAGTCATACATTTGCCATTTCCGAAATTATAAAACTCTTTAATAATTGTCAGAAATTAGTTAAAAATAGTTCGGATATTTTTTATTGGGATATTTCTTCCGTATGCCTTATTCAGGCTTTTACATGACCCTTTCCCTTTCCCCGTTTTGACATAGAGTTTCCCCGTAGAGTATTGTCCGCAGCCACTCATTCTAATGCACTACTATCGAATTTGCACTAGGAATCAGGGAAACTGCAGAAAACCTGGCCGATACAGGCGGCTTTCTGTTTACTAAGTTTCTGCCGAATTAGAATACATTAGAAACTCAGAAAAACTGCCTCTCGCTCAACAATTTACGCGCAAACCAGTGCGCGGCTAAGCGGTCACCCATCCAAGTTATGGCCTCAAGCAATGCTGCTTAACTCTGGGTACCGCTGAAGCCACACGTCGACCGCGCGTCCACTGCTGTCGATTGGTTAAAAAAAGTTTAATCTGATCAAGAACAGGTGGTTCGCTCAGCGACCCACTGTGATTGAAAGGGTTAAGCAGCATTGTTTGTGGCCATAACTTGGATGGGTGACCGCTTAGCCGCTCACTGACTTGCGCGTAAATTGTTGAGCGGGAGGCAGTTTTTCTGAGTTTCTAATGTATCCTAATATAGTAAAAGCTCAGTAAAATGAAGCCGTCTGTATCGGGCAGATTTTCCGCAGTTTCCCTGAGTCATCGTGAAAATTCGATACAGTACATTAGAAAGAGTGGCTGCGGACAACACTCTAGAGGGGTCTCGAGAAATGGAATGGGGAATAAAGGGGAGGGGACAGTAAAGAGCCAATGGAGTACTTGAGGAATAACCAATGAAAAAATATTTTTTCTCAATACTAAATTTGTTCAAATATGAACTTCTGTGTATACACTAACGTTAAAACTTTAATAATTAATATTTTGGGAACGAGACGGTCAAATTCAATTTTCCGGGTATCAATCGACGCAGGAAAGATCGATCTTTTGATAAAAAAAAACAGAACAAAAACAAATACTTTTTGCAGAAGCCGTTCATCATCGAACTTAAAAAAAAAAAGATGCAAAGTAGAACTTTGCACATTGCGTCCTCATATAAAATTTGAAGACAGTTGTAAAGAGGATATTTTGAATTTCAATTTTTAACAAATCCACCTCTATGAGGAAGCTGAAATAAATAATAAATGTCTTTCTCATAGAGGTAGATTTGTTAAAAATTGAAATTTTAAAATATCCTCTTTACAGCTGTCTTCAAATTTTATATGAGGAAGCAATGTGCAAAGTTTTACTTTGTTTATTTATTTATTAAGCTTTATTCAGCAATGTGCAAAGTTTTACTTCTTTTATTTATTTATTAAGCTTTATTCTTTTTATTTGATCGAATTAAAATTTAAAGGATTCCTTCTAAATAAGCGAAATCTTTTATCAAAAAGAAATACAAAATTTGTTAAAATATAAATGTCTGTAAAAAAGTTTCTGCGGATGATCACGAACCAAAATTTAACAAAATCGTTGTCGTTGTTGTTAAAAAAAAATCCCACGCTTGTCGTAAACTCTTTCTCGTTTACACAGAAAAGACAATTAAATTGAAAATTACACAAACGAAATACAAAAACAATTTATTGAATCAGAAATTCAATGCCACAATTCGACAAAAAAATTACCAAACCGTTTCGGTGGAAAATTTTTCTTATTAAACCGAAAATGTCAAATCACCTTTTTTAATTCGAAAAATTTATTGATCTATTTCATTTCCTCTGTTTTTTTACCCCGTGTAAAACATGACGGTGAACGAGGCAGCAATATTGTTCGAATCTCTTTTAAATAGCCGGTACAAAAGCATAGTGCAGAGATCCCGAGGGAATTTCATTAAAACGCTTTTGAATTTGATCCATCTATATATCGTGCTGTCGCCAACACATATGCTTGTGGATCTGACCTTACCGTTGTTTCCACGAATTAAACGTAGTAGACGATTCGTCATTCATGGGCGTGACACGAGTTGGGACAAGCGGAGCTTTCATAAATCATTGAAGCTCTCGCCGGAAGCTCGCTGAGAGCTTCTACCCAGTTCTGGGTGTCGTTTACGCGCCACGCGAACAGCGAGATGCGGAAGGGGTTAATTCCTGATTATACGCCAGCGGCTGTGACTCGAAATTGCACCGAGCTTACGTGCCACTTTGGACTACCGTTTGCGTTGGACGAAGGAATTCTTGGATATTTAGGAACGTGGGTATGTAAACGCTAACGCCGAGTGCACGTGATTTTGCGTAGCCGTTGACCCAAGAAATTTGTTGTGTGGGGAGATGCTTTTACGTCGGGTTCCCCACGACCGCGTATATACCTATTGAGGGTGAAATTGGACGGAGAAAGGGACGAACGCTGCGTAACATTTCGCAACGAAACTTAAACCTGCTAGTATTCCACTTGGACAATAATTTATTTAAAATGAATGGAATTTTCTTATTGGCTTTTGGTGACAATACGTAATTTGAATTCCCTTTACATGGACGAAGGTCCTTTGGCGCCAAACAGTAATACGAATTCTATTCGAATCGAATTTCCTTCGCATGTGAAATTGTGCGAAGGAAGAAAGGGACGAAAGGTACGTGACATTTTGTCACAAAACTTAAACCGGCCGGTAATTCACATGGAAAAAATATGATTAAAATTCATTGGAAATGAATGGAAATTTTTCATTGGTTTTTGGCAACAATACATAATGCTAATGCGAAAATTAAATGCGAAATTCGAAATAATTGTAAATTACATTAAAAAAACATAACTGTAAGTTATCTTACAATTTATATATCATTTCATTTCACTTAATGGCGCACAATGATGATGCAGACTGCTAATGAGGATTTACAGATGCCATATTCTTTTCACAATGTTTTTAATTGAAATTAATAATAAATTAGTTAAAAGGCTTCATAATGCAATCGATGACAATCAAAGCCGAGTATACAGACCCGGAAAATACGACGACACACCCAGAGAAGTTGATCGGATGAGCTTATTTTGATCAATTATAGGATCTGTTCAAAATAAATAGAATTTAATTGACAACAAATAAATTTCATTTGGTTGGAATAAAATTCTATTAGTTCTGCCATCAAATAAGTTTTTACTTCAAGTGTCAGTTTTAAAGAATATTATTCCAATTATGTAGAATCAATTTCGTTCAAGTGAATGGTATTGGTTAAATTTTTTTATTATTCAATTGAATTAAAATTCCATTCATCTCAAATGGATTTCGTATTCCATTCAAATAAAAACTGTCAAACCGATTTACTTGAGTGCACTAATTTGTTCTTGAAACGGATTTTGTATAAAAATGTATCCTTGTACTTGGATCCTTTTAAAGGTGCAAATATGCATAACTGTGAATTGAATTGAGCCTGAGAGAACCCTTAAAGCTAGAGAGTTCCAGGCAGTATCACGCGGAACTAAACTGTAGCATATCCGGCCTAGTGTATAACTTACTGTGTGAGTTTAGCAGTAAAGTTTCCGAGTCCTTGAACAGTGTAATTTTTTCGAAAATTCATTATAAACATTTTGAAGCATGAATGCGTTTCTATCTACATTTTTTACACTTTCGTGAATCCGAAGGTGGCATATGGTATTTTGTATAAATCGCCGGCCATTTTATTCATATAATCGCGTTTTTATTATACTGAGAAAAAAAATTGTTCAAACCAACAAAACGTGCGTTTGCAAGCAGCGAGACGTATATTTTGTCGATTGGACAAAATACTTGGCAATGTTGATCAAAACATCTATTAATAGTATCACTAGCCGCTTCGATCAATTGAATATTTCTTTCGATCAAACAAATATTTATTTCGCCGCCCGCAAGCGAACGTTTTGTTGGTTCTAACAATTTTTTTTTTAGTGTACATTAATTTTTATTTACCACACAAAATAATAATGCAGCTGCCATTTCTGACAGAAATTTACTGATACAACATTATTTTCGAAATTCCTGGCTTGAAAAAAAATTGTTGACAAAACATAATATCGTAATTATCTTATCTTGCCATTATTAATTAGTTATTCAAATAAATTGTATATATAACAAAAAATGTTACTATTTAATTGGAATAAAATTCCGTTCATCTTAAATGGATTTTATATTCGATTCAAATAAGCCTTTCAAATGGATCTTTTGAGGTGCACTAATTTGTTATTGAAATGAATTTTGCATAAAAAGTATCTTTCCATTTGGATACTTGCAAAAGAAGCAAATATGCGTAACTGCGGATTGAATTGAGCCTGAAGGAAACCTTAAAGCTAGAGACTTCTGAGCAGTATCACATGGAACTAAACTGTAGTATATCGGGCCAAGTGTATAACTCATTGTGCAAGCCATTTTGGCATCAAAGTTGCCGAGTCCTTGAACAGTGTACTTTTTTTGAGAATTCATTATAAACATTTTTAAGCACGAATGCGTTTCTATCTACATTTCATTTTATTTATCGCACAAAATTATAATGCAGCTGGCATTTACGATAGAAATTTACCGATACAAAATTATTTTCGAAATTCCTGGCTTGAAAAAAAAACAAAAAACAATTATTGGCAAAATATAATATAGTAATTATTTTATCTTGCCTATGTAAAATCGTTATTTCAATAAATCATACTGATTTTAACAAAACGTCATTATTAAATTTACATAAAATTCCATTCATCTTAAATGGATTTCATATTCGATTCATATAAGTCAGTCAAGCAGATCTATTCGAGTGCACTAATTTGTTATTGAAATGAATTTTGCATAAAAAAGTATCCTTTCTTCGGATCCTTTCAAAGGAGCAAATATGCGTAACTGCGGATTTAATTGAGCCCGAAGGAAACCTTAAAGCTGGCGAGTTCCAAGCGGTATTACGCGAAACTGGACTGTAGCACATTGGGCCAAGTGTATAACTTATTGTGCAAGCCATTTTGGCAGTAAAGTTTCCAAGTCCTTGAACGGTGTAATTTTTTTGAGAATTCATTATAAACATCTTGAAGCATGAATGTGTTTCTATCTACATTTTTTACACTTTCGTGAATCCGAATGTGAAATATGATATTTTGTGTAATTCGTCCTTTATTTCTTTCATATAAATGCCTTTTTATTACATCCCATTTATTTATCGCACAAAATAATAATGCAGCTGGCATTTCTGACAGAAATTTACTGATGCAACATTATTGTCGAAATTCCTGGCCTAAAAAAAAACTTTTAACAAAACATAATGTCATAATTATTTCATCGTGCCATTATTAATTGGTTATTCAAATAAATCATACTGATTTTAACAAAACGTCATTATTAAATTTACATAAAATTCCATTCATCTTAAATGGTTTTCATATTCGATTGAAATGAATTTTGCATAAAAAAGTGTCTTTTCTTTAGATCCTTTCAAAGGAGCAAATATGCGTAACTGCGGATTTATTGCGAATTGAGCCTGGAAGGAAACCTTAAAGCTAGCGAGTTCCGAGCGGTATTACGCGAAACTGGACTGTAGCATATCGGGCCAAGTAGGTATAACTTACTGTGCAAGCCAGTCCGGCAGTAAAGTTTCCGAGTCCTTGAGCTGCGTAATTAAAGAGAAACTATATATATACAGAATGCTCTTATTATTAGACTTGGAGTAAATCCTGTCAAAGGAGAAAGGACGAAAGACTTCAGATGCTGGAGAATATCTAGATACTATTTTACCCGTTCATTGATGCTTCGTTGGTGAATAGATCCTCTCAAATTCTAATTACTCACTGTGATATTTGTCTCTGTGGCTTCCATAGAAATTTGTAGAAATTTGTCTCCAAATATTGGATACTTAACACCTTATTGTTCTGATTCAAACACAGCTTAAGGCTCGACATTAAAGTGAACAAATATAATACCAATAAAGTACAAAAAAAATTATGAGCGCAGAGTTATTTTTTAGTCAACTTCGGTTGATCTAAAATTAATTCAACTGTCTTAATAATTTTAATAGACATTCAAACAGAAAATATTTTTTGAATGACTTTCTCTTGTAACAAATATTTTTTATTCTTCTATTTTGGGAAATGTTAATTCGCATTTTCAAAAAGTTAATTGATTCATTGAAGTTTTATAAGAACAGTCCGATAATAACCGATGAAATGTAAATTATGAAACTGTGACAAGAATCCTGAAAGATTAAATATAAAGTGACATAATCAACAAATTTACTTCACAAGATTATTGGAAAAGTTGTGAAAAATCATCGAGTTGAAAAATGAAACTATTACCCGATTGGAATCATTTTTTTTTTGTTTTTTCAGTTTTTTCAAGTCCGTTTGAATTTCCGATGAATGAATTTACATATTGATCGTCGGAAGATTCGAAGGTAGAATTTATGTTAATATGGGTTTCCGCCTCCGCAACTTCACGATCCGTTCCCAAGAAATAAATGACCCATCGCCCTTAAACCGTCAGCGCATCAGCGATTTTCCACTTTACAAAACAATCCATTCGTGACATGGAAGAATGAAAGAGAGTTTGTGGCTAAACAGAATCAGCTGCCTACACTATAATGTATAGATCATCTCATTACATCAAACAAGAATATATAGAATGACAAAACTTTCGTATTAACTTCGATTGGCAATTCTGTAGTCCTTCTGTATGTATGTATAAGCTTCTGGAAATTAAATTCAACAAATAGGAGCAGAAATACATGAGAACAGGAAAATCGACGGGAGTTACATTGTTTTTCTGGTGCACGCTTCGAGAAGAACGACGTCGAGACATTTCAAATAACTGGCTCACTTCGTTTCTGTCTCGATTCTCGGCGCTATCCGCTCCCAAGACGCGAGGAAAACGAAGGGTTTCAATGAGCACAAATACCTGTCTACTTGTCGATCGCAATCCATCTCTTTGCCATTCAACTACCTTTAATATATCTCGTTGCTTGTTTCGCAAAATTTAAGAAGTAATCCATTTCAGGGGAGGTTTTCATTTCGGTGGACTAGATATAATTATTAGACTTTATGATTTATAATATTTTATAATCATACAAGATTACAGTGGCAGTGTTATTAATTAAATTAAAAAAAGTATTATTCACTCAGGTTTCTATTTTTTTAAGTTCACAATTTTTCTATTTGAAGATACGAGGCTGGGCAATGCATGGTGTAAAAGGAAGACTCTAAAAATGTAACTTTTTTTAAACTAGGAAATCATTAAGAAAAAATTGAGCCCTTACTTTATCCTATAGGTGTGGAAAGCAAAGGGTTTCAATCTGCACAAATACCTAACGACTTTACGATCGTAATCCTTTTCTTTGGCATTCAACTACCTTTAATATATCTCGTTGTTGCTTGTTTCACCAAATTTAAGAAGTAATCCATTTCAGGGGAGGTTTCCATTTCGGTAGACTAGATATAATTATTAGACTTTATGATTTATAATATTTTATAATCATACAAGATCATAGTGGCAGTGTTATTAATTAAATTAAAAAAAGTATTATTCACTCAGGTTTCTATTTTTTTAAGTTCACAATTTTTCTATTTGAAGATACGAGGCTGGGCAATGCATGGTGTAAAAGGAGACTCTAAAAATGTAATTTTTTTTTAAACTACGAAATCATTAACAAAAAATCGAGCCCTTCACTTTATCATATAGGTGTGGAAAGCAAAGGGTTTCAATCGGCACAAATACGTAACGACTTTTCGATCGTAATCCGTCTCTTTGGCATTCAACTACCTTTAATATATCTCGTTGTTGCTTGTTTCACCAAATTTAAGAAGTAATCCATTTCAGGGGAGGTTTCCATTTCGGTAGACTAGATATAATTATTAGACTTTATGATATATAATATTTTATAATCATACAAGATTACAGTGGCAGTGTTATTAATTAAATTTAAAAAAGTATTATTCACTCAGGTTTCTATTTTTTTAAGTTCACAATTTTTCTATTTGAAGATACGAGGTTGGGCAATGCATGGTGTAAAAGGAAGACTCTAAAAATGTAACTTTTTTTAAACTAGGAAATCATTAAGAAAAAATTGAGCCCTTACTTTATCCTATAGGTGGGGAAAGCAAAGGGTTTCAAGCGGCACAAATACCTAACGACTTTTCGATCGTAATCCGTCCCTTTGGCATTCAACTACCTTTAATATATCTCGTTGTTGCTTGTTTCATCAATTTTAAGAAGTAATCCATTTCAGGGGAGGTTTTTATTTCGTTCGATTAGATATAATTATTAGACTTTATGATTTATAATATTTTATAATAAGATGAGATTATAGTGGCAGTGTTTTTTATTAAATTAAAAAAAGTATTATTCACTAAGGTTTTCATTTTGTTGAGTCCACAATTTTTCTGCTTGAAGATACTAGTCGAGGCAATGCATGCTCTAAAAAGGAAGTTTCTAAAAATATAACTTAATTAAAAAAAATATAATTGAGAACTCGAAACTTTTACTTTTTAACCATGAGGAATGGAAAGCAAAGGGTTTTAATAAACACAGATACCTGCCTACTTCTCGATCGAAATCCGACCCTTCGGCGTTCTACTAACTGTAATATATCTCCTTGCTTTTTTTATTACGTTTATTTAAGGTCGCTTCAACAGCGGGGGTCATTAGCGACCGTATATAAAAAAAAATAAAGGAAAGGATAAGATATAAATATACAGCTTTTACAAATAATTTCAGATGTTTGTAGCTTTACAGAATTCTATCAATTTCTTGCATGTTGCGGCTTCTCTTTACTTTTTTTTTGCAAATTTAATGAGTAATCGATCCAAGGGAAGTTTTTATTTCTTTTGATTATAAAATCATTAAGCTCTATAATTTATAATATTTAAGAATGAGAAAAGTTATAGTGACAGTATTTTTTTTAAGAGAGAAAAATTATATACGATTAAATATGAATTTTTAAAAAATTACATTTTTTTCGCTTGAAGATACTAGTGTAGGCGATACATGCTATAAAAGACACGATTCTAAAAATATCAGTAGTGCATAAAAAAATATCATTGAGAAAAGACAGAAGTAATTCTATAAGAAGCTATGGAGTAGTCATTGCCGAATTGTCCAATTCCGCTAACCATAAAAATTACGTAGGCTTAAAGCTTTTACTTTGTCCAAGAGGTATAAAAGCGACGGATTGCAAGGAGTACAAATACTTGTCTACTTGTCGATCGGAATGAGTCTCAACGGCATCTGAACATATTTGGTATATTTCGCTTTATTTGCAAAGTTAAAGAAGCAATGGATGTGAGGGAAGTTTTTATTTCTTTCGATCATGAAATCATTAAAATCTATAATTAACCATATTTCAAAATCAGACGAACACTGAAGAAAAAAAGTTTAATAAGACCAACCGAATATAAAGTTGTGGGCGGCGAAGAAAATATTTAGTTGATTGGAAGGAATAATAGTTATTGAGAATTACGGAAAATTTTTTTTGACTATGCGTTGTTTCGTTCAACCAACTATTTCTTTCAATCAACCAAACATTTTATCCGCCATAATAATAGCATTTTTTATTTTATAATAGTGATAGCGCTTTTTATTTCATAATAGTAATAGCACTTTCAATTTTATAATAGTAAGAGCACTTTTAATTTGATTGCGAAAATTATTACTCACTCATGTTTTAATAAAAAAAATTCCACAATTTTTTCTGCTTGATACTAATTCGGGCATTATGTATGTACCATGTATAATATGGGAAATTCTAAAAATGTTTCTTTCTGCAAAATAAATCGAAACGAGAAAGTACAGAATAAAATCTGTAATCAGGTGTACAGTAATCGTTGCCCAATTTTGTAAATCGTAAAAATAGGTAAGGATAACATCTTTCACGTTATCCAAGATGTGGCAAAACCGTAGGATTTCAATGAACACGAATACCTCTCTGCTTGTCGATCGAAATCCGTCGTTTCGACATTTTACTGCCTTTAATATATCTCTTTGCTCGTTTCAAGGTAACAAAGTATCGAGAAACTAGTATTTTTCTTGG
The DNA here is from genome assembly GCA_949699805.1 of Tromatobia lineatoria. NCBI lineage: Eukaryota > Metazoa > Arthropoda > Insecta > Hymenoptera > Ichneumonidae > Tromatobia > Tromatobia lineatoria. Next base: position 6,993,301 of record OX453048.1, read on the forward strand.
GTATTCTTGTTATCGACGTGCAATCGATTCAAAGGAAGTATTTATTTATCTCGATTATAAAATTATTAAATTCAATCATTTAAAATATTTCAGAACCCGACGAGATTAGAGTGATCGTGGTTTTTCTATTAATGATAAAGTTATTATGAACTTATTTATTGATCAGAAAATTCCCCAATTTTTCTACTCGAAGACTCTGCTTAACATGAAAATTTTAAAATTGTAACTTATCGAGAAATGTAATGTAGGAAAATTTGTTTTTACATAGAGTAATCGCCACCCCATTTTGCATACCGTAAAAACAAGAAAGCTTAAAACCTTCAACTTCATTTTATAAGTGCCAGAATCCGTCGGAATAAAAGTGTGTGAAACAAAAAAAAAACGAATTTCAGAAATTTTTGAAAAAAAAAAAAAAAAAAAAAAAAAAAAAAAAAAAAAAAAAAAAAAAAAAAACATTACCTCGTTAAACATGTCGGAATAAATTCAGGAAAATTACGAGTTTCCATTTATTAAATGTTCCACTTATTTTCGCATTTTTCTGAGCGTATCAATGTACCTTAAAAAATATTTGAATATTTTACTGATCTCCAATATTGAAAAATTCTTTGTAATCTCCTCTGAAATATATAAAAGTATTCGCTACCAAAATCTTTAAAATCGCTTCCATGAAAAAAAACCCTTGAAGCGATCACAATTTTTTTAGGGTCTCGAATATTTTTCGTCTAAATTCGGGACGATGAATTTTTATCCGGATTTTTTATCGAGTTTTCCGACTGTTCGGTCGCTTTGTTCGAAAAAAATGGATACTGTATGACGTTAACGTTTCAATCTCCGGATATGCGTAGCATAATCTGTTTTCACTAGGAAAAGAAAAATTGACGTCGACCTACATCATCTAAATATCGCTGGCATATACGAAGTGTGGAGGTTGATCGATTCCGATAGCGCGCTAACCGCGGACACGACGTTGAATTACGATGGATCATAGTCAATCTCGGAGGACGATTAACGCGATGAGATGGCACGTTCGCGGTTAAGGGTCAACTGAAACTTTGCCCTGTAGGGTATATTTAATGAGACACGTTCTTCATTATCGATGACACGCGCTAACCTCATTCAATTATACGGAATTTGATATAAACTGTGTTATTATACACATCTCTTTGGTAGACGCTCACCTACCACAGAATGTAACAGTTACATAACTTACGAATTGTAAAAAAACATAACGTTGTAGTGTATGTAACATTGACATAAGTATGATGTTTTGTTTTAATAAAAATAGTATCTACTTATTACACAAAATTTTGTTTAAATAATACATAAACACTACATATTATTTCTGTAATAAAAAGAAGTAACATTTGCTATCGAGATTTTATTAAAATGTGACGTAATAAATTTGCCCGTTACATAAATGTAATGTAATGTAATATGAATGTTACGAAAATTTCGACACATCCTGAGAAATAATGTATCACTAATGATGTGCGTCACTAATGATGTTACTTTGACAGAACAGATTATTTCGTTAACGTTAAAAACCCACCTAACACAGATTTGTAACTTTAATATAATATTAACGTTAACGAAATAACCTTCTGTCAAAGTAACATCACTTGTGACGCACCAGCGATTCATTATTTCTCACTCATGAAGGTTTCAGGATATTTTTCGGCGACGGAATTTTCGTAACATTTATATTACATTACATTACATTTATGTAACGGGTAAATTTATTACGGAACATTTTAATAAAATCTCAATAACAAATGTAACTTATTTTTATTACAGAAATAATATTTAATGTGTATGTGTTATTTAAACAGAATTTTGTGTAATAACTAGATACTATTGTTATTAAAACAAAACGTCATACTTATGTCAATGTTACACTACAACGTAATGTTTGTTTTTTACAATTCGAAAGTTATGCAACTGTTACATTCTGTGTTAGGTGGGTATTATATCAAAGTGACAAATCTGTGTTAGATGGGCGGCTTTAATAATTCGAAGAGATATTAGATATTATATTCTGTGATATCCAATCAACTATAGGACAAAGATGTATTCTCCGTCAGTTTGACCACTTTTGTTGAGATTTTTTTATACTGATTTTTAAATGTTCCTGCCAATTGAAAAAAACTGTTTTTAAAATGTCAGAAATAAATTATGCTCAATTCAACGTTAGCTATTACAGCTTCTTTACTGACCCTTCAATTTATGAGCGGCAGTACGAAATTTCAGAAAAATGTATTAATGGTTTCTTTACTTTTTTATAGAAGAAGTTTCCTTTTATGTATTGTTTTTGTTAAGATTTCGTTGTTAGTATAGGCTGAAACATTGATAAAACATTTGGAAAAATTGTCCTGACGTATGTATATGTGAGTGTGGGTGTCCAGCCCTTCATCACACACCCACCAAAACAGTGATACCATAACATTTGAGGAGGTTCAGATTCTACACGGACTAATCGTACATCTGTAACACCCTACATCACAACGGCACAACATACATTTGCAATTTCCTACATTAAAAATATCCTCCATCCAATTAATTTTTTTTAATGCGCAAAATGTAAAATTCTACCCGCATAATACATGAATAAATCATACAGCAAACGGATTTACGTCCGATGTAAGATCCTTCACGCGTAATATTCTACATAAATTAAATTTGTTTTTAATATAAAATATCCTGCATGTATGATTTTACATCGGCGGTAAATTCGTGCGCGGTATGAATTACTCATGTAGAATATAATGCATGTTGGTTTTGACACTTGTAGAATATTACACGTAAAGAATTTGACATCGGCGCCAAATTCGTTCGTTGTACGAATTATCCGTGTCGAATATTACGCATGTAGGGTTTTAGTGCTGTAGCATACTATGCGTGTAGGTTTTTATTCCTGTAGAATAATCCACGCGCAGGTTTTTATATACCAGAGCTAAATTCGTTCGCTGTATGAATTGCTCATGTAAAATATTACAAATATGGCATTTTACTCCTGTAGAATATTTCGCGTGCAGGATTTTACATTATGCTCATCTAGAAAAAAAATGTATTCGATGTAAGATATTACAAATGTCGGATATTGCACATGTATGATTTTACATTGGTGCCGATTCGGTGTAGGGTATTACGAATGTAGGATTAGGCGGTGTAGAACCCGAGACTCCTCTAATATTTATACCAACTTAACGCGTAAACTATTGACCGAATTGATTAAATTTTTTATGCTACAATCTATGCTATAATCAGAGTACTGATTAATATTTATTTGCTACATAATTTTTTTTAGATCGCTTGACCATTTCCGTTTTATAGGTTTCTCGCAATTTTAGAAATAGTTCATTGATACTTCAAGGCTGACAAACTTTTAGCTACCAAGCATAAAGTACTTCATAAAAAATCGTTTAACCATAAATATTAAAATAAACATGTATTAGTAGCTTATAAACTGCAGTGTTCATAATTTCTCTACGGAAATGAGGATATTTTTTATGGAAGTTCTTATGCGCAACCTAAATATTAAATAAAATATAAAAGTTACGATAAAGAGGTATCACTTTTTTTTGAACATTTTTAAACCGGAGTGACAAGTACCAGTCTTTTGATAAGCGATAATGAGCACATTGGGTATTCATAAGCTCTTTATCCTCAGCTCTTTATTCTGTCTATTGACTATTCCGAGTATTCACTGGATTTAGGAGGTCTCATATGTACTTGGAACTATATTTCATGACGTTATATAGATAATGGACATACAAGTACATGTGTAGGTTTGTGGGTTCAAAGAGAGCATGCATCCATGCCCACAATTAGCAGTCAACGTCATCACCATCTGGGCCTACATCAGCGTCAAGCGGGAGGCTCGAGGGTAGCACGAGGGCAAAAGGGTTGGGCGTTGCACCATTAGCATTTCTCCCATTATATACATTCATATATATATATATATATGGAGCATTTCATATCAACTCGACTTCGGTCTTGCCCTCAACCTTTTCTGATTTCACACGTCTTTATTCTATCTCTAAGAAGCAACCACAATTTTAATTAGATTTTTTTTTAACAAAATTATATACTTATGATTACTTATGATACTTATGATAATTTTTCAACTTGACGAAATTCTTATAAATCCTATATGAGCTATCAATTCTTTTTGAATTAAACTTAAAGTGGCTCACATCTCACTTTTGTTTTAACATATCAACTCGACTTTGGTCTTGCCCTCAACCTTCTCTGATTTCACACGTCTTTATTCTATCTCTAAGGAGCAACCACAATTTTTATGAGATTTTTTTTTAACAAAATTATATACTTATGAATATTTTTAACAAAAATATTGAGAACCGTAATTTTGAATTTGACGAATTTCTTATAAATCCTATATAAGATATCAATTTTTTTTGGGTTAGATTCAAAGTGGCTCACACCTCACTTTTATTAATTTTATTATTAAAGTTATTAAATGTAATCACTTTAAAACGGTCGAAGCAATTCTATGAAGTCTTCTCATAAATAGAAATTTTCGAGTCATGGCTTGCAGTGAAAGGATTGTAACACATCGAACTTTTTTCAATTTCCGTTTGAAAAAATTTATAAAAACAAAAGCCGTAAGTAATTTTTAAGCTTAGACGTAAGCCAAGGTTTACGCCTAAGCTTAAAAATATTGATATCTGGTACAGAATTTATAAAAACTTCGTTACATTTTCAAGTGACGGCCCTCAATGTTTGTTATAAACAATGATAAGTACATAAATTGTTTAAAGAAAAATCTCATAAAAATTGTGGTTACTGCTTAGAGATAGAAGCATAAAATAAAAAATCGGGGACGAAATCCGAGAGGTCGAGGGTCAGATCAATGTCGAGTTGGCATGGAATAGCCCATTTATATACATATATCCAAGTTTCTACCACGATCTCGACACTTCGCGTACATACCTACTATCTACCAGCAATTCCGCGACGTCACGCGATAACGAAGCATCGAAACATCGGCACCCGGAAATAGTGGGTCTTCCCCAAGAATCTTCAATTGTGGTATACAGATCGTGCTACACATTATTACACGTCTTCATGCTTACCTGAAATCAAGTTTTGCTTCTGTAACACTCTCCCTGTACGTCACTTTGCTGACGCGATTGTAATAAGCATTTACTGATTTTGTGGTTGGAACTTGTGAACCACACAGAAATGGAATTTTCCAATAAATTTTATACAGTGGAATCTTGAACGTACAGTAGAACCTCGGTTACACAGCTCGCGACAAACGGAAGAGACTTTGCGAATTAAGTACGAACGTGGGTTAAATGCCATTGGAATATAGCTCTCAAATATGTCGCGGAACAGCCGAAAAATATTGTAAGTGACCAATTATTGGTGAAGCGATGGCGACATATTGTAGCTAAGAAAAATATGGGCAAACTGAAACAGTATTCTATCACTGACGTTCTTAAGCCACTCAAGTAAAGAGCTTTTTGACACTAAAGGTGAACATTCGTTATGTCCCTATTTTGAATAAACATATTTAAAAAATGTTTTTTCGTTGCTTCCATGTTATTCGAGATTTTACTCATCAGAGAAAACCCCCATTACCGAGCCAATTCGCAAAAATTTTAAAAATTTCACTGAAAAATAGAACAATTTCTCCAAGTTTCAAAAATAATTTTTTAATCCTAATTTCAATAATAATATAAATGAAAAAATGACACTTTTTCAAATCCTTGATTAAATTTTTTAATTCAGTGATAAAATAGATAGCAGTTTGTCCAGAAGAGCAAAATACACCGGTATGGCTTATATATAGCTAATCTAAAAAATCAATGTTTTTTCTTTTCCCATTAAGGTTATCATTTATAAAAATACAGAAGTGAAAAATCCGTTTTCACCATATCTGCAGCGAAAAGTTCGACTTCCCGCCCTACGGGCTTTACGTAATTCGAACTTTCCGCTGCAGATATGGTGAAAAATAGTATACTATTTACATTTCTTTCATTCACAATCGATCAAGCTATGAAATACCGCCAATTATACTTCATCGATTCTTCGTTTTGTGACTCATTTTTTTTAAATTTGGGTCATCGGAATTAAAAAATGTTTATATACTTTTGCTTCCCCTTATTTTCAGCCACATTTCAAAGGAAATTCACGAGCTAAAAAAATTGCGGTATCGTGATGACTTCAGAGTCATGCTCTTAATTTCGTTGAGCTTTTTAGAACGTAAAAATGAAAAAATAAAAAATCGGGAAACCCAAAATAAGTTTATTGGTAATTTCGAATTCTGGCAATTTTGACTTTTCAGTAAAACAAGAAAAACCCATTCATTTCTCACAGTCTTCACTGCTGAAAAAAACGACCGAAAAGGGCCCGACTGAAAGGTTTTATCCGTAAAGTCGTAAATCAATGTACAATTAGCTAATGCAATCGAAGTACCCTAAGCGTGAAATTCAATTTCATTATTGTAATTACTGTACCATATATTATATTGGAATATTTCTTCCATATGCCTTATTCAGGCTTTTACGTAACCCGCTTTCCCTTTCCCCGTTTCTACATAGAGTTCCCCCCTAGAGTGTTGTCCGCAGCCACTCATCTAATGCACTACTGTATCGCATTTGGACGAGGGCTCATGCGGAAAACCTGGCTGATACAGGCGGCTTTATTTTACTGAGTTTCTACTGTATTAGAATACATTAGAAACCTCAGAAAAACTGTCTCCCGTTCAACAATTTACGCGCAAGCCAGTGCGTCGCTGTTAAACGGTCACCCATCCAAGTTATGGCCGCAAATAATGCTGCTTAACGATGTATGATACGTACAGCCCCGCCAAAAGTGAGTTTCCGAGACAATTTCGACCACTTCCCGATGGGATAAAAATCGGAAAAAATAATGCATATGAAAGGTCCTGAAAAGTTTGATGGCGCATAATAATAATCCCAAAATGTTATTAACAAGTTGGTGAAAAAAATCAATTCAACAAACAATCAGTCAATTTAACTTTTTTCCAATGAAAAAGATATGCTAATTTATTTGAATGCACACCAATTTTTTCAGATTTTTTTCTTTATTTTGATTTTGATTTTTTTTTTCAAAAATGTGCACGAAATAACGAATTTTGGATATGTGTTTGGCATAAAACCATCTACGATACTCAAGATTTTTTTGCAAAACGCATATCCAAAATTTGTTATATTCTAGGCATTTTTCAAAGTAAAAAAAATCAAAATCAAAATAAAGATAAACTAACATATCATGTTCATTAGAAAAAAAGATAGGTTGACTGATCGTTCGTTCAACAATTGTTTTTTTTCACCAATTTGTTAATAACATTTTGGCGTTATTATTATACGAAATCATTTCAGCACGTTTTATATGTATTATTTGTTTCCGATTTTTTTCCCATCGAGAAGTGATCGAAATTGTCTCAGAAACTCACTTTTGGTAGGACTGTACGTATCATACATCCTTAAGGTAGTCCTCCTGTACGGTCTAACGCCGTATAAATTCGAGGAAGAATTAAACAAAATTTACGAACAATTCGCGATGAGATATAAATCTGAAAAAAATCAACTATATGAAAAATGCTGGAGAGATTATTTTGGCATAATAATAATTCAAAAATGTTATTGACAAATTACTTAAATAAATAATAGTGCAAAAAATTACCCGGCAACCTAACTGTTTCTTGTTATATAAAATATTTGTTTATTTTTCTAAATACGTATGTATTTTTTCAGATTTTTTTTCTGATTTTCAATTTTACACTTGGAAAAAACGGCCATTTTCAAACATCACATGAAATTCTAGAAAAAAATCCACACGTATTCAATAAAATAAACAAATCATTTTCATAATAAAAAAAGTTAGGTTGCCGGGCAATTTTCTGCGCAATTATTTATTTTAGTAATTTGTTAATGACATTTTTCAATTATTATTATGCCAAATTAATCTCTTCAGCATCTTTCATATCGTTGATTTTTTTCAGATTTTTATTTCTTCGAGAACAGTTCGTAATTCTGTCTCGATTTCGCTCGAGCTTATGCGATGTCAGACAATACAGGAGGACCACCTTAACTCTGGCGACCGCCGAAGCCACACACCGACCGCACGTCCACTGCTGTCGGTCTTTACCATACATTATAATTACATCACACTCGCATATTAAATTTAATGAACCGATTTCGGCATAAAAACTTCTGGTACTTGTATATAAATCCCAGGTAGATACTTTTTATGGTGTGGGCAATTATTATACACAGCACTTCGGGCAATTTCGATAAAATACCTTTACACGCAAATCGTATAGAAGGAGTTTTCAATATTTACCCACTGACATAATTATTTTTACCAAACGTTTTCATTGTTGCCTTTCATAAAATATGCTTTATCATCGCGGATAAAATATAATTCCGCCGTAACCGCGGTTTATCGCCTTTAAATCAGGTGCAACGTCATGAGCTTGCCAAAGTATATATGTCCAGATGCAGTGGTTACCTCACGTTGAGTACGACGCGAGCCTCGTATGGGTTTAATTTTCCCGTAGTATGATAACGATTATTCGATTTCGCAACATCTGCTGCTGCACGCACGCGTTTCACAGTCAAAATTAATGTCTGAGGGCCTCGGATTCACCCGATTTTCCGCCGACAAATCTCTGAAATGGAAAATCTAATTTTTGACAATGAATCAAAATGTCAGGCCATCGGTGCGAAAATAATTTTGTCAAATTGATTTTCCACTAACGAATCTCTACAACAGAAAATCCAATGTCTCGCAATGAATCGAAATGTCGAATCATCCGTGCAAAAAAAATATGTCGAATTGATTTTCAACCGAAAATCTCTACAGAGGAAAATCCAATTTTTTATAACGAATCAAAATGTTGAGCCATCCACGCAAAAATAATAATGTCAAATTGATTTTCCACCGATGAATATCTACAATGAAAAATCCAATTGTTGACAACGATTCAAAATATTGAGCCATCTGAGTTAAAAGGATGATGTCAAATTGATTTTCCGCCCACGAATATCTACACGGAAAATCTAATTTTTTACAATGAATAAAATTGTTCAGCCGACCCGCGTAAAAATAATTATGTTAAATTGATTTTCCACCGACGAATCTCTACAATGCAGAATTCAATTCTTTACAATGTACCAGAATGTTGAGTCATCCGCGTTAAAATAATGATGTAACATCTTATTGTTCTACAATGAATTGAAGTGTTTGGTCATTCCGCGTAAAAATAATTATGTCAAATTGCGATCCCAAATCGATATATGTCAAAAAGCTCGAATTATTCAGATGCGTTTAGATAAAATAGCTTAGAAAATTTCAAAGCGATTTTGAGAACGAAATCAGAGGAAAATATCGTCATTTGATGATAAAAATAGTTAGTCCGACGATAATCAAGCTATAATGTATAGTTCCCAGGAGAAACGACTATATTTTATGGTTAAAGCAAATATAAGAAAATAGTTAGATCAACCATTAATATAATTCTCAGCAGGAGAAACGTCTATATTTCATGGTTATAGCGAACATAATTATAGTAGCAATTATCAAAATAATAATAGTTTCAAAAACTATTCTAATAGTTTCAAATATTCCGTTTTGTTGCATATACGATTACAACGTCTGTTTTCAATAAACTTGCAAGTATCGTTTATTAAACTACACTATCATCACTTCAACTATAAAACATCGGAAGTCTTTCTATATATATGCTTTTGATCCTGTGAAATCGTTTAATCAACGATATGCTTTTCTCTCAGTGCGATTTCATATCACGTTTAGTGACTAATTTTAGCGCAATTTGTGAATTGATCTTAGCAACTTTCTGAGGCGATTTTGTGGTAGATCGGAAAAACTGTTTGACGCATTTTGAGATTTTTGTCGTAAGAAGTTGCTGAAAATTGCAATTTGAGTGCTGTTTTAGATGTTTATCTTAAGAAGTTACTAAAAACAAGTGACAAATTGCGCTCAAACTAGTAAAAAAAAACTTACTATCAAGTCAATCTCCAAATCGGTTTGAATTTTTCTAAGATCTTTCGTCTCAACACCTTTCAAAAATGGTCCTTTTTGAGATATGTCAATGTATGACCACAATTTGGCATAATTATTGTTACGTGCGATTAAGTGTTTTTTCATTGTTGCAAAAATCGTTGCAGATCGTTTAAAAAGCAAATGAACTTTTTTTTAACGAGTGTTGTAATCACACGAGTTAGGAGAAGCGTGCAAATAAACCGCTTATCTCGCACAACCTGAAATTAAAATTCTTATTTTATACGTCATATGTCAATTGATGAGCTTTTAGTTAGTATTGGCGGATTGCAAACATGCCACGTGTTGTCCATTGGATATCATATCGATTCGGTATTTGTTATGCTGGTACCAACAGATTTGCGTTTTCAGAGAGCGACGGAAGTTTGCGAGTGAAGATTATCTACTGAAGCATCGCATTAGGGGCACTTCAATATGATTTTAGGCTAATCCGATAATTCAGTATTAGGCCTTCCATCTGCCTTTCGTGATTTGTACTTTCCATGAGGTTTCTTTATTTCAGGGACGTATTGTAATATTGTATTTTAACTACCGGAGTAAAGCACTCATCTACGATAGAAAATCGTTTTTCTTTTTCAATCAGCGAAATCGTAATGGAGTGTAATCGTAGGAAAGTGAATAATAAAGTAACTATAAATAAATAAAGTAGAATCGATAATAAAACTAAACATTTTTAGACCATGCAACTTTTTTCGTAATTACGGTAACTATGGAAATGTTTATGGTAACTATTTGATAGCTGTGGCAATAATCATAAACAAACTGGTTGTCCGCACTAAGAGTTGATACTTTTCTCTTCACGGTTACTAATATTATAACTTTCTTCCAGTTTTCTTATCTCTATAGCCTTGTTTCCATTGCCATGAAAACTATATTTTAATAGTCTATCATGTCATCCCACTAAGAATGGTCTGCAAATTCGGAAAAAAGGTTGCTTAAAAAATGTCCATATGTCGCGTAAAAAATCTATATTTATAACATTTTTTTTACAATTCCAGATTCTATCAACGTCACTTTTTTATAATATTTACCTCAGTTTTTTACCATATAACTAGTCTAATGTTGAACATTCATTATATTGAAGTTAAAGCTAAAATAGGAAATTGCTTTTTTTTAAATACTATACTCCTAAATTTCCATTGAAAATTTGCTCGAAGGATTAAAAAGTTACTAGTCAAGAATAAATTAAAATATCTGTTCTTTTACCAAACAAAACTACTCATCGCAAAACATGAACTGGAATGTCAAAATCATAGAATTTTTTTTGACAATTCCATTTTCCTCCGCTGAAGCTTTTTATATTACTAGTCTAATCACACGCGCTGGCGCCTGAAATTCTTCTGCGCTGGTGCGCTTTTATAACCCTTTAAAAGTCACGGGCGCTAAAGCGCTTGTTTTCTTATGTCAAATTTGACATCAAACTGAACTTGTTTTTCGCGGACTTTCTTAGCAGCCAATCGGAGCGCGAATAGTTTGCTAACAATGCTTTCCGTTACTCATAAACTTTTTAAAAGAGGGATTGTCATGATTTTTCTACCGTGTAAAAAATTGATAATTGCGAAATATTTGATGAATTAAACGCAATACTGAAGTGCTTCAGTCCCTTCAACTTTGACAAAGTAATTTTTACAATATCACGAGGTTTAATATGTCATTTTTTTTCGTTTTTCAGGTGAGTTGCCAAGAGCAAGAAGGAAGTCGATGTCTTCGACGGGCGACGTTCCTAGCGCTATTGCGACTTCCGGAAGTGAGTTCAAATCTAGCAGCATATTCGAGAACAGCCCGCATAATTCAAGATGCAAAGGACAGATCGGATCGCATGTACTTGAAGAGTCTGGCCAGCGATGAAGGCGAAGACGTGAGGATTTGCCTACCCCCTGGTGTCTACCTCGAATTGTTCAGCGACTCGGCGATTCGAGGACATCTGAGCGTTATCGGTCGCACCCAGAAGACGCTCGAAGATCCTGTTGAACGTGCCTACGAAAACGTCGACATGACTTCCGAAGATATTTTGGAATCGGAGAAAAGAAGCATCGCGACACTCGCCAAAAACGGTGACCTGCCTATTTCGATTCAGGATCGTAGTCAAGACGAGACAGAAGAGGATGTGACAGCCACTGAAACCGCCAGGTAAAATAAAATCAATTGCAAAGAATGAGCGCATTCTTCTCAAATTCGACATAATATAAAAATCAAGAAAGGAGCTGAAACATTGAAACATAAGATTGTTTGGTTTATTATGGTTTATGTTGGTTTATTAGCACTTACACGGAAAAAAATTACCATTTAATCAATAAAGCTTTGGTTTGCGGGCTGCCAAAAACAAGCGTCTTCAATTCAATTACACTTCCAATTCCTACAATTTCATATGATATTGAAACGATAACTGCAATTCAGGCAAAAAATATTTTATTGTTTCAATGTTAAATCGGATTGTGAGAACAACAACTGGAGTTAATATAAAAACATTGTTTTTGGCAGCCCGCAAACCGTGGTTTTATTGAATCAATGTAATTTTTTTTCCATGTAAGTTAACTGAAATGTAGAGAAAAGAGTTTTACAACAAAATATTCGGTGCTTTGTCTGCTTCGAGAGAAAAAATTTCATTGATTCACGGCAATTTTTGCCAATAAAAAGAAATACTTGCGTTTCAATACTCATATTTTTATTAAATGATCTCAAACTCTATTAACTGTATAAAATGACAAAAGAGTCGTCTCCGTTGATTTCATTGATCTCACTCAAGAGGCAGCGGCACTTCCCCCACCACAGCTCAGAATTTTGAGACCTATTTTTTCCTGAACTACTTAATAGATAAAGCTCAAATTTGTAGAGAATGTGCTTAAGTACGGCAGAAATGGGTTAAGGTACGGGCTGATTGAAACTCGAAGTCGTTTATTTGGGAGAACCAGAAAGCAAAAAAGTGAGGTTAGACTTAATTTTGTTTGAATTTACTCCAGTAGACATTCTTACTTCTATTAACTAAATGATTTAAAGTAAGTTAGTCAATTTGAAAAGCCATTTAAGTATCAAGATAGAGAATTCCTACATAACTACGTTACTTGTGTACAATTTCTTCTTGTGCTGTTCTTCATATTTACAATTCCATTGTGCGGATTAAGCGTGTGGAGTAAAAATATGTGTCGAACTGGGCGCGACAAATAATTGTGTCTAGCGATGGTTTCTGTATACACTGTTAAAAAATTTTGTATGAAAATTCATAAAATGTATATGAAGTTTTATGCATATACAGTATATGAAATTTCATATACAAGTATGTATAAATATTAAATTATTCGTATATTGAGAACAATGCAATATTTGTCATTATTTACACACAAACTTAAATTTGATATAACTTCGTATATTAAACGTGTTGTAAATCTAATAATATTTTCAACAGTGATATATTAATATTACAACAAAGTTTGTGGATTAACTTTTGCAATACACAGCTTATTAAATTTCAATGTCAGCTACATCAATTTCAACATTCAGGTATTGAAATTACAACAGAATTATAAAAATTTATATACATTATATATGAATTTGAATTTGGTATACCGCGTTTGTAAATTTGATATAACTTCGTATATTAAACGTGTTGTAAATTTAATAATATTTTCAACAGTGATATATTAATATTACAACAAAGTTTGTGAATCAACTTTTGCAATACACAGCTTATTAAATTTCAATGTCAGCTACATTAATTTCAACATACAGGTATAAAAATTAAAACAGAATTATAAAAATTTCTATACGTTATATATGAATTTGAATTTGGTATACCTCGTTTGTAAATTTGATATAACTTCGTATATTAAACGCGTTGTAAATTTAATAATATTTTTAACAGTGTATTATATGAAGCCACACGCATACATGCAAATGCTGGCGCTAACTATGAACCAATAATCACATTCGACTTAAAAGTATTTTCTTATTTATTTAATTGAAAAATAGTTGTGATCGTTTATCGATGTTGAAAACGCCATATCATTACCGAAAGTTATTCTTGTGTACAATTCGAGCAATGTAATCGTACCGAGCAAGCTGCGCGTGTTCAGTAATATGAGATGCTCGGATTAGCTCAACGATCGACACGTGCAGAGTGTACTTAAAGAGGCTCCATCAACGGCGAGTTGAACGTTGAGCTACTCGGACGGTCTCGAGCTTCTGCATGCAAAAAAATCTTGCGTGTAGTAGATAGTTTTATGCCAAACACATATCCAAAATTCGTTATTTCGCGCACATTTTTGAAAATAAAAAAAATCAATTCAAAATAAAGAAAAAAATCTGAAAAAATTCATACGCGTTCGAGTAAATTAACATATCATTTTCATTAGAAAAAAAAGTTAGGTTGACTGATTGTTTTTTGAACAATGGTTTTTTTCAGAAATTTCTTAATAACATTCTGCTATTATTACCATGCAAAATTTATCTTTTCAGTACGTTTAATATCGATTATTCTTTTCCGATTTTTATCCCATCGGGAAGTAATCGAAATTTTCTCACGATTGGCGGGACTGTACCTATCATACATCATTAAACTGGTTTTTCCCTTTTGAATTATTATTTTAAATTTGTTTGGGACCGGAAAGTCCGGTCAGCGTGAGGTCACATTTTAAACCCAGTTAAAAATGTGACTTATTTCTGATGAGGCCCTGATCAGGGTGAAACGTGAAAACATTTTTATAACCAAAAAAAGACAGCTGTAAAGAGGATATTTCAAAATTTTAATCTTCAACAAATCTGCCTCTGTGCGGACGACATTTATTATTTATTTTTGCTACCTCATAGAGGTAGATTTGTTAGAAATTGAAATTTTCAATTATCCTCTTTACAGCTCTCTTTAAATTTTATATGAAGAAGCAATGTGAAAAGCTCTACTTTGCATTCTTTATTTTCTCTTTTATTATCCATATTGTGTGCAGCTCTGAAACACCGTTAAAACACCCTCACATCGCATTTTGATTAAGTACAAATTTTAATCTTACTCTTAACTTTTAAAGAAATTATAAGCGAAAATGTACATTTATTATAAAATTTAAAATGCCATAAAAACCGAACGACTTTACCGATCAGCTCCAATTTTGTACATAACAGCAGTATAGTATTTTTCGACTGTAGAAAATTTCGATTCATCTGTTGAGATTCCACGTGGTCTAGAGAAAAAATTTGTTTTTTCGAAAAATTCAAAATTCTATAAAATCGAAACACTCTACCGATTTCGCGGAATTTCAATACCAAACATCATTTAACGTGCCTCTATTTATGAAGAACAATTTAGCTAATTTGGCGAACTTTTACAAAAGCTAAAGCGATCACGACATTCTTTTGAAAAATAAAAAATTCTATAAAATCTGTATACATTGATACATTTAATTAAAAATCAATTACAGAGGAGTTAATATTCTAGCTGCGTGCCAATTTTGAGCTCGATCCATTGTGCCGTTCGTGAGTCCTTGTCAATTGAATTTTCGGTGTCTGGAACATACATACACACACACACAAATTTTTCACGAAAACAAAGCTTCCTCTATGCGGAAGCAAAATAACATGAAGCCGTCATTCAACGAAGCACCTTACACACATTAAGATAAGCGACTAAAGCAGCCTTTAACAACAAATTATTATTCTCTCATGAATAACATAATCATAATTTTGTCCACAGGTTCGACACTCTAAGCAGCGAGTCTCTGGACGGCCTAATGAAGATCCTGGCGGACAGTGGCGTGGAGGATCGCCGTAATATCCCAGAAATAGCAGCGGAATACACACTGCCAAGCGGTGAACTGGATTTGGAGGCTCTAGCGCGAGATTATCCGCCGGTGGGCAAGCGAAATGTCGCGGCTCTGGCGAGGGATTTTGCTCTGCCGCCGTCAAGCGGAAAGAGGAACGTCGCGGCCCTAGCGCGGGATTACGGACTCCCGAGTGGCAAGAGGAACGTTGGTACTCTCGCGCGAGACCGAATGCTGCCCAGCGGAAAGCGTAACATCGGTTCCCTTAGGCGAATCTATCTGTTTCCGGCTCTATCATCAGCCGAAGGAAAGAGGAGTCTCGCATCGGTGACCAACGCAATGTATCGGCTTCGTAACGGCAGGTCGGGCAAGCGTTATCTCGGAGCTCTCGCGAGATCTGGTGACTTTCCTCTTCGCGATTACGAGAAACGTAACATGGCCGCGCTTGCGAGAAATGGTATTGACATTTACGGTTACGGCAAACGCAACGTCGGCACCCTCGCCAGAGACTGGAGTCTTCCGAATCAGTCATCCAACCGTCATGGACGTTCCCTCACCGCCAAGGATCTTGACGCCGAGCGTTTCGACCAGGAACTTCAAAAACTCGGCCTGGAAACTCGCCACGGTGATAGACCTCAACAAATATTCAAAAGTTCCACCGAAAAACCCACCGACAAAGCGAGAAAACTCATGCACACAAGCGCCGTTGAGTCTGAACTTGCTAATGCCAAAAATGATTTGCTGAAGAACACATTGGACGGCAAAAGAGCCAAACGACAGATTGACTACACTGATGAATATCCTCTTCCTGTTATGCAAAATACTAATGTTTTTGATTACGAGGACATGATCGAGGCACTCACCGGCGAGTATCCGAATACGGAGAAGAGATTCATGGGTAAGTTTCTTTGCTACTTTTGATTGTGTAAGATTATTGAAGGATGTGGACTTGTATTTATACTAACCCAAGGGGGATTTGGAATTAAGCCTAAGGAGATTTTTCGTCGAGCTAACGTCTTACCGAATTTATGAAGGCTTAAGGTCATCCTGATGAGGAGCTTACCAAAATCTTATTAGCGCCCTGATAAGATAGTATTTCAAGGCGATATATCTATAAAAAAAAATGTAGAAAACAAAAACCGCCTCAGAATCTATCGAACATCGAACGAACTGTAAAAGAACCATGTCGTAGATCTTCTCTGTCAGTTCAGCCATTGAATTCTCAGGAAATATTTTATTTATACCTCCAGAAATCTATTGTCCGCTTTGAAATTTTTTTATAGGATCTGTTCATAACAGTGCAGGCCATGGGAAATTAAGAGCAACATAGAAATGGGCGGAATCGGTGAAAAAAAATGCAATTATCAAAAGTGGATGAACTTACAGAGAAGTCCTAACAGTTGAACTTTATCTCGTTCCCGTGTTGTCAATTGATATTCTAGTGATCAATAGATCGTAATAACGATGTCTCGATGGAAAATTGAGCATGTCAAATGGACTGACGATATTACTAACCGGGTGATTTAGATGATGTCATCAAAGTCAGTAGTTGTCTAATTCTTTGTACGAAGACGAATTACGCTGTGATGAGGGAACCATTTTATACAACCGTAAGAGGATGCTAGACGATCTAATTATTTTTGTAAAACAATTCGTACGTTAAGAAGCGAAAAGATCCAGTTTTGTCATAAGCCGATAGATCAATTGAACCACGAAATTGAAAACCGTGTCCTAGTACAAAATTTACCATCAGGTCGTATAATTGTTGCCCTTTAATTCTCGAAAATATTAATATTACAGACTATCCTAATTTCTTCAACTCGACTTATCTGATCCTATATGCATTTCCTGTTTGTAGGAATTTTCTTACGTATAGTAATGATCCATTACGAAGTTTATGCCAGCATTAATTAGTTTAATGTACAATTGTGATAAGAAATTGAGTACTTTTACAGAAAAAATTGAAGCAAATTATTGAAATTACTGTACAAAAAATATATTCAACTTGACACTGAAATGTCCCATACATGTATACTAAATTTCAAGCGGATTTTTTTTACAGTGTAAAATCATAATAAGTGATGAAAAAATGGAATTACCACGTTTATTTTTCAGGCGTTCAATTAGTCCATAATTGTATGATAAAAGTATTGAAATTATGTGTGCAAAACTTTATGATAAGAAGAAATGATACTGTTGTTGCTCTTCAGGCCCCAACAATATTGATGTTCCATAGAAACCCAACTTTTTGAACGCCACATACTATACGGTCCGTTATACGGTTATTGGTTGGGCTTAAAGAACCTCAATTTTATGGACTTCTTATTGCGATCAGTCCAAGGAATCGAGGTTTTACTGTACAATCATGATAGGGGACAGGATATCTTTTATTGTTATCGGTTGGGCTTAGAGAATCTCAATTTTATGAACTTCTTATTTCAGTCCAAGGAATCGAGGTTTTACTGTACAATCATAATAAGGGACCGAACTTTTTATTTTCTAAGCCTCGAATTAATCTGCAAGTATACGATAAATGTATTGGAATTATGTCTCGAGAAATATTTTTTAAATTATACTTTTGTTGCTCTTTAGTCCCCAAGAATATTGGTAGGCAATCCCCACGTTTTTACCCCCGCTTACCATACGCTGTTTGTGGTGAGAAATATCTTACGTGTTATTGGCTGAGCTTAAAAAATCTTGATTCTATGGACTTCCTATTCCAATCAGTCCAGGAAATTGAGGTTCTACTGTACAACTATAAGAAAAGAGATCGAATAATGATACCGTCGGAAAAGACTGGAAGTTTTTATTCATAAGCTCGTCAATTAAATTTAATGTACAATTGTGATATAAAATTAACGTACTTTTGCTATGAAATAAGATCAACTTTAAAAAATTAAAGTCCGATTGCAGTTAACCAAAGTTAATTATTAATATAAGTGTAACGAGAATGAATTAACCATCGCTCTTCTATGGCAAATTTAGTATACCAATTTATGCATAAAAACACTAGTGTGTCCCAAAAAAAAAAAATTCTCGGCTGTTGATGGAAAAGTTGAAATATATGCAGAAATACGTTTTGATGAAAGGGAAGCTCTATAGCTAATTTTTGGAGGTCGCTCATGCGAGATTCATTTCAATTTTTAAAAAAGTTAGGTTGACGGATAAATTATTGAACAATATTTTTTTTCATCAATTTGTTAATAACATCTTAGAATTATTATCATACCAAATTAATTTTTCCAGCACCTTCCATATGCTTAATATTTCTAAAATTTTTAACGCATGGAGAAGTGTCCAAAATTCGCTCTGAATCTCACGTTTAGGCGGACTGTACCGCTCTTACATCTTTAAATTATTGGTAGCAACCTACTATGACCGTTGGTAAGGTTTATTAAATAAATTTTTCAAAAATGAATACTATTCTGTAAATTTAATACATTTTGCTTCATCATAGAGGAAGCTTTGCTTTCGTGAACATTTTTTTTCGAGATTTTCGTGTTAACATACTCAGAATCACCTAAAACGTCGAGAAAAGTGGTCTAGAAAATTTGTCTGTATGATGTGGGTGTGTGTATGTATATTCCAGACACCGAAAATTCAATTGACCATAACTCACGAACGGCACGATAGATCGAGCTAAAATTCGGCACGCAACTGGAGTATTGACACTTCTGTAATTAACGTGATTTTTAATTAAATATGTTTATGAATATAGATTTTTATAGGATTTTTGATTTTTCAAAAAAATTTCGTGACCGCTCTAACTTTCGTAAAAGTTCGCCAATTTAGCTGAATAGTTCTTTATAATTGAAAACATGTTCGATGATGTTTGGTATTGAATTTCAGTGAAATCGGTAAAGCGGTTCCGATTTTATGAAAGTTTGAATTTTTCGAAAAAAAAAGTTTTTTTTCTCTAAATTACGTCGAATCTCAACAAATGAACCGAAATGTTCTACAGTCGAAAAATACCATACAGCCCTGCTGCGTACGAAATTTGGTGATGATCGGTAGAGTCCTTCGGATGTTATGGCATTTTTAATTTTTTAATAAATGTACATTTTCCCTCATAACTTCCGCAACAGTTGAGAGAGTAAGATAAAAATGTGTACTTAATCAAAATGCGATGTGAGGGTATTTCAACGATGTTTCATAGTTGCACACAATATGGATAATTAAAGAGAAAAAAAAAAGATGCAAAGTGGAACTTTGCACATTGCTTCCTCATATAATAGAGATTTCAATACCTCAGGGATATGTTCTAACAAAAAAATGATGCAAAGTTGAACTTTGCACATTGCTTCCTCATATAAAATTTGAAGACAGCTGTAAACAGGATATTTTGAAATTTCAACTTTTAAAAAAGCTTCCTCTATGAGGAACCCAACATAAAAAATAATAAATGGCTTCCTCATAGAGGTAGATTTATTAAAAATTGAAATTTTACAATATCCTGTTTGCAGCTGTCTTCAAATTTTATATGAGGAAGCAATGTGCAAAGTTTTTTACGTTTTAATAGAAATTAAAATAAAAATCTCGCGTGAGCGTCTATCTAAAAAAATAGCTACAGAGCCTCCTTTCCAGAGAAATGTATTTCTGCATGCATGTCAACTTTTCAATCAACAGCCGAGAGATATAAAAAAAAAAAATTTCTGGGACACCCTAACGTACACTCAATTTCAAACCGATTTTTTTTCACTGGGAATATTTTTTATCATTTTTTTGCGTCCCAAATTAAACCCCAACTGTAAAATAAAAGTATGAAAATGTTGTATCGAAAAAATATGAAAAAGCGAGATGATACTGCGTACTATTGAGATGTGAATGTTAGGAGCAGGTGACGGGCTGGAGTTGCAGGACGGCGGAGGTACGACGTCCGGGTATATCGACATGTACCAACCAAGTAAGAGACATATCGGGTCATTGGCACGCCTCGGATGGCTACCATCCTTCAAGCCGGTGCGATTTTCGCGCTCCCCGCGGTATCTGGTCGGCAGGTCAGATTAGCAGGCTTCCCACTCCGTGTACTCCGCTCCCCGTGTGCTGTCGATGTGTCATTGTCTATGTAGAAGCTCGCAGTGCTACGAAAAAGTCCAGTATATCTACGAACGTCCATTTGTCAGCCGTTTAATCAACTCGCCGTCCTTTCGGACTCGTTACGGTAGATTAGGTGTTCTTTTATGTCTTTTCGATGCTTACGTACAAATATATATTATCTACACAATTTATAAATATATATATGTATGTTAGTCAAGTAATATTTACAATATTCGTTATCGGTGTCATAGAGCGCTGTTAGATTTTAGTCTCGATGTTAGATTGATATTTAGAAAGGCTCTGCCGCCGCACCTACTAATGGACATCCAATCCGGCTCTGTCTGTATTAGATAAATGTCGTCACCTTCTCTTTTATTTATCCACTTACCAATCGAAGTATTCATTATTCAGGGTGCCATTCTGCATATCTTCATATTCATTCTACTAGAAATTTATGAAATCTTTGTATTTTCGGATGTTTGCACAAATCCTCGTTACTACAAAGAGGTTTGGATTAAATGATATTAAATATGAGCCTAAGAGTGTGTCTTATATACTTACAGTTATTGCATCTTAACGGATTGAATTATTTTTCGTAGATGAACAACAGGTTCACTGGCTTTTCGGTTGAGACAAACACCAAATAGGTCAGACCAAACGGTCTTTTGTTTGGTTCAGCATCCGATTATTCAGAACAACCAACTAATTTATTGATCAACTAAAGAATAAGTTGGATCTACCAACTCAACAGTTGGTGCAATGAACAGTTGATTGCGGCCATCAACTCAATAGTAGGTCCAACGAATGTCACAACAATCTAAATAGACGACTGAACAAATAATTGGATGCTGCAATCAACTGGATAGTGGATGCAATGAACAGTTTGATGCCATAACAATTTTAATATACAACCGAACAAATTGTTGGATGCTGCAATCAACTAAATATCTGGCTCAACGCAGAGTTGGATGCTGCAACCAACTGAGTAATTCCTCCGAGCAACAGTTGGATGCTGCAATCAAATAATATTTGGTCCAACAGACAGTTGAATGCTGCAACCAACTGAGTAGTTCATCTAAGCAACAGTTTGATGCTGCTATCAACTAAATATTTGGTCCAAAAAACAGTTGGTTGCTGCAACCAACCGGAAAGTTGGTCCAACAAACAGTTAGATGCTACAACCAACTGAATAGTTGAATGATCCAACCAACTGAATAATTGGTCCAACAAATAGTTGGATGCTGCAACCAACTGAATAATTGGTCCTACAAATAATTGGATGCTGCAACCAACTGAATGGTTGGTCCAACAAACAGTTTGACGCTCGAACTAAGTGAATATTTGATGCAACAAACAGTTGCATGTTGCGCTCAACTGAGTAGTTTGTCCAAGCAATAGTTGGATGCTGCAATCAACTCAATATCTGGCCCAACACAGAGTTGGATGCGGCAACCAACTGAGTAGTTCGTCCAAGCAATAATTGGATCCTGCAACCAATTAAATATTTGGTCCACCGAACAGTTGGATGCTGCAACCAACTGAATAGTTGGCCCAACAAATAGTTGGATGCTGCAACCAACTAAATAGTTGGCCCAACAAATAGTTGGATGCTGCAACCAACCAAATAGTTGGTTCAACAAATAGTTGGACGCTGCAACCAACTGGATAGTTGGCTCAACAAACAGTTTGATGCTGCTACTACTACTATTGATCAACTATGTCCGACAGTTAACTCACTTAATCAAGTGTTGGACCATCCAACTGATCGATTCGGGTACCAATTTCGTTTTTCGTTGCACGATACCAATTTTTTAAAAATCGTTCTCAAATAACTCCATTCATTATAATAGCCGAACAACGTTTCATCGAGTGGCTCAATTAAAATCGCCAGACATTGAAGGCATCAAACTCTCGATAAAAAAGAGGATCAGAATATTATTTAGTAGATAGAGATACACTTTTAGTTTCACATTTGAAATTGTTAGATGCACGTCGGTAATCAAGTACATCAGAAATTGACTCGTGAACACACGGTAAGTCTTCGATTTAACCGTTGGCAAGGCAGCTAAACGCAGGTAAATTTCTACTGTATTCAGGAGTGGAAAGCTCGCAGCGCACCTCAGCCGACGCAGATGCGATCAATACCTGTAGGGTTGTCGTTGGGTACTCCTGAAATACCATGAGCCAGTAGCCATATATCATCATCTTGTTCATTTCCTTTTATCTCCTTATTGTCACACTCTGTTCATTGTTATCTGTTGATTTTTCAATGAACGAAACATATGTTTACGTGTGGATAGTCTATGGATTCGGTTATTGACACGATCTATCGTTATGGAAATTTTGTTTGGAACTCAAGGGTTTTCATTGATTTTACAGGAAGGATCCCGCAGATGGGTCCGCGACCTACAACACCTCCAACTCGTCGACTTGGACGCTAAACCGTTACAGCAGACCGAGAACCCGCTGCCTTCAGTCCCTGCAAAGAGATTGTCGACACAGCTTCAACAGAAATCCACCGCTACCCCCCGTCGACAATGTTCTTCAACAGAAGTCTCATTTCGTAGCTTCCTACGCCATATAGACACTATTTTCCATCATTGTTTTGTAGGTGCAAAGATTTTTTAATTTTTCATTGAATTTTTTAATTGATATCGCTTGGGCGTCGTGCCGTCAATTTGGAATGTCTAAGATGCAAGATTTAAATGGCTGAAATATGGTTAAATTTGGAGACTAGATCGGGCAAACGAGTGTAAATATAATTGATAGAAATTCAGCAGTTTTGATATCCGAGAGGATTTAAAGGATCTCATGATCTGTATTTACGGAGACGAATCAATCACATAAAAAATAGTGCCATGAATCTATAGCATTTATCAAGATAATAAAAAAAAAGCGAATAAGAAGCCCGCGCGAGAAACGAAATTATGCAACGAAACGTGTTAGCCGATATTCACCACAAACAGAAATATCCTGGAACGAAGGAAGAATACTTTGTAGGTCGCTCAGAATATGTTGTTTTTTTTTTAGTTGTTGTTGTTGGAAATACGTTTATTTTTTATTTTTGAGAAAATCGTTATTCCATAGTAGATTTTATTAGCTATCCGAGGACTGTAAAATGCGGGCTGTTTTTTGCGGGCTCCTGATTCAACGTCTATCACCGAAATTTTTTGCTACTACGTCTACAAGGTATTCAATGTACTACTTACTAACAAAGAAAAGGAATAACAAACATAAAAATTACGTAAATTATTATAGTAGTCGCAGGTTTACGATAAGTTTAGTTCAATAAATGTGTGCGAACGCGATCAAAAAAATTTTACTGAAGCAAATTTACAAGCTCGCTGAAATTAGAGATTCTTCAGAAATTTTTCTGAGTAGCGTAGCGTTTTGGCTCTTAATTAGAGAAAAAAAGATCAACGTTATTCGCAAATATTCGCACTTTTAAGGCCCCAACTAGTCCTTATAATAGTTGAACGTAAAAATCGCGATAGAAATATCAGTAAAATTGTCTATAGAGTAGTTGTGATTTTTTAGTTCAATTGATTTTTATTATTGATGTAAGTTCGTAGTGCAAATTTATATACAGTCAAGATCACATGAAAGCTTGAATTCTTGAATTATGTAGACGCTATTTTGAGTGATCCTCACTGTATAATATTAACGTACATATATATTTAAAAAAATAATATATAGAAGGGGGAAAAAAAATTCGCGTGTCGATGGAGGGAAAAAAAGTAAAGACCGAAGTGGCTGGCTTCGGTTTAACTTTGCGTTAACGATGCGGTGGAGAGCAAAGTTTAATTCGACAATAAAAACTACCGCGAGAACACATTTTTGATTGTGAATTCGCCGATAATTGCTGTGAACGACATATAACTTACATCTGAATTTGATTGATCTACATGTAATATGTGTTTGACTATAGACAATAATGTGGATAATCGAATGACAATAAAAATGATAATAACATTGAAGTAATAATGGTTGTGTGTGTTAATTATCGTTTTTTACTCCCTACAATGTGAATGATCGATAACATCATATTATCACGTAACATTTATTCAAGATATTTCAATAAAAATATTTCTCAAAGGTTCATCCTTTCTCAAAACATTGTTTGTGAGATTCTATCGACATTTATGGCAATGCAAGAGACTCATTGTTAGAAAATTTATCGCTAATTATGGAACTGACAGTCGTTTTACTGATACCTCAAAAACTTGTCACATTTTTTATTTGAAGATTCGAGTTATACAGACATAATTAGCAAATTTGTAATCAGAGGAAAATTTCCGATCAGATAGGCTTTCGAACTTTAGCGTGAATTTGCCTTGCTTAAAAACTAAAAACCACAAAAATTTGGAATTTTCTGTTCCGTAAATCTTTTTGAATTGAACGATTTTTACTTTCTCATCACATACGAAGTATGTAAAAAACTCAAAAAAATTAATTCGGTTTATTTGGGAAATTTTAGCTCAAAATCAAAAACTCAATGTCTCCAAAAAATTTGGCAATATTTTTATTTCATTGAAGGAACCGCTACTTTTCAGCCGACGGAATTTTCTCAAGTTCTGTATATAAATAATGAAGTTTTAAGGTTTTTCTTTTTAAATGACAGTCGGTGTTGCTGGCCATTTTTGAGGCCAACATATGTTTTAGACATTTTTATTCAGCGAAAGCGTTGCTATTTTAAACCAAATTGATTTTTTTCTCAAATGATGAATAATGAATGTTAAGAACAACTTATGTAATGGCTAAAGTATTCTAATTCGACCGTGATGACATAGTGGATTTTCAATGATTTTACTGTGGAAAATGGCTATATCTTTTCAACGGTTTTATTCCCGTTACAAACCGTTCGCTACATAAAATGAAAAAATAGTAGTAAACGTTTTTTTATTGACTACACGTGTAATACAAATCTATAAATATATAGATTTGTTTTGTTTATGACTAAGAGTATGAGATTGGTGTTACACATAGTGCAAAAGCCAATGGGCCATCGACCGAGGTGCTTCAGCCCTGAAAAAATAATTATATACATTTTATTTTTCATTTCAAGTCCAAACAGGACACATATGTTTGCGTGCACGATATATTTATGCCGCAATTAAATGATAAGGAAAGTTCACGAAAAAAACGACGCAAATTTAAACATCGCATCATCGACTAATCCCTTTTCAGGAAAAAAGAATGCGATACGATGTGGAATTTATTTTTGGTGTCTCAATGGAATAATTTGATTTCGTGTGGTTGCATTCGAGTATATATAACAGCGTGAAATTGAATGAAAGTTCATCAGTTCTTCAACTAGTAATAAACATGAAGGCCCAAGTCTTCCTCAGCATCTTCCTGGCGGTAAGTAATTCGTTGTCGATTTACAATATATCGATAATGAATTTGAATAATGATATTGTTATGAATATGGAGATTCAAAATTGAAAATACTAAAAGGAGTTGCTTCTACTTCAAGACCGCTATTAAGCAAGAAAAATGGGAAAAACAACAGTTTTTCCCATTTGGCCAACAGGCCATCGTATTTCCAACTAGTTCATTTCTTATGATGAACAGAAATATAACGTTACTCAAGTCATAGAACACGGTGAAAACGATGAAACAATTTTAGTGTTTGATGCTTTAGTTTTTTTCGTCGATTAGTGCATTCTGGATGCAGTTCACACAGGATGTATGTATACGTACAGTCCCGCCAAAAGTGAGTTTCAAAGAATTTCCATCACTTCCCAATGGGACAAAAATCGGAAAAGAATAATGCATATAAAACGTGCTGAAAAGATTGATTTCGCATAATAATAATCCCAGAATGTTATTAACAAATTGGTGAAAAAAATAATTGTTCAACAAACAATCAGTCAACCTAACTTTTTTTTAAATGAAAATGATATGTTAATTTATGCGAATGCGTACGAATTTTTTCAGATTTTTTTCTTTATTTCGATTTTGGTTTTTTCATTTGCAAAAATGTGCGCGAAACAACGAATTTTGAATATGTGTTCGGCATAAAACCATCTACTACACTCAAGATTTTATTTAGTTTTTTTTTAAATGTTAACGATGTAAAGTAAAATCTTACACGGTCCTCCATGATTCTTCCCTTTTTTTTCATTCATTTTTAACAAACACCCCACTATCAGGAACTTCCTTGACTTATCTTGGATTTCTCATATAAGAAATTTTTATTGGCACATTAAAAAGCGCAACCATGC
This sequence comes from Tromatobia lineatoria, assembly GCA_949699805.1. Lineage (NCBI taxonomy): Eukaryota > Metazoa > Arthropoda > Insecta > Hymenoptera > Ichneumonidae > Tromatobia > Tromatobia lineatoria. The sequence goes on from OX453048.1 coordinate 7,020,383, forward strand.
ACTTTTTGAAAATATAAAATTGTTGTAAAATTTGTATCTATCGTAAGAAATCACATTGAGTGACGATAAGTTTAACACACCGCCTGTGTGCAAAATTTCTGCTCAATACATCGTATAATTTGACAGTAATGAGCAATTGAATATTGATATCTTACAGACATCAAACACGAAAAATGGGGAAGCTCCTCTTGCACCTAACCTCACTTTTTTGTTTTCCGGTTCTCCCGAACAAACGGCTTTGAGTTTTAAGGAGCCCGTAGTTAAGCCCTTTTCTTCCGAACTTATGCACATTTTCTCAAAATTTGACATTTATCTGCTGAGTAGCTTAAGAGAAAATAGGTCTCAAAATTCTAAGCTGGGGCGGGGGGAGTTCCGCTGCCTCTTTAGTGGAATCATTGTAAAGAACAAAAACGATTTCTTAGATTTAATGTTACTTCTCATTGAGTTTGAGATGATTCAATGAAAAGATATAAGTATTGGAGCTCAAGTATTTTTTTTAATGGCTAAGATTGACGTGGATCAATGAAATCTTTTCTCTCGGTGCAGGAAGCACTTCACCGATTTCGTCCAGTGGATAGCGTACCAAGTTCAAGCTTGATTGTTCAAGACGCAGTGATACACTGCCCGAAATTTCGTCGCCTAATGCTAAACGCTTATAGGTCTGTCGCTCTTGGACTATTTTTCTTTTAATTCTTACAAAAAAAACGGCTATATCGAATGAGAAGCCAGAAGTTTAGCCCAATTCTACGACACTCCCGCGTATTACCTGAAAATAGGGACCCTATCTGTCGTACCGTTCGGGAGATAACAGCTTCCGAAATTTCTGCGGGAGATGCAAGACCGCTACATACAACACACATTCATCCAGAGATTTTTCGAATCGACTTTTTCAATATTTTTGCACATTTTGAGTCATTCGACATGAAAATAAAAATAATAATTCACGGATGCAACGTTTTTTTTCTGAATAAACAAACGGCCTAAGTTAAAGATCCGGTAATGATCTAAGTAAAGACCTAATGAAGTAACGGGACATCCAACGGTCGAGTTATCGGCGGGGGTACAGCTCTTCAGATAATACAGTTTGCATCGTGTATCCGTCAATATCGAGTAGTAATAATCTGAGATCCATTCCGTTGTATCAAATGATAGCAAAATTTACCGTTAGAGATTTCCATGAGCACAGCTATCTATTTCAATTTCTAACATGTAATAAAGTCTCAATAAAAAACTTTCGTGTAAGTTACCGTAAGAATCCAATGCGTATCAGCTGCTCAGATGGTAACCATTTCTGTATATCTTCTTTACTGAATATAACTGGTGGAAACCGATGCAAATGGACCAAAATCGTATAGATCCAGTTATATCTAAGTGTATATAAGTTCCATCAGTTTTATCCCTTTTATCTTCGTCCGCCAACAGTTTTAGAAAGCAAACACGGATCAGAATTTATTACCATCCGACGAACTTGAGAAGAGGAACGTATTCAACCGGTAACAAAAATCTCTATAATTTGTTTTTCTCGTCCAATAACAACTTCATTGTTTATCAATATTTTGTTATTAGAAAAAAATGACTATGTGCAAGAGTGTATGTTAAGTGCGTTCGATTTGTTCGTCAGCCGCTAAATCAATTACTTCCAATTTCTATCAGATATTTTTAGTTCTCCGAGGCGCTTTTCATCACGAACAAAGAAATTGGTAAACTGGTTTACCTGACGGATTCGATAACACCGATAAATAAAAATTAATAAATTAAGACATTTTGATCGATAAATATACTAGGGTATGAGTGAATTGTAACCGATTTTCGGAGGGTCAATTACGAGTTTTTTTTCATAATTTTCAAGTAATTCGTAAGTAGTTTTACCAAAATATGATGTGAATGATAGCTGAAATTGACGAAAAAGTGATTCAGTAAATAAATGTACCAACAGTTATTTCTGAGTACGATCTCAATTCCACTCCTGAAGAAATACTCATAAGGTACCAAAAAATAAGTTCCGATTCGGTAATTTTATGGTATAAAAAATCCACATAACACTTTGTTATATTTAATGACGCTGTAATGACTGTCCAGTAAAGTGATCGGACAATAACGAAATTTTGACTCCTAAATGATCATAACTGTTCAGTGCCTCGCAAATAATTTGAAAATGACTGAGTAAAACTCCATATTCGATTCACCAAGGTTCTCTGCAAAGCGGATGTTTAATTGTTAATCAGTGGGAAGCTGTAACGGGAAAGATCGTCACACAATTCAATTTTTCTAGAAAATTGATGTATACTTTATAATATCGAACGTATTTACAGCGACGTATTCACATTGTCAATACGAATAAGTGGTTAATAAAATAATCGTCTATACATCTTGTTTATCGTCCTCTCTTGTCTCGATCGAGATTTCATCAAAAAATAATCAACCACATTTCTCGGCGATATTCCGATCATCGACGCATCATTTAACATCAGTTCTACACAATAAAATAGTGTTATCTTAATTCTAGACTGTTGCATTGAATCGTTGTCGGAAATACAACTAAGAGATAGATCGTCGCGTCATCCTTACAACAATGCGAAACATCTTCATCCACTTCATCGACACTCGCACGTGTCACTCGCCGTTCCCACTACGACTAAATAACATTTAATGGCAATCTTGATTATTACTTTATGGCGGATGATGGACGATCGATGACGTCATAAAAGTATAAAAAATAATAATTCGATATCCTCGTGGTTCACCGAAGATATATATTCATCACTGTGAAAATCTTCTTTATAAAAATTAATATCTTTCTATAGGAAGCATTTATGCATAAGTCCGTATATTATGTTACATGTAAAACTGCGATGTAAAATAAACGATCGCTATACTGAACACGTTTAAAAAATTGGATTTAAGGAGAGATGCAAGTCCGAAATTCCTCCACAGAATTAAACGGACATTTGACTACTAGTTTTTGTGCCTGAAAGAGTAAAAATCTACCACTCTGAAACAAAACAAACCAAAAAGTTGGAACCGGTCTGTAATAGTTTCGGGATTCTCAGTTCAATCTATTTTTAGTAACATGCTGCAATAAGATGTTTTCAGTAGCTCTAGCATAATTACAAACAACGCCAAGTTAACTTTTATTCAAAATGTACTTAACTTTAAGCTTAAAAAAATAGAATGACTCTTATATTACCTTTCGTTTGGATTTCACTTACATCTCTCCTTAATTTATAAGTACTTTGACATTTTCTCATAGTTTAATATTAGATTAAATATATCGATTCATGCATGAATGTTTTCTTTAGAATTACATCAATTTTTCGATAATTTTTAACAGTAAAGTTTTGATTCGTATCGGAAAATCGAGGTTTGATCCTGTGCTGCTTGTCTCATATATTAATGAGTCGCGAAATTGTTCGAGCGACGATTAATATGAACCTAGTGGCATCCACAGCTCTTGACCACCATGTTCTTGTACCTTTTAAGTATAACGTTGCTCTCGTCGAGGAAATAGAGTACCGAGATCGGTGAGAGTTTGGTAGGGGCGCAACAAGGCTTGGGTACCTTGCCAGGGCTCACCAGATGCACCAGGGTCTGAACAATCGCGTGATTCGTTGCGTTCATGTGTGCGTTCAACGGGAAATTGCATTCACCGCTGCAGTAATAAGCATCGTACCCGTCAGGCGCAATGATCCAATCCTGAGTGATAAAAAAACATTAATATTCATTATTATGCCACGTGTTACGTACGTATATCTCTGTTTCCCTTGGCCGCGGTAGCGAATGTTCGAGGCAAATAAAAATAATGAAAATATGTACGCGTTGGGAGAGATAAAATAATATTGCATAATCACCTGCCACTGAAGATCACGGAAGCTCACGTAGAGGGTCTGGATCTTGCAGGTTCTCGAGTTGTACTGCGTCGCTGGATCTACAAAATGAAAAATTAAAATGTTTTTACAAAAAAAAAATGTTTCACACAAAATTCAATTTTCTGTGAACTCTGAACGGATTTTGATTATCATTAAAATAGTGACTATAATCGGTCATGAAGGAATGTCCTGGCAGTATAACCATTTTTTTCAAATTCAATTAAGAATTTATTTGCGGAATAAGAAATTAAATTTTACTTTCTATGCCCGAGGATGCTTGAGAATATTTTATTCCTGATCTTCTCAGTTGATTAGCGAAATTTTTTGCTTTGTATTGAAGAGGGAATATAAGTTTTAATAGGGCCTTTTTGGACCTCGAAATTTTACGCAAAATTCGTTTATTCTTGAGCTTATTTTTTTCAGATCAATGTTTAACGGTTGATGTTTGAACGAGATCGAAACGGGAAAATGTACGCCTGGAATAAAAATTGAAAGAATTATATGAGGTCTTTACAATTTAGCTAACTAAAATATTTAAATAGTTGTGACAACGCAGTATTTTCGAACTCGTTTATTTATAGACTACTTACAGAATAGATATTGTATAAATATTTCATATTCGTAAAAATATGTATAAACATGAAGGAAACAATTTTCCTCAAAACTTCATTTAAAAAAAGCCATAATCAGAAAATAATGATGTCTGTGTAATAAGAATTGTAATGGCCCATTATTCTCCATCACGTTGATTTTCGGGTCGATTCCAACGAACTTACATAAAAATCTTTTTTAATAATCTCCAATTGTTGTCAATTGCCAGCACATCAGATAATATAGAAAAAAAATATGACTAGATAATGATTAACTCAATAAGTAATAAAAACAGTGTTAAATATATATATAGCATAATAAGTAATAAAACAAAATAAAAACAGTGAGTTTGAAAGCTGAGAACGCTGACAAAAAATACTTCTCACCCTGAGTTGAACTGAGTTTCTTAAATTGAAACGTTCTTGCTTCAGGTTAAATAAGTTCCGGCACACAAATTATCTTGTGCCGGAATATGAACCACTGAGTTTTCATTAAATGATTTTTTCTCTCGTTACGTTAAATACCAAATACCTTATACATTGCATCGCTTTAATTAATTATGCAGGAATGAACGTAAATTCTCGCTGTGATATGTTAACGATCGACAAGCAACATGAAAGATGATTGCAATTAAAGTCAATTAATTATCATATTAGCAGGATAATCGACGAAGCGCTTCAGTGAAGTCTTACCGGTATAGGGATTATTCCTGTAATCAAGACTCGACGTGTCGCTCTTTTTTCGTCTCCTTGCGTCACGCTTTTGTCTCACTTTGGACTCGCGAATTCCGGAACTCTTGAAGAAACCCACCATGAAAGGTTGCTTGTCGGCATCGCCACGGAATCCGACAATTCCTACGTCTTCCGGTCTCATTTCGTGGACTGTAATCAGACAATCAGCGTATATACGTTATTAAGTAATTTGTAGTATTATATGCTTTGAGATGTATACCCTGCAGTGGCAGCTTTCGGGTCATTGGAAATAATTTCTGCGTTCTTATAAGAACGTCAGTGTTTCAGAATTATTATGAACTCTGTGGTATCACGGTACAACGTTTCATTAGAACGTAGAGACTGTCACGTGCGCGTTTATTAATAGTCAACCTTCATGAATATTTAAGCATTTAAGAATCTCGAAACCCTCGGGGCTATGATCGGTTCGCGCTACTTTGCGCTAGTCGCTTCGATCCATTCACTCCTTTCATCTCTCTGTATCCAAGACTACTTCAAGAGCGTAGCGATATATGCTTTTCATTGTACTTGGTACTCTTTGTAAAGCATCAATTATTAAACCAATGTACCAACGAGGGTGAACTTCAAAAATGTCTTTCGCCAAATTATTCAATAAAACAATGAAAATAAGATTTAGATTTATCGATAATTCATCATTTGTTTTAGACAAGCTCATTGATAATTTGACGATGAGTATTAAATTTAGAATTATATAGAGTTCGCATTAACATTCAATGAATGTTAAGCTAATCGGTATTTCATATTGACTTTACGCTCATAATATTGCAGTAATAAAGTAACCTCCGTTTTAAAAAATAAGTTTTCTTTTCGAGATTGATAAAACATCGAGAAAATTGATTAAGACACAATGTTGATATGTCCGTTGGTGTGCACTGAAAAGAATATTTGGAAAATTCATACAATGGGTACGAATTTGATATACTGTATATTTGGGTGATCCAAATTTTAGCGATATTTTTTTATTTTTAGACTCAGCCAATGAAGAAGACGATTTTGGTGAGAAAGCAATTCTCGCAAAAAATTGAGCTTGCGAAAAATTATTTTGAGGCCGCTCGAATACTTTTAAAATTTCCAAAGGGTTTTTTTTCTTTTGTTTTTGTAATCTCTCAGCCCCCATATCATCTTGTTATCTTACTTCTAGCTTATGGTCGAAATAAAATTTAAAAAAATTGTCATAAAAAAGGCGCGAAACGACAAAAAAAAGGTTAAATTACATTACATTTTTTTTTTCTCAGTTCTTACCCCAGATTTTATCTCATTGACCAGTGCTTTGTTCATACCTGAAAAATGTCTCAAAGTTATGACTGACATAAGCGCAGATATCTTCAGGGTCACAAAAACGACTTACTTCGTTGAATGACTGCTCAGCGTTAATATTTTCATTACATTCCAACTACGGACTAAGCGTTGGATAATAAGAGAAAATCAGAGTCGACAACCGAAAAAAATAATAAGTAATAATGAAAAAAATTCATTTATTTAAAATGTTTTTGGTCGCCCAGCGAACTTTCGACGATAATATTTTTTTCTAAATTTCAACCATAAATTAGGAATGAGATGACAAAATTTTATAAGAGGTGAGAAATTCCAAAAATTAAAGAAAAAAAAACCGTTGTAAAAATTTTCAAGGATTTGAGCGACCTCTAAATAATTAGTTACAAGAGCTATTTTTCGCAAGAATTGCTTTTCTACTAAAAACATCTTCTTTCTTGGATAAGACCAAAGATTAAAAAATATCGATAAAATTTAGGCCACCCTACTATACATTTATTGAACCCGTATGAGAAATTAAATTTAACATACAAAAAAATGTAAAATGAAAAAAAGACGTGATGTTTACATCAAAATGAATTTATATTAAAAACACGACTTGTATGATATATTTAGTATACTGTACATTAATTAATACGACTGCTGTAATTAATTTATCAGACTATACATGTATTAGTAAGCTGTGCATTAATTAATACGACTATTGTATCGAATCTAGCAGAACTACACATACATTTTACGTTATAATCGTGTGGTGTCTTTATATACTCGATTCTGTAAAAGATTTGCCTACACGTGTATCGTAATCTTACGTTTAACATATTTAACAGCGTGTGTATTGCTTCGAAAATTCCATCGCCTATAACTAAAGGACAATTCAACCGATCGTGCTGGAATTTGGCACACAAGTGAAACAGTAGCTCGTCTTTGATTATAGCAATTCATACATTTTGTATGTATTCTGTATACATTTTACCAAATCTTTTCAGAATTTTAGATTTTATTGCATTTTTAATTTCTTTAACGCGGAACGAGATCGGTAACTCGTAAAATTCATGATATTTAGCTAAATAGTTCTTCAAACGTACAATTAGATTCAACGTTACTTGCCATTGAAATTGACTACTGTGTAAAAAAGATTTTGTACATTTGAACTTTCAAAATTGAAAAATCACAATTCTTTTTGTTATTCCAGCTGTGCACTCTAACTCTTCATTGCAGAAAGTCATTAACTCGGATTTAAAATAACAGAAAAATGCCTTTCGACGCTGTGGCCTTAAGAGGGTTCAGGGCATACAAATCCTGTAATCTCGGACCCATGACTGGCACAAACATTTTGCCGGAGGTGCAACTAGCCCGTTGCATTCCCTTTATACATGAAGCAGCGGAAGCTGAGGAACGTCGGCAAATCTCTAACGCGGTTTTTGAGCCCCTGTCATTAAATTATCGCGGCGCACAGCAGCTCGGGGAGGCTTCGCGGCTTATCTGTTTAACCGATCTTGAAAGCATTCAGGCTGTGCGTCGGATTTCGAGGCGAGGGTCCGCCTACACCGCTATGCGGACTTTGCACCACAGTTCGTGGATACGAAAAAAAAGTAGGACCTTCCAATAATAAGGAAGTAATGACTTCCTTATTATTTTTCGCTTAATACAAATCCATCTTTATGAGGAAGCGTGTCAAGCTATTTTGGCTTTCTCATAAAGAAAGCTTTGTGAAAAGCAAAGAAATTTAAAGGAAGCAATTTGAAAAATTTTCAATTTGAAGGATTTTTTTTAGCTAAGTAGACGTTTTTCCAAAAATTCAAAGTATCATAAAATAAAAAACGCTCGACCAAGTGGCGTCAAATTTGTACCGAAACTTTGGTTCACGTTAGTTCGTATGTGAACCGAATTTGAATTCGGTATCTCGTAATTTGCACAAGTTACAACAACGTTAATCTTTCAACAATTATAGTATATTACGATACGAGCGCGATGAAACTTTTTCTGACGAGAGCAAGTTTGCAGCACGAGCCGAAGGCGAGTACATACGAGTGCAATGAAACTTTGCCTGTGGAGAGTGAGCTTGCAGCACTCGCCTTTGGATCGTGCTGCGATCGAACGAGTTGAGAAAAAATTTCTCGCACGAGTTTCGTATACAATTTTATTTTACGAGTGCGAGAAGTGCGATTTCTCATACGCGACGCGAAGTGAAGCGGGTTGCGTAAAATTCGCTTTATAGATTTAGGTCAAGTTCAATACCGAGAATCCTTTTCCTCTATTTGTTAAGACTATTTAGCTCATTAGCTAACAAATTGCCGCAGCTCGAAAACGATACAGACGTTTTCCGAAAAATGCAATGTTATAAAAATGAAAAAGGTGTTTAAATGTTTTTTCGTAAATTTGTACATGGAAAGGAGTCTTGCTGCTCAACCGCTGTACCAAGTTACAGCTTGATTGTTAAGGCCGCTTTTGTGACAGTCTTGCTTGAATTTTGGAAGCCTGCCACACATACTAGAAAAGTTCAAAGCGATTTTGAGATCAATTTGTAGTTTTTTCTACTAATTTGAGCGTAATTCGGGACTTGGTTTTAGCAACTTTTTCATGGCAAACATCGTAAAAAACGCTCAAATTAGTCAAAACATACGATTTTCGATCCACCATAAAATCGTCTTGAAAAGTTGCTAAAATTAAGTTACGATCTGCGCTCAAATTGATCAGTAAACGAGATATCAAATTAATCTCAAAATTGCTTTTAAATTTTCGAAGATATTTCGTATTAACGCATCTAAAAAATAGCCTTGTTTGACATATGTTGATTTGTTTTCTCAACTTGCCAGAACTATTTTTACGTGAGATTCCTATGAAAAAGCCCATGTAAAAATAATTACGTCGAATTGTGACTATAAATTGACATATCTCAAAGAGTGCCATTTTTATAAAGTTTTAGCAAGTTTTTAGGACAAACATCTCTCACAGCACTCGAATCAGTCAAATCTTAAGATTTTGGATATACCATAAAACCGCCTTGAAACGTTGATAAGATGGAATCACAAATTGCGCTCAAATTAGAAAAAAAAACTTGGTATCAAATCGATATTAAAATCACTTTGAACTTTTCCAAGATTTTTTCGTCTTTAGGCGTCGGAAAAATGGCCCTTTTTAAATATGTCGGTTTGTCATCTCGATTTGACATAATTATTTTTACGCGGGTAAGGATGCAAAAAAAAGATAGTTTCAGTGATGCACCTGTGCGCTGCATTTCTGCCTAGAATCGACGATACATATGTATGAATTTGGCACACAAGTGAAACAGTAGCTCGTCTTCGATTATAGCAATATATACATTTCGTATGTATTCTGTATACATTTTACCAAATCTATACAGATTTTTTTTATTTTATTGCATTTTTAATTTCTTCAACACAGAACGAGATCGGTAACTCATCAAATTCATGATATTTAGGTAAATAGTTCTTCAAACGTATAGGTAGATTTAATATTACTTGGTATTGAAATTGATTACTGTGTCACAAAGATTTTGTGCATTTGAACTTTCAAAACTGAAGAATCACAATTCTTTTTATTATTCCAGCTGTGCACTCCAACACTTTCTTGCAGAAAGTCATTAACTCATTAACTAAGTCATTAAATTTTCGATATACCATAAAACCGTCTTGAAACGTTGATAACACGGAATTACAAATTGCGCTCAAATAAGAAAAAAAACTTGGTATCAAATCGATATCAAAATCACTTTGAACTTTTCCAAGATTTTTCATTTTAAGGCGTCTGAAAAATGGCACTTTTCAAATATGTCGGTTTGTCATCTCAATTTGATATAATTATTTTTACACGGGTGAGAATGCAAAAAGAAAACGGTAGTCTCAGTGATGCACCTGTGCGCTGCATTTCTGCCTAGAATCGACGATACATATGTATGAATTTGGCACACAAGTGAAACAGTAGCTCGTCTTCGATTATAGCAATATATACATTTTGTATGTATTCTGTATACATTTTACCAAATCTATACAGAATTTTTTTATTTTATTGCATATTTAATTTCTTCAACACAGAACGAGATCGGTAACTCATCAAATTCATGATATTTAGCTAAATAGTTCTTCAAACTTATAGGTAGCTTTAATGTTACTTGGTATTGCAATTGATTACTGTGTCACAAAGATTTTGTGCATTTGAACTTTCAAAACTGAAGAATCACAATTCTTTTTATTATTCCAGCTGTGCACTCCAACACTTTATTGCAGAAAGTCATTAACTCATTAACTAAGTCATTAAATTTTCGATATACCATAAAACCGTCTTAAAACGTTGATAAAACGGAATTACAAATTGCGCTGCAATTAGAAAAAAAATCTTGCTATCAAATCGATATCAAAATCACTTTGAACTTTTCCAAGATTTTTCATTTTAAGACGTCTGAAAAATGGCACTTTTTAAATATGTCGGTTTGTCATCTCAATTTGATATAATTATTTTTACACGGGTGAGGATGCAAAAAGAAAACGATAGCCTCAGTGATGCACCTGTGCGCTGCATTTGTGCCTAGAATCGACGATACATATGTACACATAGAATAGATAGACGTATTGTAAGGTACGGTAATCGAGCAGCGGTGAGCAACAGATTTGCCCGTACTGCCTATATGCTAATGATTCTCCAGTTTGCTGGCCGACGGGACACGCCGTGTGCTGCTGCTAGCCGCGAGAGCTGAGTTCGTGAAAGCTGGTAAATTGGCCGGCGTGGAATGCGCATTTGCCGTGATTGCGGACACCTGCCTCTGCGCCCGTTACATGTTCCCTGCGAGAGTTCGCGCGCGTGTGTAATATATAGCTTCATGCTATATCTCTATATATTTATATCACTGCGGTTGCCGGATCAGATCGGTTAATTAGCTATATATACATTTCCAAATGGCTGGCAAATCGAGAGCAAAATTCGCTGACCTATAGTACGAATATGTACTACTATTTTGGTACGATTCATTCTGCGCATTGGGAAATCATAAAAGTCACCATGACATCTGTCGATAAATTTTAATACGTCCATCCTAGATGTTTATCATTGTTTGGGAGAATTTGGTTAGATGCATTATTTAAGCCACTTTTCAGATTATGGAAACGCTTCTTCATGAAATTATTCATTGAGGAGACGCAGTAACCTAAAAAAAAAATTATTAAAAATGTATTGATGATATCGTTTTTAAAACAGTCTTACGCTTTTAAGTAAATATTAAGCACCATAATTCTGCAATTTTCAAAGACATTCAGTGCACCATAATAGTGTGAGGTTAGAAGTACACCGAGAGAAATGATTTCATTGATTCAATGATACCGTTTTAAAAAAAGTTTTACATTTAAACTTTATTAAGTAAATGTCAATCGCTATAATTCTGCAAATTTTTAAAGACACTAGGGTTAGCCGAGTCTCTTTATGTCAGTTTTGACATCTGACATAAACAAATTCAATGCATGAACTTGGTCCTGATCTCAGTGTGTCTGACGACACAACCGACGAATCAGAGTATCTTTTAACCGCTATGAATGAATTTCGCATTTATCATCCATGAACTTTTTAATATAGGATTCAGTGCACCAGAATAGTGTGAGGTTAGAAGTACACGATTAGTTAGAGAGAAAGGACTTCATTGATTCAATGAACCCCAATAAAAAGTAGTAAAATTAAATCAAAGAAGTCGTCTCTGTTCTTTTCACTGATTTCACTACAAATGAATTTTACGACCTATTTTTTGCAGATAAAGCTTAAATTTAGAGAAAACGTGCTTAAGTATGACAGATGTGGGTTAGAAGTACGGGCTCCTTGAAACTCGTAGCCGTTTGTTCAGGAGAAGCGGGAAACAAATAAGTGAGGTTAGGTGCAACAGAAACAGTCGCTATGGGTGTTTAAGGAGGTTTAATTCCGGCTAAGCTTTATAAGTCTGTTTTATCCACCAATATGAGAATGTTAATTGACGCATCGAGTGGTTGGTTCAATAAAATTAAAATATGGCAGCTTTTGTGAAACTGACATTATCCTGTTTCTACATCATATTTAAACGGAGTTTAGAGTCATTTCAAATTTTCGCGGGTATGCGATGTTGTCAAACGTAAAAAAAATGGTGGCTAAGAGGTTACGATAAATCTCGATGACCAAATTTTCGGTATTTCTTTCCACTTTATTTCGATATTTCTTCTTTATAGTTCCGGTATCTATGCCATTTCAACTTTTCTCAACGCAACAATATCTTTTTTATAAGCATATATTGGTTCTAAAACAGAAACAAATCTCAATTTTAGATATCGTGACCCTTAGGCTATTCCACATGTATAAAATTCAGCGTCTTCACCATTTAATATCTCGAAAACGGTGCGGTAAATCGACAACTAATAGTATATTACATTTCGTATACAATTTTATTTCACTATTGCGAGAAGCGCAATTTCTCGCACGTGAAGCGAAGCGTGTGAGAATCAAGCACTTCTCGCACGGAGTTGCATAAAAAAATTTCAAGCTCATGAGTGAAACTGCTCCACTCAAATAATGAGTAATGGGAATTATAATTGTATCAGCACAACGACGGAAATGTTTCATATTTAATAATTGATCTCATAGTTCATAAAACAGGATTTCTGCATTGAGTAATTCTTTTTGATAACAATTATTGAAACAGCAAATCGTCTACATAAAAGCTTGCATTTTTTTCAATTTATTAAAACACGACCCCCCGCAATTATTCTAAACACTGTCGCCAAGATACAGCCGAGATTCTTGAATACATTGATTTTTGTATCGATAAAAAATTTATATTTTAATAATTTTCAGTGACAATTCAATAATTAGCCGACGTTAAATTGAAGAATTTAATTGCTATCTCTATTCGACACGAAACTTTATATATATATGTATACAATAGTTTACCAACGCACATTTTTCAGATAATACAAAGTATTTTAGTATCGCACTATGGAATTATTTATTATAGCAATAAAGTGCAATGTCGCAAGTGAAACGAGCAACGGCCACGATACGTGGGTGCTCGGAGGTGTGACTCTGCTGGGTGTTGGCTACAGATTTATCCTGTCGTTGGACATATACTTTCGAAAGCGAGCGCAGCCTCACCAGCAACAACTTCTCGCGAGTGATAAACAACGCTCGAATCGTGGCGAGGACTTTGGAAATTTCCAAAGACTCAAGAAATTAATGAAACTCTCACAAAATGTCATATTCTTATATACTCCGAATTTGCGAATCGTGTTGAAAATGAGACTTTTATTGTCGTTATAAAAATCGTTGATGTTATTATGCACTGATAGAAATTTTTGTATGCAAATTAATATTGAGTATTGAAAGTTTTTTTTTGCGTCAGGCGTATATTAAATCGTATATAAAAGTATCAATAAATGTACAAAAAAATTCTTGTATATTTAATATGAATTATACTAAACCGGTCATAATTATTGGAATTTTACGTATCTGCTAAAGAAGTTGCATATATTAATTTCCAAAATATTTTAAACAGTATATTATCATTACGCTGTTAAAAATGCAAGTAAATTTATTATACAGAACGATATGAGATATACGAATCGGGCATATGAATTCCATATCAATATACTTTTATTGTAAACTTAAGTGTAATAGAAGAATTCTACGATACTGGCATTTAAAAATTACAATACAAATTACTATTGTAATTTTATCATTACCGTATTTTTCAATGACGAATGCATCTAAAAATCAATATACGGTGTATGCATTCGAGATTTATATACCGGTACATTAATTTGCAAAAAAAAAATTTGTACACTTCATTATTATTATTGTTCCTCAACATTGGATAGCATCGGAATATTATAGTGTACGCACTGGATACGTACAAATCCGTATAAATCTGAGCGATCATGTGTTTTGTATACTATATTGAATGATCAAAGGTAAACCGGTTGTCCGATGAAGTCCAGCGGTAGCAGAGAGCACTCGTGGAGGGAAGTATGGTAAGCAGCAGAGAGAGATGGAGCAAAGCCAGCAAACAGCTATAGAGCAGCAATTGAGAGACGCGATGGGAGATTGACGGACTCGTTGATGGAATAGATCGGTAATATATATATAGCATATGTACAGGTATTAACATTACGTTATTGTTTGTATGGTACAATACATAGAAATGATACAACATATGTATGTATTGTTATATTGTAGAAAAAAAAAAAAATGATCTGGGCGCGGCCAACAACAAACTGTGATGCACGCACTAATGTAGCAGCGCCGTTCGTGTAGTTTGTGTAGGTATCTGCGTCTTACTACTAGCTTCACTGGTGATGCGAAACCACGCGGTCAACAGGTGCTTGTTCTTTTCCTCATCCGTGGATTCGTTAATTCGTACTCCACTTTCCTCTTATCATGTGCTTTGAAGAGCCTCCGTTATTTTTTTCTCGATGGGACTTTGACTTGTTGATACTTGAACACTTTAAAATCCAAGCGTGTTGCAAGTGTGTTATTTCCTATCTTTTACATTATGACGTCTTTTTACACAGTTCGAGGCGTGTTCCGTTTACGTATCGTTACCGTGGATAAGCAACACGCTTGGAAGTGTGTAAAAAGGCGTCATAATGTGAAAAATAGGAAAAAACACACTTGCAACACGGTTGGTTTTTAGAGCTGCTGAAATGGATTTTTTTACCGACATTTCCTGCTAGGAAATGTCGGTAAAAAAATGATTGCTAATCACGATAACTTTAATCTTTTCCTCAAAACAACTGCAAAAGTGTCTATAAAAATAATTTTCAATAGAAGTGGTTTTTGGCACAGAAAAAACTTTCGGGAGTGTCCAAAATGACCGTCGAATAAACAAACTAAAACAATCGTAAGTTTTCGTCACTGTTACTAATAACTAACCGTCATAATGACCTTTTGACGGCGAGGTTGTTTCGACAGTAAGTTATCGGTTTCAGAGATGAAAAAGTGTATTTTATATTATTTTAGTTTGCTTATTTCAGAGGTCGTTCTAACCATTTCCTAAAGTTTCTTCCAGGCTAAAAATAACTTCTATTTAGCGTTATTTTTATGATCACCTTGACAGTCGCCATGATTGCTAGGGTTGTGTTACTACTAGCCTTACTGGAAATGCGAGACTAGGCAAGCAATGGGTGCTTGTTGTTTTCCTTATCCGTGGGTCTGTAATTCGTATACTCTATTTTCCTTTTATCATGTGCTTCGAAGGGCCTCCGTTATTTTTTCCTCGATGGGACTTTGACTTGTTGATACTTGAGGGGCTGCAGAAATAGATTTCCGCAAGAACTTCTCATTTTTTGATGAATTGTTCACGAGTGGTTAAAAATAAGTTAGGAAAAAACAATTTTTTGTCCCTAGCAATGAAAGTTTCTCGAAAACGATTAATAACTTCGGGGCCTTTGGGAAATACTGCTGTAAGAGGCGAGGAAAAGATGAAAAGGCAGAGTAAAGTGGCGGAAGAAATAGAATCGTCTTCGCGGTAACAAATCGGCAAGTGATCGGCTATTGCCGATTGGCCGACAGCCGATTAACCTACACTACTCTCTAAAAATCAGCTATTTTGCACGTGTCTTACGCGAACGAAATTATCGTAACGAAGTTAAGAAAAAACAATTTTTCGTTCTTAGCGATGAAAATTTCTCAAAAACGATTAATAACTTCCAGGCCTTTGGGAAGTACTGCTGTGAAAGGTGAAGAAAAGATAAAAAAGATGAGTAAAGTGGCGAACGAAATAGAATCGTCTCCGCGGTGACAAATCGGCAAGAATTCGGCTATTGGCGATTCGCCAATAGCCGATTAACCTACACCACTCTCTAAAAATTAGCTATTTTGCACGTGTCTTACGCGAACGATATAATCGTAACGAAGTTATAAAAAAACAATTTTTCGTCCCTAACAATAAAAATTTCTCGAAAACGATTAATAATTTCCATGCCTTTGGGAAGTACTGCTGTCAGAGGTGAGGGAAAGATGAAAAGGGAGAGTGAAGTGGCGGAAGAAATAGAATCGTCTTTGCGGTGACAAATCGGCAAGAGATTCGCCAATAGCCGATTGGCCTACACCACTCTCTAAAAATGAGCTATTTTGCACGTGTTCCACGCGAACGAAATTATCGTAACGAAGTTATGAAATAGTACTTTGTGATACAAGTTTGCTGCACCTCACGAGTATCACATACTATTTTGTGTATCCAATGTATAAAGTGAGGGCGGAGGAAAAGGGGGGGGGGGGGGTACGGGGGGGGGGGGGGGGGGAGCCTCCCTGGTGGAAAAAATCTCTACTTTATGATTTATTTTATAATTATTTCATTAGTGGAACAAAAAAACAAGGTTCCTGCAAAAAGAAAACAAAAACGGAACGCGACTCACCAATACTAAAGAGGGCGCACGTGTTGCGAGATCGTGAAAATTACCGAACCGGTACTTTATGATAAGCCTCCTCATAAAGTCCCACTTTATGTCACGCCCGGCAAGTTCATAAAGTGGTTCTTTTCATACATGAGATACATAAAAACAATTTTTCGTTCCTAGCACTGAAAATGTCTCGAAAACGATTAATAATTTCCAGGCCTTTGGTAAGTACTGCTGTAAAAGGTGAAGAAAAGATGAAAAGGGAGAGTAAAGTGGCGGAAGAAATAGAATCGTCTTCGCGGTGACAAATCGGCAAGAGATCGTGACTGGCGATCGAGTCTTTTGTATTCGCGGCTGCTGCTGAGATGCTGCCGTTTCTGCTTCTGGTGCGCGCCTCGTGTGTGCCCACACCTCTGGCCACCGCTGCTGAATGTCGATGGTGTGCGCGTGTAATCGAGCGCGGCACCCTTTCTCCAGAGCACGAACGCTTCGCAGGTACCGCACTCGCGCGCGCGCTCAATTATATTCGGCCAGCTGGCCACGGGAGGCTATATTTAGAGATCGATCGAGAGAATTTCGATGCGAGACTCGTGGGCGTTTTTGCCTCCTTGTCTGTATACAGATATATAGAGGTGCGCGCACGGCTGTGTTTTTGCCGGGAGGAAGCTTGTATTCGCTTTAACTGCAAACGAGGCCTTCGCGTATTGCGACTGAAAATTCTGCGCTGCTTTACCAGGAAACTATATAGTTCAACGAATTCCAAGAATTCATTTTTCGTTTACAGACGTAATGTTTTTTCTCAAGTATATTTACCAAGTTTGTAAGTATTTTTTCCAATAGTTAGTTTGGAAGGAATGTAATTCATGAAACTCAATAACCGAAAATCACTGCAGCTAAACAATCAGCTTATCCCCGTTAAAAGTGACCAGATCGAGAAACAAAGACAAAAACTGGCGACTGCGAGATCAAATACCAAAACTCGTCAGAATCAAAGGGACAATAATTGGACCATCAAATTTATTAAAGGTGTCGTAACAGTGGTTGCGAAAAGTGACCAATCGAAAAACCTAATTTTGTGTCATCAGCTCGCTGTCTACTTCAGAACGCGCGCGCCCTTAGAACCTGATTGTCGGATCTTGTGTTTGCTTTGAGAATGCTTGTTGTCATTGCGGTTTCGAATTCGTTATATTTTCGATAGTAGTCTCGCCCGCTTCAAAGGCTTGCTTTCTTTTTTTTGTCGTGATAGTTTACTAGACCTTTTGCAATTAACTCTAATATTTAAATGTTATGCAACTCATTTTATCTAATCAATACCTGTGTATGTTCTTTATACTTAGTATTTGGCCAGCTTGTATATAGTTTTCGATGAGCTTTAATTACTTCTTGAAAGTTACCTAAATATTTTATACGAGTTAATTAGCTTTGGTCCTTTACCCTTGTCAATCGATCATGTATGAATTTCAGAGCATATCCTGGTAATCCAAAATTGGGTTTTATTACCCGTTAGAAACAAAAATAATTGAATGAAACTTACGATTACTTTAATAGGACTCAATCAATTTATCTGCTGTTTTATAAAAAAGAATTCCTTCCGTACTAAGATTCGTAATTACTCAAATCAATCAAATATTCAATGCGATCAAAATAAACACAAAAAAAAATTACTTTTCATTAAATATTTTATTGGTTCTCTTCATTAATGTGTCGATTCACTTTTGAAAATAAAATTGATTTAGTGAATTGAGCAAATAAATATTAAACTCTTTTAAAGCGATATCTATAATGATCTTGTTTCCAATCGATCAATAATGTTTGCGAATTACAAAAATAATGGCTACAAAATATTTAGAGATCGGTTTCAAATTTTTTACAGTACATCATAACATCCTAGGAAAAAAAGTATGTCTTAGGACTTACTATTAGGATGTAACCATCCTAGGCTGTAAAATAGAAGTTTATGGTCCGTTCAGCGGCCGTAAACCCAATGTATACCTACAGGGCTGAAAAAATATCTTTTTCAAGGTAGGGAAGTATACAATGCTTTTTAGCAAGACTACCGAGCCAATTGTTTATCAAACATTTAAATATTGTCATAAATGACTATTAACATTTACTTTTTATCGTATGCGATTATTAGAGACAGAGATCGCTGAATTAGAAGCACGCGAAATCGAAGTTCTATTTAAATTCCACTAATGCGAATCTTTGCAAATATCGACTATAGCTGCTTCATGAATGGAATTAATTAAGCAGTCACAATCAACGGATCTTAAGGATGTAGGAGCGCGCTGGGGTGCTCAACTTCCTAAAAAGTAAGAATTCAGAGAGAAATTCGAACACTTCTCGATGGAATAAACATCTGAAAAAAATCAAGCATACAAAAGGTGCCGTAAAGATAAATTTTGAATATTAATAATTGCAAAATTTTATTAACAAATAAGTGAGAAAAAAATTATTCAACAAATTATCCGTCAACTTAACTTATTTTCTCGGACAAAAATAATTCGTTAAATTTCCGGAATACACATGAATTTTTTCAGAATTTCGTCTAATGTTTGAAAATTGGTTTTTTTTCTTGTATGAGCTGTATTCGCGAATCTAAATAGATTAATAGATAAATAGATCAAATGATCAATCGTTTAGAAACTTATTGGGTGTAATGGGTGGTTTTGTCAGAAACACATCTAAAAAATTCGTGACTTCACATGCATTTTTTAAGAAAAAAAATTCTAATAAAACGAAATTTCGATGATTGGAATAAATTCTGGAAAAATTCGTACGTATTCAGAAAAATTGATGAATCATTTTCATTCGAAAAAAAAAGGTAGGTTGACGGATAATTTGTTGAACAAATTTTTTTTCCACCTATTTGTTAATAACATTTTCCAATTATCAATATGCAAAATTAATCTCTTCCGCACCTTTTGTATGCTTAATTTTTTAAAGATTTGTCTTCCATCGGGAAGTGTTCGAATTTCTCTCTGAAGTCTCACTTTTCAGGAAGTCGGGCACCCCATCCTTAATCGCAAGAATTACTGCTTATAGGTTTTAATCATTTGAATTTATTATAACTTTTTTATATCTAGCTTACCCGAACGATCTGCTGGATGGACGGACAAATACAATCCTCGATTACCATCTGGATTGTTGACCCAATGTTGAAGTGGCTCAGTGACGTTCAACGTCAGCCATCCTTCTCTGCCCGCTGTAGTATTCGCGGAATCTACGTACTGCAACTCTCGAGTTCTGCAAGCAAAAAAAAAGCTGTTTATACGCACGCGCGCAATTTACTTTATAACAATAAACGCGAAATCGAAGGTAGTTGTAATTCCTCAATCCTCAATCACCGACATCATCATCTACGAAGGTATCTTATGCAACGGCAACGGGCGACTTCTAACATTCTTGCGACTCGCTGTGAATCACGGTAATCAACAGCATCGGGAGTAAAATCGAGATTCTACTGAGGAAGAGAACATAATTACTGTTGGGAAGGCGCAATACGTGAAACCGATGAGCAAACGATTGCCACTGCATATTTCATCTTGAGCAAGCATCTGATTCCTTCGTTATTATTCAAGTGTTTGTACAGTAGCTTCTCTCTAGTTGCGCCCTTTTCCTTTCTTATAGAGGAAGCAAAAGCTTCTTTTTCATGAAAAAAAAAAGTTCGATATTTTTATGTGAAAACACTCAGGACTAGCCGAAACATCGAGACAAGTGGCTTAGAAAAAGTGTCCGTATGTATGTGTGGTGTGTGTCAGGGCTTCGAAATTTCAATCACTTGTTACTCAAAAACCGTTCAACTGATTGAGCTAACATTGGGCTCTCAAGCGAAGCAGGAGTTTATCTATGATTGTTGCAATTTTTTACGAAATGGATGCGGAAATTATTATGTTATGGCTTTTCGAAATTTTTCAAAAAAGTAAATGCGCGCTCTAGCTTTCGTAAAGTTGATGATATTTGCCTAAATAATTCTTCATAAGTGCAGGTACTTTTGATGTTATTTGGTATTGAATTTGACCAAAATCGGAAAAGCGGTTCGAATTTCAGAGAGTTTTGGAATTTTCGTAAAAATCACCATTTTGCGCTAACTTTGGTGAAGCATGGGATAAATGAACTCAAATTTCATTTATGGAATTAGTGATATCTACAGCGATAATTAGTACATAGTTTCATCATAATGAGTAATATGTTTTAAAATCTGTCAGAATTTTAAGTTTTGGAAAAATAATGTTAACATTAACCTTAGCAAAACATAAATTAGTGAAGTCAAACTTTAGACATGAAATGAGAACTATTTAACAATAATAGGTACACAATCACGTCAACATTTGTTCTGTAATTTAAATTTTTCAGAAATTTTACTTTGATAAAAAATAAAGCTGCGAAGTTGAACTTGGTAAATTGTTTCCTTACTATTTTCGGTTTTTTTTTTTACAAAGCTTCCTCTATGAGGAAGCCAAAATTGATTAAAATACTTCCTCATAGAGATACCTTTGTGAGATAAAACAAAAATAATGAGGAAGCAATTTGCAGAGTTCAACTTTGCAGCTTTTTGTTTCCACGTGGAAGAAACAATCTGTTTCATGATTTTTTAGATTTTTCTTTTTTATCAGAATAGTCTAAATGGTCTTGAATCTCGAGAAAAGTAGACGAGAAAGAAATGGATGCACTGTAGGAAAAATCTACTTGAAAATTGATGTACAAGTACTGGACATGCATCCGGAAACATTTTCTAATCCCTCTTAAGATCATTTCGGGTGCACTGAAATAAAAATCTCGGAAAACAGCAGATAACATAAAAACAAAATCTATTGTGAAATAAGCCATTCATTTAAACCAATTCTATATTTAATATCCTTTGTTGAATGAAATAAAAATGTTATTGCCCACTAAAATATTGAATCTCTTCGACTAATTATTGTGTTAATTTAATTAAACTATGATATGAAAATGCCAGAAAAAAATACTTATTCATATTACACAGTCAAACCTACCAACTACATTTTTCGTTAAATCAAAATAATATTTATTTCAATATTCAGTAAAACTCATTCAATATTTAATTGCATCAATAAAATAGATTTTTAAATAAAACTGGTACATAATTCAATTTTATGAACTAAGTGGTTCTATCGATTCAAATATATATTAAGCCATTTTTACCATTATACCATTTTCTATTTATTTGACTCAACGGAATATACAATGGCTTCAATTGTAATAGTTTTATTTTACTAAAATAATTCGTCTTCTTTTATATAATTGGTTCAACCCAACATATCGTTATTTTAACCATACATATAGTTGCTCTAAATATCAAGCTAGTAGTAGTAGTAGTAGTAGTAGTAATAGAGTTTTATCAACAATACTCTCTACATTTTTTTGTCCTTTCTTTGCGATACATTTTCCTTTTTTTTTAACCCATTAATACCAATTAACCGCAAACGCATTGCCAATAGGCCATCGACCGGAGTCCTCCAGCTTATACCAAGCTATTTGTTCAAATTATATGTATTTCAAATAAATACTTTGGTTTATTCGGTGTTCTACTGTCTCTCAATATAAGAAAACAAAAACCCGTACGCTAACAGGGCTGCTACTGTATAAGATATAAAAAATTTGCGTCGCCGTCTTGTCTCGTGGCGATCCGTAAGAAATACAGTGACATCCGCAAGAGGCCGCAGCAGCGAAGAAATATATAATCTCTTTCGTAGAAGATACATCCAGGTATGTCGAATATTTTTCAAGAGAAAAATGGCCCACGGAAGATCGACGGATAGCTCAGTGTAGGAAGAATAAAAAGTAAAAAATCGCGAGGAACTGAAATATGTGAGACCAATAGAAAAGAAAGATATGCGTCACGCATTCGCTGGCTGACGGAAGGCTCTGATCGTGAGAGCGACAGCAGCACCACAGGCGGTACAACACCGAGAGTCTCCGAGATATGATGAGGTTCAACTGCGTAGGCTAAATAACGCACGCGCGCTCTAGACTCGAGGGCATCCTCGAGCTTTGGAGATGCGAGCAAGCCCAAGCGAGGTTCGCTTACAAACGACACGTCTCCTCGGCTAATTTACCTCAATTTACGGAATAGCGTTTCCTGTACGACGAGCAAGACGCTCTTGGTCGACGTACCGTGCCATTTGTGACCGTCTCGTTAGGGTCTCTCGTTCGGCACAGTATAAGGTAAACGGCCCAGATTCTGACAACTTAGAGCCATGGTCCTATTTTCCACGCCCAGAAAAACGATCTAGTCAAGGTAGTCATGTCAGGAAAGCAAATCGAACTGATCTTCATGAACTTTTGGTCCGTTTTAATTGAGATTTTTAGGTTCATTTCTAAAAAATTTGGAGGTTTTTACGGATAAATTGAATAAGTAATGCATACGTGAAAATCGGTGTTTTCACACGGTGCTTACGTATTGGGGAAATTAAACTTTCAATCGAGAATTAACATTCTTAGATCTAAGATAGAGAAAAGATGAAGAGCCGCGAGTTCGAAAATTATTTGCGAGATTTTGCGTCGCTCAAAAAAGTGCACCGAGATTGAAGTATGTGGTTGAAGCAACAATACTATACTTTTAACATACAGGATAGTACCCAGGAGGAACGGTTATATTTCATAGCCATGACAAAGACAAAAAACAATAGCTGCAAACATATATATAATTATAGCTCTACTAATTAAAAACATAGTATCCAGTATAATGGATATAATCGGTCCTTCTATGAATTATATTCAGATAGTAGAACTTACTATTTTACTATATTTTTCGTGGCATGTTGAAGTAGACAAATATTGAAGTGCACGATTCCGGGCCAGATGACGTTACCTAACTTAACTGCCATCCGATTTTCAAGATGTCATAAAAACGAAATCGAGTTCGCACTGAGAAAAAAATTTACTTGCAAATGATTGTGTCAACTTGATTGCAGCACGGTTCACAAATTTTCGATTATTTCCGGTATTGACACAGTCAGAATGCAATATATAATAGATTTTCGATGTTATATAGATGCTTCTGGCAGCAAAAATGGCAGTAAAAGTTTTTTTTTCACTTCTTTAGTTCATAAATTTTAGACGCGTTTATCTCAAAACTACTTTTTCAAATTCCGTGTTCACTGCCATTTAAAAACTACTTGACCGATTCATTTCAAACTTTGTACACATTTGCTACATATAAAATACCTCCCCCCAACGTTTAGTTAATTTTTTTTTTTACATTAAGAATGTTTCCCACCCACAAAATGGCGGAATTTTTCATGGAAAATAACGGTTCACATCTTAGATGGCCGCCAAAAATTTTTTAATGAAAGAAAAAAATTATCAGAGAAGGTTAGGGGGACGATTTGATTATAATTCGACAAAATTTTCATGGTTTTTCATTTTCAGATAATTTCCGGCCGAGTTATAAATTTTTGAACACCGCAAATTGGTTTTTCCCCAAGACGTTCTGGGGGAAGCTCTGTTACCGGCTTATGCTTTAATATTTCTGCATGAAAAAATTACACAACATTGTCAAAAGTATGCTCAATAATGTACAAAAGGTTTGAATAAAATTGCTCAATCTATATTTGAGAAAAAAAATCGCAAAAAAGCGTTTTTTTAACGCTGAAACCTAACTTTTCCCTTGAAAGAATATTTTGCGGAAACTTAATTTATTGCAGATATAAATTCACGGTCGGTGTCAGAAAGTATGACAGATTTAGAAACTGGACAGTTTATACCAATAGACTCTCTTTTCTCGAGTAGTGTGTATACCGCTGCGGTCGTTAAGAGTCGTCGGATATACTGCGCGATGATGAAGTCAGAGAAAGCGAGGACGTTCGGGCCAGAGACCCTAAAATCGATCCTTCGTGAAGGATCTTTACCTGAGATCCCCGAGAGACTATACCTAAGGAACCTGACTAATTAGGGGGCCCCGCCAATGCCGATGTCAAAATTATACATGGAACAAGCCAATTCCGGGTATTTTAGGTGCAGTTGAAAATATTTTTCGTCCGAAACGTCCATCGAAGACATTCACGAAAAATATGCGTGCAACACAGTAAGAAATATATTCGTGTAATGGAGATACGTATTGTGACAACTTTCTCGTTGTTACAATCGAGGGAAGAATTATGAACCTTCATTGTCTTTTTTATGTGCATAGTAGGCGTAAACAGGATTTATAGTTATTTCGGCTCCTGTTTTTCAACAATTATATGAAGTTTTTTTAATATCATATGTAATGTTTTTTACCATTTAATCAGACAATATTCTTTTACAAAATACCACAGATATTGAACACGGACATGGAAAATGTGATAATATTCTGATTCATTGGGAAATAAATCAGAAAACTGAACTAGAGAATTCGCAATTTTTTACCTGATTTGTCCTGAATTTTTTTGTTAACAATGTACTTTTTGCAATTATTTTGATATTAAATTTTTTTTAATTAGGCACTGCAGGTTATTGATTCTTGAGAAAGATTACTTGAAGATTAATTATACTATAGTCGTTGTTTTTATTAAGTAGTGAAGCGAATATTTAAAAAAACTAAATATTATATACTGTATGATATAGAAGAAGGTTTTTGCAACCAAGCAATATACTTTCGATCACGATTCCATATATGAATGAACATGTTTTAATTTTGTTTTACAGCCTTTAATCCTAGGAAAAAACATCTTGATTGCATCATTTTCAACAACTGAAAGGTCGAATTTCACATCAACTTTCGAATCTGAAGGTAACGGAAAAAGGGATGCAAAAATCAATGCCGTATCCCAATTATTTGAAGAGTTCCATCGATTTTACGTGAAAAAGATGACATGATTATTCGTAATGGTGATTAGATATAATGAGGAATAATTGTAATTCAGGTCATATATACATAACTTATAACAGTTTGGTATTCTCAAGTCCGATACTAACATTTTATCAGTTTGAATGACTCAAGAGTGCGAAACTAAAAAAAAATCAGCAATGAGAAAAAAATAAATTTGTTCTACATTTTGCTATATTCATATCTGATATTTGTATCGCGGGATCAAAAAGTTTTTTTTTAAATGGATAGAGTGATAATTTCAATAAAATTTTCTTCACAATAAAAATGAACTATACACATATTTGAATCCAAAATACGTATAGACCTACACCGAGAGAAAAAATTCCATTGGCGCCAAAGAAATGAGTGGGATGATTTTATTTTCATTGATTTTAACAAAATATCTCTACGATTTCAATGAAATAGTGCACTCAAATTTTAAAGAGAACATTTCAATGTCTGTAAAGAAACTTAATGGCAGCAAGTGCTGGGAATTTCATCGCCCAATATTAAACACTCATATTGTCTGTCTCTCTCGTACCTAATCTAACTTTTGCTTCCTCATAAAGGAAGCTTTGTTTTCATGAAAAAAAATTTCGAGATTCTTATGTCAGAACACTCTGAATTGTTCAAACATTGAACATCATACAAAACAAAGTTGCAAAGTTGAACTTTGCAAATGGCTTCCTCATTATTTTTGGTTGTTCTTACAAAGCTCCCTCCATAAAAAAGTCAAAATCGATTAACACACATTCTCATAGAGGTCGCTTTGTAAGAGAAACCAAAAAAAAATGTACTTGAGCACGTTCCCTACAATTTTAAGCTTTACCTACGGAGAAGTTCAGAAAAAAATAGGTCTCCAAATTCTGAGCTGTGGTGAGGGAAGTTCCACTGCCACTTTAGTGAAATCAATGAAAAGAACAGAGACGATTTCTTTGATTCAATGTCACGACTTTTCATTGAGTTTGAAATCATTCAAGAAAAAGATAGTACACTGAGGGAAAAGCATATCGTTTATTAAACGATTCTACATGGTAAAACGATTATCGGAAAGCTTGCAATGTTTCATGACATATTTAAAACTATAAGAATAGTTTTTTTTTTAACTATTAGAATAATTTTTTTGAAACTATTAGAATAGTTTTTTTGAAACTATTAGAATAGTTTTTTTGAAACTATTATCATTTTGATGATTGCAACTATAATTATATTTGCTATAGCCATAAAATATAGACGTTCCTCCTGGGAATTATATTAGTGGTTGATCCAATTATTTTCTTATATTTGCTATAACCATAAAATATGGACAATCCTCCTGGGAATTATAGTTTATAGTTAGATTATCGTCAGTCCAACTATACTATTTTCAGAATTACCAGGTTTTTCTCTCAGTGTATTGAAACTCAAGTATTCCTTTTCATTAACGAAGCTTGCCGTGAATCAATCAAAAAAATTTCTCTCAGTGCATTTAAAAATAAAGCCCATATGCTATTCTTACCCGTCTTCAGTTTTGAGGACCCGATAAGCCGTGACCATATACGAACTTCCGCGATTCTTCCGATGCTTTATTTCCAAGCTTCTGTAGAGTCTAAGTTCAGCACCGATGATATGTTCGCCGGGTGGTACCTCGGAGACGTCGAACCACAGCCTCTTCCCTCGTTCGTGTCTCACCCCAGGTACATGATGATCTGTGCAAACAAGCCGAACAAAACCAATGCAGTAAACCCAACAAAACACATGCTTCTGGCAAAGTTTATTTTCCCAACGATCTCGTGAATCGTGTCAGAGTGATTGATAAAAAAACAAACAAACAAACAAACAAAGAAAAAAAGTAAGACAAATAGAAAATAAATGAAATCCTTGATTCTATAACGAGCCATGAAAGATTCGCAGCGTGAAATCGTTCTTTTCTTCCTTCATCTTCGGGGTCGGGCTACCTATAGGTATACATTATATCCTCTTAGTCCTCCGCAACCTCTTCTCTCTTCTTCTACGCCGGCTTCTCTCATTCTTCTTCTACTACTACTACCGCCGCTTGGGTATAAGCCGGAGCCCTTTCGGCTCGCTAAGTAATGCCTAATGTTCCCCGGTGGATAAGGGCATAAAAATTTGTTTTGTTTCTTCCATTTAGCATCTTTCTCCCACGGTCGTTTGTCTCTCTCGCACTCCTGGAAGGTCGCATTCCAACGGCACCTGATTGCCGCAAGCGAGCCGCGGAGAACCCACTCGGGGTGGTCCGAATAGCTCGGGCCCCTCGGGAACCGTTTCTGGGACCCCCGAGCGCCGTGAGGACTTTTGTTTTTTATCCCTACTTCTCCATCCCTCGTCTCTGTGTTTCCGTCTCTCTTTTTCACTCAGCCCACTCTCTTCCCTTCTCGCTGCTTCCTTTTTTTCCTTCTCTTTCTTCTTATTTCCACTTGTTTTTTAACTCTTCTTCTTCCCACTCTCTCTTTCTCTCTCCCTCGCTCTGTGTATATATGTGGGTGATTCTTTAAAAAACCGACACTGTTGTGGATCTTATACTGCCTGATCGGGCTGTAACTTCAGGATATGGAAGTATGAAGTATTCTGGGATTGCTTCATTTTTTTTTAGCTTTATGGAAGCGTCTTTTGTTCAAGTTTTTTTTTTTGGAAAAAAGACCTTTACAAGGAAGAAAGAAGGGGGGAAAGAAAATTGACGATGACAAATTTCTTAGGTTTTCTAAAGTATTCAGAGACTACTGCTTCATTTTTTCAGATTTGGCAATCCAATTTTGTTTCATTTTATATATTTTTCCGCCTAATAATTCGATAAGCCTGATTTTTTTACTCAAAAAATGTATATCTAAATATTTAGTTATAAATGCTAAGTTACTGAAATTATAAGCCGTTTTTTACTACCTCAACACTTCCGCATTTAAAAGACAGTATTTTTTTTTCAGTTTGTAAAGCTGAGACTTTTTCACGGAGGAATATGTCTTAACTGTTTTTTAGAGATCATCAATTCTGTATTAAAATAATTTTAATAAGGAAATCGAAAAATCGTAACAATGTGATACTCTAACGAATCCTTCAAGGCATGTGCAAAAAAATCTTTAAAAATTCAAGCAATTATCTTGTACTATATATTCAAAATTAGCAAAGTTACAGCCACATTAACTGTAGGTGAGGTGCGACAGTTAGTTAATAATCAGCGAAATCACATATATGCTAAACGCTTCATATTTCTGATTGATTCCGCATCAGCTCGGATTCCGCCTTGCTCGTTCTTACCTCTTTTTTTTTCAAATTTCAATAAGCGTGTCTCATTGTTGCTGTAGCCAATACGTTTTTAGCCATTGACGCGTGCGAGACAATAAAGGGACGAAGAAAAATGGAGAAAATAAGAGAATCAGGAGAGAAAGAACTCTTGGGCAAGTTGAGACATTTTTACCTGCCGGCGGTTGGTCCGACTATATACCACGCCGAGAGAGAGATATTGACTCGTCTTTCTCATTCCCCTGACACGAAGAGACTTCCCCTCCAGGGAAGTCTCTTATATATATATATATATAGCTTGGAGTGAAGCTATATCTTCGAAGAGGAGTGCACGCTCGCAGAAACGGCGGATAATATATGGGGCGAGTTTTGGGGGTCCTGAGGCCCTCGCGTTTGAGGCTCGACAAAGCATTGGGATCTCGATGCTCTCGCGGGAGGCCTCGAGCACTATTGAATAGCTCAATTTTCGCTTGCGTGTGATCTCTTGAGGGCGAGTCAACGAGAAAACACGAGCGGTCATCGACTACCATCGACAAATTGGTCAAAGCTGTGCATTGCACCGTAAAAGTACTACCTTCGACTGCCACGATAGCAACTAAATACCGCTCGACCTAACTTCCCAAAGGATTTTATTCAAATTCAATTAATTCATTCCTGTCATAGTAATTTTTTTATGAAATAAAAAATGCTGATTCTGTACTATCCACAAATTGTTTCAAGTTGTGCGTTGCATCGAAAAACCATTACCTTCGACTGTGACGATTGCAATTGAATACTGTTCAACCTTACTTCTCACAAGATTTTTTTTTCGTGGCTCAATTGATTGATTCCTGTCAGGGTAATTTTTTATTCAATTGAGAATGCTGGTTCTGTGCCATCGATGAATTGGCTGGAGCCGTGCATTGCACCGTCAAAATACTATCGTCAACTGCCATGATAATAACTAAATTCTGTTCAACCTCGTACAAGTTTCTTTCGTCATTTAGTTACATCATTTGTGTCAAAGTAATTTTTCAGTAGTTGTAGTAACAGTGATTTATTGACAATTTAGACTTTAAAAAAATATATAACATAGATGGGGCATTCCACGTCAAATCAGCAGGCCATGACCCTCACCCTCATCTATTTTGTTTATTTTTCAATATGATGTTATTACCGACCGATAAAGGCCTCGGAATTTTTTCAGATATTTTTTACCATAACATTTAACATTTTTGAATCCTCGAAAAAACCAATTTCAAAAACGCCGTTTTTGAAAATTTTCACACCGCAGCTATCGAGCATTTGGTTCTTTCCTTTGATATTTCTCAATGTCCATGCAAATTTCAAGGCCTGAGAAACTAAAAAAAATTTCTCTATTGCATCTTTCACTGCAAAAATATTTTCGTTGGTTTCTCAAAGAATGTCACAAAAGTTCTGTCCGATCAAATAATTTTAAAGGTTGTTCATACTTAAAAAATTCAGTTATCGAAAAAAAATAAACGCTTTAACCGATTTAAAAAAGTCAAAAACATTTCAGTTTTTTATCAATATATAAAACTTTTGAGTACAGTGAGCAATCTCTTAATATTTTTTGACTAGTCAATGCTTTCTCCAAGTTATTTTTTTTTCAACGTAAATAATAGTTATGTTAGAAGTATTGAAACATAAATAAATAAAGAAAAAGGATTTTCGAAGAATATGGACATATTGTATTGCTCTGAGCGACCTCTAAATATTTGTTGGTAGGCGGCGAGAATCATTTTCTGGGTACAAAAAAAAGAATTTACGGGTAAGACTAAGAAACAAAATGGTACTCCAAATAGTGTCGCTATATCCTCTCTTCAAAAAGTCATGGCACATCGAAAGTCGAAATATCGAAGATTACAGACATCTTTCTAACATTCCGATTGGTCGTCAATGGCTTTGACATAAAGCCATCTTCAGAGTGCAATAATCGCTGCAGGATCACGCATCCCGCACTTTTTGCTTTTTTCGCCGTTATAAAATAGAATACATTTTTCGTTCGAAAAATGGTTTCCTATCCATTCTTTAATTTTCCTTTAAAAGAAAAACATGGCACATCAAAAATCTATTATATCGAAACACTTAAGCAGAAATAGAGTCACGTAAAATCACGAATGGTATAAACATGCAAATTTCATGTTTAGCCATAAGAAGAGAAAAACGAAAGGAAAAGAGCGCGAACGAAACGAGCATGTTGTTGCTAGTTAAGGGTATAAAGCTGTAGCATTACTGTTTTAAGGTATGCGATTATTCCCGGTCAATTTTTTTTAATAATGGAGTTCTTGCGAAACACATCTCGGGTCTGAAACATTGATCGCCAGATTCAAAGCGCGCGAAATCGAAGCCCAATTCAAATTCCATAAATGCAAATCTTTACAAATATCGACTGTGACTGCTTAACTAATTGAAATTAATTAATCAAGCAGTCACACTCGACGAAATGTATCGTGAAAAAATGGTAAAAAATCGTGAAAAGATATAAAGCTGTAGTTTCGACGAACCTCAAATCCTCGATTGCACGGTTATTGCGATCTAACAAGTCAGGGTGACCGTAATCGTAGTTACACTAAATCTCTTGATATCTTTTCACAAAGCTGCTATCGAGCATTCGATTCTTTTGTTTGATATCTCTCAATGCCCATGCAAATTTCAAGTCCCGAACGACTATACGAATCGCGGGAAGGACGGGTGCGTGGAAAAATTCACGACGCGACTAGCTCGTTCGAGAAGTCCTCGAATATAAATTACGAGGAAACGCAAACGTGTCGCGTAGTTGTCGAGACGCTACCGGAATACGTGAAGCATCTGTATAGTATCTCTACAGTTCGCGTATCTGTCTATGAAGAAGGTGCGCGTCAGTGAAAGAAGCGAGCGGTGTGTACATGACGACGATGCACTGTATAATGCTTGTGTATACATTCGATCTCTCGGGATAGTCGAGTCTTCGCGATGTCACGCACGCATCGTTCAGCCCGTCCGATCCCAAGATTATCCCGTACTTGGGCCGATGCTACGCGCGTTCATCGAGCGTTCATTCACTCGCAGTGAGTGTAGGTTTAACGAGAGATGAGAAAAGCCCTGCGAGTTTTCGCTTCTGCTGCTGCTACTGCTTCACCTTTTCCTCGACGTCTGCGTCGTTACGTCAGGATTATACGCATTTCCCGCGTTCCCGTGGAATTTGAATGGTATAAAATCCATTTGTATTAAATAAATCCATACTGATCCGAATCAAATCAGCTCAGAATTTAGAAAAATATATCACGTAAATTTTTTATGTCATTCGGTGCAAGAAATGCGGTTTTACACACGTTTCGGGTGCATGAATTCCCATTTTGACACGTTAAGAAAGAAATAATTGTCCAGTACTCGTGCGATGACATTATCGTATTGTAATAGACTATTACGATACCAGTGTGTGAACATTTTTCTGATTTAAATAGTATATTATGCCACAAGTGCGTAAAATGCGATTTTACGAACGAGTAGCGATCGGGTGCACGATTGGCCGGCGGAGCTGGACACAAGTGTTATATGATCGCTCAAGTACGAAAAACGTACGCACGTGTCGCATACAATATTTTTTGACGTAATATGCGTAAAATTCTTTAAAAAGTAATGTACGTCATGTAGACAGTGAGTGGGAATAGTAGGGCGGACGGAGCGGGTGCAGGGGTGCAGGCCCCGCTAGGGGGCCAGGGGGCATACCCCCCGGCGGGGGGGGGGGGGGGGGGGGGGGGGCATTCAAGAAAATACTTTTTCAAATGGCTCATAAATTTTCACAATATTAATAGTGAATACAACTTTAAAAATTTTTACAAAACAAGACAATACAAAAGAAATAGATAACAAACGCGTTACAATTGATTGATTCATTGCAATTGATTGACAGTAATTGATTCATTTAATTCAATCAATCAAATCAAAATACATGTTTACTCGACGATTAGTAAGGCCGTACTAAGTATAAATTGAAATATAAATCGGGATTGAAAACCGTCTGTCAAGTCAATAGAATAGTGCCCTCTGATGACATATAGAATTCACTACTCATGTATACCGGAATATACCATAGGAAGGTCACAGAACATATTGCCCCATCAAATATGACGATTTTCACCTTGTTTAAATTTTACGCATGCTGGTGTGTGAATATTTATTTTACACACTAAAAACAGTGCGTAAAATCGGATTTCACGCATACTACGTCAAAAATACATTTTCCTTATTTGTCATACATTTTGGTTATTAGTAAACGTTTAGTAAACGTGGTCTACACGTTTCCAAGATTATCCCGAACTTGGGCCATTGCTGCGCGTGTTCATCGAGCGTTCATTCACTCGCAGTGAGTGTAGGTTTAACGAGAGATGAGAAACCCGCCCGTAAAGCCCTGTGAGTTTTCGCTTCTGCTGCTGCTGCTACTGCTTCACCTCCTCCTCGACGTCTGCGTAGTTACGTCAGGATTATACGCGTTTCCCGCGTTCGTTTCTTACTCCCGGCGTGATTTATCGCATGTAGTATACTAGTCGGTGTATAACCTGGCGGCGACGCGGAATCTTCCAGTGGAAATTTCTCCTTCTGTTGTGATCAAACCAACAGCAGCCAGAGTCCATCGTTAAGTTGAGAGAAAGATTCCTCCACGTGCAACGATAGCACGGCCGCGGCAGGTCAGGCTGAGACACTGGCTTCGTATATACCACTCTAAAAACAAGCGTGTTCTTTCAACATGCTCGCGGCACGTTGAGGAGGTTGGAAAGCCTCACACTGGTAAAATCAGTGCTAAATTTGGATCTTTATACAATTTTTGGATGTTTTATATGAACTCTTTCGAGGTGTTAATCTCAGAGAAATCGTAATTATCCAGTAAATTACAAAATGACAACTTTTTATTTTTTAGCCCTTCCAGCTGTTTTAATTTTTAGTCCATCCAACTATTCTAATTTTTGCATTGGGATATTTTTTATCGATATACCTTATTCGGGCTTTTACGTAGCTGCTCTCCCTTTTCTCCGTTTCTACGTAGAACGCCTCCTAGAGTGTTGTCGACAGCAGCTCATCCTAATGCGCTACTGTATCGCATTCCTAGCAGATCGGAACACGACCGAAATCAAGGTGAAAATCACGGTAGACATCACAGCAGAAACCACGGGCCATCGTTACCGTTTGAGCTTTTAAGATACGTACAGTCCCGCCAAAAGTGAGTTTCAGAGACAATTTCGATTACTTCCCGATGGGATAAAAATCGGAAAACAATAATGCATATAAAACGTGCTGAAATGATTAATTTCGCATAATAATAATCCCAAAATGTTATTAAAAAATTTGTGAAAAAAACAATTGTTCAACAAATAATCAGTCAACCTAATTTTTTTTAAATGAAAATGATATATTAATTTATTTGAATGCGTACGAATTTTTCCAGATTTTTTTCCTTATTTTTTTTATTTTGAAAAATGCGCAGAATATAACAAATTTTTTATATGCCCTTTGCAAAAAAAATCTTCAGTGTAATAGATGGTTTTATGCCGAACACATATCCAAAATTCGTTATTTCGCGCACATTTTTGAAAATGAAAAAAATCAAAATCAAAATAAAGAAAAAAATCTGAAAAAATTCGTACGCATTCAAATAAATCAACATATCACTTTTATTAGAAAAAAGCTAGGTTGACTGATTGTTTGTTGAACAAATGTTTTTTTTCACTAATTTGTTAATAACGTTGTGGGATTGTTATTATCGAAATCAATCTTTTCAGCACGTTTTATATGCATTATTGTTTTCCGATTTTTATCCCCTCAGAAAGTGATCGTAATTGTCTCTGAAACTCACTTTTCGCGGGACTCTACATATCATACATCCTTAAGCTTGCACGGCGTGATGTCTGCCGTGATTTTCGGTGTTCAAACTCACGCGTGATTTTCACCGTGGTTTTCAGCGTGATTTCGATCGTGGTCCGATCTG
Source organism: Tromatobia lineatoria (assembly GCA_949699805.1). Lineage (NCBI taxonomy): Eukaryota > Metazoa > Arthropoda > Insecta > Hymenoptera > Ichneumonidae > Tromatobia > Tromatobia lineatoria. The sequence continues at coordinate 7,055,245 of OX453048.1, forward strand.
CTAAGTGCTTATTTTTACCGAATACTGTATAAAAATACATTAGAAGCTCAGAAAAACTGCCTCCCTTCAAAATTTCGGAACCTATTTTTTCCTGGAGTGACAGCGTATAGGCGTTTAAGAGGCAGTATCACTTTTCCCAATACACCTCAAAACTTGAAAACCTATTTTTTCCTAAACTTCTAGGCAGATAAAGTCAAAATTATGAATGAATGAATGTGCGGAAGAAATGGGTTAAACTATACTGGCTCCTCGAAACTCGAGGCCGTTAGGGAAACGGAAAACCAAAAAAGGGTTAAATGCGAGAGAAACAGCCTTCTAGACGTTTTGAGTTAAGCGATGAAATTCTCAGCAGTATATCACTGCCTCCTAAGTCGGGTCGCTTACCTTCCCAGTAATCAAACATATGACTATATGATGTAGTTATAATGAGTAAGCAGCTTGCATCATTAAAACACCGTAACATTTTAGAGATCCAATAGAGAAACTAACTTTTCAGACATTGTATGTTGAAATAAATGAAATAGAGTTATGGATATCCCTGATAGAAAAACGTGTCGTCGACACGGTGCAGTTAGGTGCTTTCAAGTGAGACGACCCTGCGACGGCTCGGTGTGCCGATTATTTTGTCGCCCAATGCTAAACGCCTATAGCTCTGTCTCTCTCGGATATAGCTCTGTCTCTCTTGCACTGTTTATCTTTTAATAATTAAAAAAAAACGGCTGACCCGAATGAGGAGTCAGAAACTAAGCCCAATTCTACGATACTCCCGCGTATTGCCTCAAAATACGGACCCTATCTGTAGTACTGTTCGTGAGAAAACAGCGTATCACTGCTCTTAAGGGGCAAAAATTTCGAAAGCTATTTTCCCCCGAACAGTACGACAGATAGGGTCTGTATTTTGAGAGGATACACCCAGAGAAATGGGTCTGATGAGTTTATTTGAATCAATTATATTAATACACCACATTCCGAACTTGGAATGAATGAAATCACATTGTAATCAAATAGAGTCTATTTCGACCGGATGAAATTTCATTTCAATCATATAGAGTCTGTTTCGGTTGAATAAAATCCTATTAAGCCGGCCATTAAATAAATAATTTATTTAATGGCCAGCCTAATAGGATTTTCTTTGATCGAAATAGACTTTATTTTATGTAAATATAATTTCATCTGATCGAAATAAACTCTATCTCATCTAAATAAAATTTTATTCATTTCAAATACAGCCTATAATCGATTTAAATAAACCCTTCAGACCCATTTCTCTGGGTGTACGCGGGAGTATCGTAGAATTGGGCTAAGCTTCTGGCTCCTCATTCGACATTGCCGTTTTTTTTTAAGAATTGAAAGAAAAATAGTGCAAGAGAGACAGAGCTATGTTAGAAAGAGACAGACCTATAGGCGTTGAGCATTGGCCTACGAAATTTCTGGCGGTGTATCACTGACTCTTAAGCATTGTTCCCGCGCGGTATCAATACGTTTTGCAATAGAACGACGTATTGGACCCATGGATGGCACTGATGCAGCATCAGCATCTCGTGCCGACACATTTATAAGCAACTCACGGCACTGTGCCATCACGACGTGCCGTTTCGTGATGCCTGTGTGGTCTCACCGTGAACCTCAATGGCTATTTGGGATAATTTGACTTGGGTCGATATTTGACATTAATTAAGAAGGTTTGGTGACGACTATCGAAGTCAAATCAGTGCTAAATTTTCGTAATTGATTCTTTAAAGTTTAATGCATTAAAAAATAATAGTGGATGGTGATTTTTATTGAAATATGTATACTTAATACAGTGAAAGATGAGAAGTGACGAATTTGCATTGAGATTAACTGATTAACTTTTTTTTCCAATGGGACACATTTTTGTTTGGTTTTTTCCAAATAACATCTGTAATTCTTTGTCGATTTCAATTAGTGACGGCTTATTACTTTTTTCAAAAGATACTCTATGAATTGACCGCCACGATATTTCATAGTGTTGATCGTTTAATAATTATAGCCTGTTGTTTATGAAAGTATTTTTGTTGTTGTTAAGCAACAGGCTATAATTATGAAACGAGCAATATTACGAAATATCTAAGCGATCAATTCGTGAAGTATCTTTTGAGAAACAAAATGAGTTATTACTCAGTGTAATTGGTGAAGAGTTACAGGTGATATTTGGAAAAAACCAAACAAAAATGTGTCCCATTGGGAAAAAAAGTTTATCGGTTAATCTTAATGCAAATTTATCACTTAAGTATACAAGGTTTAATACAAATCACGCTTCACTGTTGTTTTTTTATGCATTAAACTTCAAAGAATCAATTACGAAAATTCAGCACTGATTTGACTTCGATAGTTTTCACCGAGTCTCCTTAAGCAATTTGACTTCTATAAACTAAGTCTAGCTTCATTTTGAGGAGATTTGTAAAACAAATACCGGAAAAACTTTGAAATAACGGAATATCTAATTTATGTCCGGTGAATTAGAACGTAACATAGTTCGTGTCATCTAATAGAGTAGCCAAGTTTTGGTTCGAACGAAAGCTGACAACAAGATTTACACTTATTGTTTGCTGCTGCAAGTGTCAGACTAACTTTTTGTTAATATTTCCTTTGTCTCCTGCGGTAACTCCATGTTTTTTACAATGGAACTTATTCACAAAGGTTTAATAGATGCAATTTTTTTCTCGTCTTTCTTCTTGTCTTTCAGTAGTCTTAATATTTGTCACCGCGGGTTTTTAACATAGTTTGTCTCTCTAACACATGAAAAAGACTCGACTTTACTATTCAATAGCTTTGAATTACGTAGTTAGTCCCATTTAATCTTGAAATATAAATGAACTTGATGTAACTCTATAACATATAACGATGTCGGATTTCTGTAGAAAAAAAAAGTGAGATCTAGATGTAATGAAGAGACACGGTAGCATTTTGATGCCGCAGCAGTATGTTTTTCGTCACGTGGATTTCATTAAAGAAAAAATGAGCTCAAAAGCAAATATTTAATAAATAAAAATTCGGAAATCATTTCATGAGTGTAATGAAATAATTAGTTTTAACTGTTCCGTTTAACTGAGAATTAATTTTTCTAATAAAAAAGAAAAATGTACATGCGCACCGACCTTTATGGGTGTCTAAACTAATATTGAATTAGGAACACCAAAGGATTAGTTTGTTCGACAAATATTCACTTCCGTTAACCACAATATTTAAGAGGCAGCAATTATGTTTGACTAATTCAACATTTGCTTAAACGTCCGTGACGTCGACTGACAGCACAATTAAATTCGCCCGACAGTAGTAATTAACATTGTATATCAGTTAGTTTAAGCGAATTGACGAGATGATGACGGAAAAATTAATTGCTTCGAGGTGCAACGAACTTGTTCTGGTAAATAAACAAATTTGCTAATCTGGTGCAGCCGGTGAGATGTCCAAAAAAATAATTAAGAAATATGTAAATCTTTTCAATTAACTCTCAGACGTCATCTGAGGGTATCATATTCTCAAAGTTTTGCTTATTTTTCCTGCGATGAGTCATAAACTAAAAATGCAGACAACATTAGATGAAAATCGGAGAAAATAAAATAAAGGAATACGAAGAAGTGTTTGAACGATGATTGAAAGATCCAGTTTTCTAGCTAAAAATGATTATATTACTGTCTTTAGCAGAATCAACTGAATTCGGTGAAAGAAGAATTGTCTGATGACATAAAGAAGATAAGAACAGTACTGATGCTTATGTGCACAAAAGCAATGGAAGAATCAAAAGGATGATTCCGAATTTCTGAAATCATTCATGAAAACCCGGTGTTCATTCGTCAGTATGTAATAGAAACTAATAGTTACGCTACTTATTGTAATTTCACTAGTAGGAATATAGTATTCTTCACAAAATGACACTAGATAATGAAGTCGAAGACAATATAAATTATTCGACACAAGAACTTCGATAGCTCGTCGAATTAGTTTTAGAATTTACGTTAGTGTCATTAAAATCAATACAATGCTCATTGTCGTGTTCAAAATTCGTCTCTGACTACACTGAGAGAAAAGCATATCGTTGATTCAACGTTTTTACATGATAAAAAGCATTTAGGAAGGCTTGCGATGTTTTATAGTTGGAGTGATGATAATATGGTTCAATAAACGATACTTGCAAGTTTGTTGAAAACAAACGTCGAAATCGTATAACAAAACGGCATATTTGAAACGATTAGAATATTTTTTGAACCTATTCTCATTTTGATAATTGCTTCTATAATTATATTTGCTATAACCATGAAATATAGACGTTCTTCCTGGGAATTATATTAATGGTTGATCCAACTATTTTCCTATTTTGCTATAACCATAAAATATAGTCGTTCCTCCTGGCAACTATACATTATAGTTAGATTATCGTCGTATTAACTATTTTTATTATTATATTATAATATTTTTATCTGAGTGTAATGACGAAAAATGACATTTTGTTCTACGTTATTTTACTACCACTCTCATTCCAATTATACATTACAATTATACATTTTACTAATCTTCAATTTGAATCGAGTAGAATTTGAATGGTATAAAATCCATTTGTATTAAATAAATCCAAACTGATCCAAATGAAATCAGCTCAGGTTTCAGAAAAATACATCATGTAAATTTTATTTCATTTCATTCGGTGCAAGATATGCGGTTTTACATACGTTTTGGATGTATGAATTCCCTCTTTGACACCTTAAGAAATAGAAAATTGTTTAGTACTCGTGCGATAACATTATCGTATCGTAATATATTATTAAATATTATCATATCGTAATATACTATAACGATATCAGTGCAAGAAAATTCTTCTAACGAATACATTTCATTTATTTATCCTATATTTTGTTTATAAATAAACGTTCAGCAAACGTGGCCTACATGTTATGTAACTGGATAATGTTTCAACTTAGTATAAAATCCTTGAAGTACATTGGTATCAATGAATTACATGAAAGAATTTCTAAAAAGCGAAGTAACAAATAACGAGCAAAGACGAAAGTGCCGATCGTTACATTTACTTCTACTAATTTTTTCATACAATTCTTTCTCAAAAATGTGTTTTAACGATTTTATCCGAAGTTCAAAAATTGAGTTATATAACGTGTAGGTCACGATTACTAAACGTGAAATAATAAACAAATTATGGTATAAATAAACAAAAAAGTATTTTTTTTTTTTTTAAACGAACGGTGCACATCTCTAGCTGCAAAACACGAGTTGATAAAGGTTTTTCGCCCGAATTTCGTACACAACTTTATTTCACGAGTGGCATAAGGTTCTATTATTCAACAAAACCCGCCAGACCGATTTTTCTGGTTGCGCCACTCTTCTGTATCCCAAGAATAGACTCACTGCTGTTGCCAATAATTATCATCACCAATCCATAATGAATCTTCCAAAATAACTTACTGTGCGCAGCAAATGTCATAATGACATCGCTCTGGTCGATGGCCCTGAGATCCTGCCCAGTGAGATCGAACTCTCCAGCATCGTCGCCGCGATTATGCCCCGGAACAGCGACCGGTTTATCCGAGTTCTCGCCAAGCGCGTTCCTGTAAATATCCAGAAGGAACTTGGGCGCCGACCTCTTGACCTGTGGCACTTTGCCAATAACGCTTCTCGGTCTGTCCGGCAGTCCGAGAAGATTAAGAATTTCGTGCTCGACCTCGCGCCTCTCCCGTTGCGATACAATCCTGTGAATAATTGTCTGATCGCGCCCATTGTCAACGTAGAGTCCGCTCATTCTCGTCGCATTCGTGACATCCACAACATTCAATATCGTCGCAATGAAGACAACGAGAGTGCAGACAAGCTCGCAGTAACTTCGTCGTCTTCCGATGGTCCGTGAAACTCCGTGAATATGACAAATCATTTTCGAAGCCGAAGCTACGACTCCGATCGTGTCAGGGTGGCGGTCCGTTTTTCCTCAATGATCCCCCGATTCTAGCTTCTTCTTCGTCCTCGTCGCCCTCGGCTTCGTCTTCAGCCGGCGACTCCACCACCTCCACCCCAGGGTTTTCCACCCGGCGATCCACGTCGTCGGTTTTCAAATGAAATTTCGAAACATATACCTCTTTTCAAACCTTGACGAAGCCAAAAAATCGGAAAAAATCTCACGTGACTGTTTGACAGTCACGAAAATGTTTAAATCGCTAATTCTACACAAATCGACGATCCTTTATATCTCCTCGAATAAGCCAATCACGGCTAAGGCCTCAAACAAACGGAGCCCCGATATATCCGTGATCTTGTTGAACCGATAATAACCGACCTCTTCCTTTTATTCTCTAGCAAAACCATCGAATCATCGAATTCACTTCCGGCACACTTTCCGGTCTATTATTAGCAAACCCGTTTTCACCAATGGTGAAAATCCACGCTTGTTATCTCGCCAGTGTGTAATCAACACCGCAGAGCCGGTCGACGACGGTAAGAAGATGCTGGCACGTCGGATCCAGCAGCTACGAGGTACAAACACAAGTGGAACCGGAGGAGAGCACACGCACCGCACCAACAACTCGGTGACCACTGGACTCGGCGGCACCGCAATGAGCCGCCAGTGCGAGTAGTCTGTTTGTCTGGGCCGATCGCACGCGCGCTCGTATACCCATACACACTTCTGTGTGCCGCTCCGGCTCTCCGGTGCTCTCCTCGTCGAGTCCTCGTCTTGGCCTCACGGCCTCACCACCGCCTCCCAGGAGCGTAAGCAGCTTCGTACGTCACCCTCGGGCCAGTTTCATCGTCAAAGGACAGAGTATAAGTGGAAGAAAGACGTGAGATCTTGCGACCATTGGACTCCCCGTTGTGAAGTGATTCTTCCATCCACGGAGCTAATGGAAAATCGTCCTCTTCATCTTCTCCCGAAACGCTGAAAGGGTCTCCAATCAGTGGGGAACCTGTGACCACCTTTGTTTCCTGGAATATATGAATAATCAAAGGTTTTTATATGATTTTCTCTAAACTGGTAGACTATAGTCTATAAGACAAAGGCGGTATATTAATATCGGTGGTAAAAAAGAATCTGCTTCATTAGAGCGACGGATTGTCTGTCCGCAGCCGTACGCTCCTGACTCATAGAGAGATAGGACCCGCCTCTGCCGAAGAAGTAGGCGGTACGCCCGAGCCGATCTAAAGTGGGTTCAAACCGATCAGCAGGGCTGCTGAACGTATCTTGATCGCGATGGCGACTCATCGATGATCATCGATCACTTGTGTATACTAACGGGCTTGTTTGTTTCTTTTTTCTTTTCTTCTTCTTCAGGTTCGTCGAAAATGTGGAGACACTCGCGTTTTATGGAGTTGGATGGAATTTCTTCGGCAGAACTTCCGGAATGACAGTGATGGTTTTAAGAAATGGAAAAATGGATTTAGCTCTGTTGTTTCGTCTGTGAAGTTACTCTCCTCGTATCTTCTGTCTTTATCTGGATTTCATGGACGATCTACAGCCCTGAATCCTCATCGAGCTCTCGAGGCGTATGCCTCTTGGTTCTCGCGAGCGCGCGAGGATGAAACTCGCTCAAGGAAGAGACAGGCGAGGCTCGTTGCCTCGTGTCGTCTCGCTTTTTCTTTATCGTCTTCTTTTCTATCTTTCTCTCTCACTTGGAAGCAAACGTTGTGTCCATACGGACTTGTACACATACACGTACATACTCATCGAATGCTTCACGTACGCACACACGAGCTCTGCTGGAATCCAAGAAAATAAATAAAGTAAATATATGTATACGTACTTACGTAGTTGAGTATTGGTGCTGTTGAAGAAGAAGATGAAGAAGAAGAAAAAAAGCTGTAGATGGCCGGTGGCTTGGGCTTATACCGCGGTTTATTTTCTTGTGGAGGGAGAGAAATGCTGGATGAGCGAGAGAAAGAAGTGGGAAGAAGGATAAGAGGGCGGTAATGGCCCCGGAGGCGAATTCTCAGCGAGCATAGGATATCTGTGCAGGTCCACCTCGAGATATCTACGCGCGATCGACTCTCGGACTCCTCCTCAGCTACCTACTGGAGAGAGCTTCTTCTTATGCTGATGTTTTAGCGTCTTCCTCGGCTCTTCCTTCGTTGACGTTGACTGCGAGCTGCGTAACTCGCTTCTCGCTTGCGGTTCTGCAGGTGCCACCGAGTCTACCAGCTCTGGAATTGCTGGAACGAAGAACGGAGCCTTTCCGATGCGGCTCTCACTCGTTTTTAATAGTACTTGTTTGACGAGATGCGGACGTCCAATGACTTTCAATGTACGCGTTTACATATGTCGATGTACATTCTTCTTCATCTCTATAACATGTCGACATCCGTCGCTGATGTTCACTTGATGTAGAATGTGGATTGTCTTCTTTTTTATTTATACTTGGGCTTGTTTATTTTGCTAACATGTCGGCAGTGGTTTGATTTTGTGAGATTCCTAGTTCTGTGATGGGATAATCATTTCGTTTTTCGGATGAAATAGATGGAGAGTGATTAACTATGTTGTATATCGTACAATTGATCAAGATTTTTTCGCAAAGCGATTGTTATAGGGATAATACATCTTCACGAATATCATTTGCTGCAAATTCATTAAAAACGTTATGAAAATAGTTTTAATTTCATGCACGGTACGCAAACTTCAAAGGGCACAAATTCTACCCGGATAAGTATCCGCATTTATAGTAATTGGAAGCTGTGGTTTCATTGACACTTTTAGTGATCAATGACAGCTGAAACAGAATTTCTGTACCTTTTTAGTAGGGCAATTAGCTTTTTATCGTTTCTTAATGAGTGACCATCATGTTTGTAATGACTACCGAGTAATCAATTGGGTTCTACTGCAACAATATGGATTCTCATTTTCTGCGGTACAGAATGTCTAATCAAAATTCTAGCAATGTATTTATTTTTCATTACGTAAACGAAAATCGCAAACTGATCCATTTTCTTTTTTTCTCTTAAACACAGAAGTGCACTGAGAGAAATCATCATAGTACAGTCAACTATAAATTGACAACTATTGATTTTTAGTCGTTTCACAGTTACGGTGCCTATAAAAATAGTTGTCACAACTAATTAAGTGGTAACAACTATGTTTGTACCAACTACAAATTAATAGTTGTTACTTTATGGTTACTAATACCATAATTTTCTCTCAGTGTGTTTCCTCAAATTACGACGTTTTAAACATTTACTGAGTTGAAGATCCCTTAGGTCAACTGAATTAACGGTCACGGGTTGCAAAAGACTATTTGTTTGCTTAGATAAAATAATTTGTGCTGTCGATAATGGAGCACTCAATGGATGAGTTCATCATTCCATCCATATGTGGTTTAATCATCTAAATAATTTTTCGTAACTGTTAATACACAGAAAAAATTCAAAAATCTATTAATTTCCTACAGCTCATTCGCAATAGCTTGATGCTTTTGTCATAGAGCAGAAGAAAAATTTTGTTTCAGTGTCCGAAAAATATTTTGTTCCTAATGACATTACTAGACAAATAAGTGAGATATCCGTTAAAAATCAGCAGGTTGACTCCGAAAGTCTGCATTTCGTGTTTCTGATCAAAGCTAAATGAGATGTACAGCGTAATTGATAGATGCAGTGACAGATCATTCGATTTTGCCCAGAATCGTTTGAAACAGTTGTAAATACTATAGTAGCTTCGTGCCAATATATTTTACATACTTGCATTAAAATGTACTGAGTCTTTTGTTCAGCCTTTGAAGACAACGTAAGTTGTATTTGCCATAAATTACAATTGGGTTACATATACACGCTTACAAAAAAAAATTGTATCCAAGTTTGTATCAAGCGATGTATGGAATTGATAAATAAATTCATATTATAAGTCGATTTTTTTTTTTGCAGCTCGTCACATCGTCAAAATTTGGGATACATTAAACATTATAATTGTTCCTGACTTCTATGTCAATTCAATTTGCTTATGACAGCATATCTACTAGAAATATAAGAACGATGCTTTTCTCACATCTTGCGTTACATGTGATCGATTAAAAGAGGCATAAAAATGTAGACAACAGATTGTATAATTTCGTTTGCAACTGTATTATTTTGATGCGACGTGAAACATTTACGTGTGCGAATTGAGATCCTGAATTCGATTCTTAGTATATAACATAAAATTTCTAAATAGTGCGGAAAAAACTGTTATGTCACCTGACGCAAATATGTACTTTTGCATCAGTTGGTAACAACAAATCTCGATGAAAAAAATTCGGGACCATTTCCTCTGTTCTTACCGAATCCTACAATAAGATCTAACTGAAGTTTTATTTAAAAATGTTGACACTTTTACTTGCGATCATACGTCACGTTGTAGAAATTTCAAATTGCGAATTCAGCACGTTAAAATATTATTCTAAATAGTTACACTACAGAATCGTTTATTCTGCAACGCAATCAATTATTAAAGGAGCGGTATTAGTGTAAAATGAAAAAAGTGTGTCAATTGATTTCGGCGATCTCATAGAAGAAGTTTTGTAACAAAAAAAAAACTGAAAATAATAGGAAGCAGCTTGCAAAGTTTCACTTCACAACTTTTTAAAAATGAAAGTTTAAATTATAAAAAATCTGAACCACATAACAAGTTCCGACAAAACGGTGTTTCTATTATTCTTGAATACTACTGATTTCATGTATGAGGTTCTAGTTTGCTGTCTTATGTTTTGCTAAAGTTAATGCAATTAAAAAAAATAAATTACAAAAATGATTTTACCTGTGTTGAAAGTCTACCCCTTCTGAAATAATATATTAAGATTCCAAGGAGTAGACTAGAATATTTTAGAATGGTACAGTCTTCTAAAGAGCACAAGTTTTCAGGTGAAAAACAAATTATACGATTGACTCAAAATTTGTATCATTGATTTTCGCAATTGCATGAAAAATGGTAATTCAGCATTGATAAAACAAGAATTTTTTTGAAAGCGAAATTTCAAGTCTTTTCCAAAAGTTCGCTATTCCGTCAGATTTTTATATAAAAAAAAAAGATTTATTGAAGGTACAAAGAACATCTACTAGTTCGACAGGGTTTTCTTTCTCTCTTCTTTTCTCTCTAGCGGACGCATTCACTGCAGCAGTGGAGCAACTTGTTTTTTAAGGGCTTTGCGGCATAACGCATAAGTGGCTTGCATTCAATTATTTTTATACCAAAAAATGATTTTATATCCCTGATTTATGAATACATACATCCCATAAGTAGAAAAACATCTAATGTAATAATTCCTTTTAAAAAAATTCGTGTAAATCGGCTGTATTTAGAGTGCTTACTCTGGTATACACTGAGAGAAAAGCATTTCGTTTATTAAACGATTCTACATGGTAAAACGATTATCGGAAGGCTTGCAATGTTTTATGGTTGTAGCTCTGATAATATGATCCGATAAACGATACTTGTAAGGTTCTTGGAAACAAACATTGAAATCGTATATGCAACAAAACGGCATATTTGAAACTATTAGAATAGTTTTTAAAACTATTATCATTTTAATGATTGCCACTATAATTATAATTGCTATAACCATAAAACATAGACGTTCCACCTGGGAATTCTATTAGTGGTTGAACCAACTATTTTCTTATATTTGCTATAACTATAAAATATAGTCGTTCCTCCTGGGAATAATAGTTTATAGTTAGGCTAATGGTTGATTTATGACATTTATGTAATATGTTGATTTATGTCGAATTTAGGGCAGTAGTTCAATAAATGTGACAGGAAAGCTATACGGTTGGAAGTGGAATGTTTTTTATAATTTTTGTTTTCCATCTTTCTTATATAAAACAAGGTGTGATTTAGTTTATTCACAGTGTAGCAACTAACACCCTATATGTGATCTAACTGTTTTGTTTTTGTTGTTGTTTACGCTTGTGTCCATTAAAATGTATGTACCAGGGGGATTGTAAGAAATGGGTCTGTAAAAGGCGAGTGAAGCCATACTCTGGAATAAAAACTACTACTACTACTAGTTTATAGTTAGATTATCGTCAGTCCAACTATATTATTTTTTAAATTACCAGATTTTTCTCTCAGTATAGCCCCTCAAAAAATATATATTGTGCTATTAGTACTGTTGAAGTACAACGCTTACGATGTATAGAGAACCTATGCCACATCGGTAGGGAGAGGACTGCGCAGAAAGGCGAGTGTTGCAGCATCAAGCATTCGGTGCCAGGGAGTCTACCGAGATATACGGCTGGTCCGGGGAGGCCCGCAGGCAAATTCCTATCAAGCGTTGCGTATACTCGTTAACCGGTATACGGCATATACATGTATGTGATGTATGCACGTAGAACGTTATACATGCATATGTCTCAGTTCTCCAAGGTGTTTGCATATGCGGGCACACCTTAGATCTTGTATATTTTATTCAATTGCCATCTCGATACACTGTCAATATAGATGTAATATGTACCATACATATGCCGTTACGAATGCACAGTGGAAACATACTAAATCTGGGCAGCAATAGACCTGTAACAAGAAGCGATTATTTTGAGTTATTCGAGCAGCCCTTACGGCAAAATACTTGGCATTACAAACACATTGGTGATAGTTATTAAAATTTTAGCAGGTCTTAAGAATTGACAGTAATTACCAATGATTATCAGTAGATTCCAGTGGATTTCGTTAGGGATTACAATTATTCCCAACGACGCAATGTCCAGTCATTGTCAATACTGCTTTCAGTAGTTCTTAATGATTGTGAGTAGTGATTTTAGTAGTTTTGATAATTGCGTAGTGATTTTAGTAGTTTTTGATAACTGAGAGTAGCGATTTTTTCAGTGTTTTTCAATAATTATCGACAGTGATATTAGTATTTCTCAATAATCATAAATAGCGTTTTCAGTAGTTTCAATAATAATCGTGATATTTCCGAAGTTCCCGATAACTGTCCGCAGTTTACATTATTTCCGAAGTCCAGTAGTTTCTAATTACTGTCCAATAGGAATAGTTTCAATGGGCCCTAATTGATATCAGCAATGATTAATATTAGTTTCGATTAATAATTTGCTTCAATTTTACTGGAAAAGTACATGAATTCTATACCAAAATTGTTTATCAAATTTCGATTACGAGTTTATGCATAAAAACTTCCAATATTTTCTAACAGTGAAGGCAATGCTTTTCGGTCGTGTGCTGTTTTAAAAGTGATTCTCTTTCTCAGCTAATCAGTAGCAATAAAAAGTATTTAATTCAATTTTGGTACGTACATTTCAAAACGGTCTGTTGACGTGCTCAATTAGCCACTTAGTTGGTTATCAAGATGACGTAAACAGACATTTAAATGACGTCATTATGATATAAATGTCTATAGCATTTTCCCAAGTCTAAAAATATCTAGAATACAGATAAATTTAAAAATTTCACTGTACTGTACTATAATTTGGGAGATTTGTAGTAAAATAAATTTTAGAAAGCCCGGAATTGATTTTTGTATATCGAAGAAGGAATGATAAAATAATTCCTTACTACGCTTGATATTGTCAGAAATAAAGTGTGAGCTAAATTGATGATACAATTTTCATTGTTGTCGTTCAGGTCGATTCTTATTGGGCAGAGTTCTGCACGCATGTGAACGTACCGGTCGCCACCGAGTCTACCGAGATATAATGCCACTACAAGTCCCGGCACATCGCAGTAGACTAACCGGTGTGTGAGAAACACATCAACTCTACTGGATCACGATGCGAGACCGGTTATACTTGACCCAGCGGTTTACGTCAGGTTACCGTCGTCCATGGCTCGGTAGACTGCATTTTTGTTTGTTATACCGAAAATTAGCACCTCTAATATAATGGACAATATTTCACAAATGAAAATGGTCATAGATATTCATGCCTTTTTTTCCAGAACTTATTTGCTCTTAGATCAAAATGGGATTTTCTCAAACTCGCAAAATTGTTCGATAGCAGATATGACACTTTTTCTTCAGGTTGAAATATCGACCATCGCTCGGAAAAATGCATTACAGGTTTTCTTACCCCCGTCGGTATTTTACATAACTTTCAGTATTTATTTTGATTAGTGAAAGCGTATTGGCTGTTGTCTTTGGTATTTCAATTAGACTTTAAAATACATGGAAAATGCAGTTCTTGCGAACGACTTGATGCTTTAATTTTTGTTGCAAACTTTAACCGATATGAATTTTTACTGAATGCGTCTGCAGATTCTATATAAACTTTGAAAATGGCGTTTATTTTATTACAGCTATAATTAGATATATTGTGGGTTCCTGATCAAGGTCATAAATGTGGAGCTGGTTAATTTATACTGACGATCAAAAATGAGTGTGGAATTACAAAGCTTCTTCCGGTAAACAACGGAAGCGTGTGGGATCCAAAATGGCAGGTTGTCGAAGAGCTTCGAGCTGCGCGCGCATGACCCGCATTGCTCATGAGAAAATTATCTACGCACATTATCTTGAGGGTCGGTATATGATTATCATTACGTGCATGATCGCAATGTCAGTTTCGAATGCTAAGGCAGGTTTCTGTATTTCCAACGTGCTATCCGACCTCATGAAAATTATGTGCTCGGTCGATAGCAGAACCGACAAAGCGTTGTTCGTGACTTCAATTGATCTTTTGGGCAAAAAAACGAAAAGGAGGTACTCACTGCATTTAAGAAGTTTACTGCCAGTCTTTCTCGCCTAATATTTGAAAAATTAATCGTAACACTTTAGGGGAATTTAGCTATCTGAATCGCACATGAACTGAGAGCGACTGACGATACATAGCACATGATCATAAGAGCATGTGAATCCACAGTCAGCATTAAAGACTACAATAAACTTTTCTCGCAGAGGCTATTCCGCATTAGCAAGCGCGAAGTGTCATCGAATAGCGAAATACAATTCCTTTTCGATCACACTTCGCGCTTGTCGCTGGGGGACAGCATATGCGAGAAAAGAGTTTCTTACAGTTTTTGCTACCGACTGGGCAGCTATGGGTGCGGGGGGAGGTTTTTTCCCTCCTAAACGGAGCTGTTCATCGTCCTAAAATTGGGATAATGTACATCGGCCAAAATTTTCGTAGTAGTGGTAGCATTTTGACTCAACAGTACAACCTTAAACCGCGGCGGAGAAATTCGGATTACAGTTATTGTTACCAACTGAGGAGTTTGCCATGGTCTTGAGGCAATGTAAAATATACTCAATCGGTAACAAAAACGGCAACCAATTATTTTTACGGGTGCCGAATATTTCTGGATCAAAAAAAAGTTTTACAACATTCCTCTACCAATCGTGCATGTTGTTAGACTTTTCTTTTATTCAGGAATATTCAGCACCCGTGAAAGTGATTGTTTACATTTTTTTACCGACTAGGCATGGAACGATGGGGGAGGGGGTTATTTCACCTCGTCTTAACGTCATGTGTTACACGGTTCTGTTGTTCTCTCTCACTCTTCTGCGAGCGCTGATGGCGTTGTCTCTGTCGCACTCGTGGCGACTTAGTCAGTGTTGCACATAACCTTCAGGCGTGGTGAAACACCTTCTACTCCGGCGTTCCGTACCCAGTCGGTAAAAAAAACTGTAAGCAACTATTTTCTCGGGTGCCAAATGTTTCTGAATAAAAAAAAAGTCTTACAACATACAGGATTGATATAGGGATGCTGTAAAACTTTTCCTTGATCCATAAACATTCGGCACTCGTGAAAATAATTGCTAACAGTTTTTATTACCGATCGAGCATATTTCACCTCGCGTTACGACCATGTCAAGCTCCTCGGTTGGTAACAAGAACTGTAATCCGAATTTCTCTGCCGCGGTTTAAGGTTGTTTTACTGTTGAGTCAAAATGCTACTACTGTCACGAAAATTTTCGCGAATGTACAATATCCCTCTGCAAATAGCCTGGTGAAATTTTAGAACGATGAACAGCACCGTTTAGGAGGAAAAAAATCGCAAATTCTGCAACATATTGCACTACCGTTATAGGGAGTTCTGACGATTGCGCCATATTTGCGTTGTAACGGCTAAGAAAATGCTACCTCATATATAAATAAAATACGTATAGCTAAAGTGATAATCGCTTAAGCGTTTGGCACTTGGTCTCGCCCGCACACTAACCGCACTGCACTCTGGGCGCCTCTTCGTCACCCCGCTTCAAGCCCAGAGAGCACAAAAACCTTAAGGACGAAAGCCGACGACATTGCTATACGTCCAAGGATTCTCCAGGGCGACGTTCTCCTCTTTTCTCTCAGTAGTAATAAGACGCCACTGCAAGATTGATAGAAGCATTGGCATTCTATTTCCTTCAGGCCCTGAAGTTTCGGCACCCTTAAAAAAATCGCATTACAGTTTTAGATACTGACCGGAGGGTTTCACATCACCTTAAGATGATGTCCTCGGTCAGTAACAAATATTGTAAAGCGTTGTACTTCGCCACGATAGATATTTTAGGCAAAAACCGAGAAGTATTGACTGTGTCTTATTACTCTGCCGTCAGTACGTCTCGACCTTTATTCGAAAAATCAACCGTGACGAAGAATATCACTTCGGGAAGATTCAGCTATCTCTCTTGCACTTGTTACAATCTTAGAGACAGACGATATGTGGCACATCGTATTGAGATGATGTCAAAGTCACTCAATTCTTTCACTTTGGGCGATCGATTCTGGACGGAAGCAAAATCACTTCTACTTTTCTTATTAGTCCTACAGTGGATACAAATTTGCTTTTCTTCAGAAACCTTCAGCACCCTAAAATGATGGATTACAATTTGTGTTATCTACCACGGTATGTCGTTCTATCTAAGTAGATGATTCCAAGTACAAAAAGCAATTATAATAACAGTTTGAGGAAAAAAAAGTAAACTTCTCTTACGGATGCATTGTGAGATTGACACTCAAGAAATAGCATCTGTTTTGTATAAAAAAAATTCCATGTACATGACAAGACTCACGTAGAAACGATTGGAATTTTGGAAAAATTAGTAAAAATTTAATTGCTTTCAAATCTACTTACCCAAATGCTTTGTATTTTTCTAAATCTTTATCGTTTTCAAGTCTGAAACATTTTTACACGTATGGCGGTCATGAATCTTTCACTTTGCTTATGTGTATTCGATGTCGTTTTCAACAATAAACTTTGATATAAAAAATCTATGTTGGTTCACATTTTATGTAGTTACACGAGGTATTATTAATCCACTATGTACTTTAATTACATTTATATCTAGAACACAGTTTCATAATGGTTCCATACAAATCAATTAAATAATTTTTTAATGTATATTTAATGGATTCAACTTTTTAACTAAAATTTAACTCGACAGTACGTAGTGAATGTGATTTTTTTTCTCATGAGTTACATGGAGTGTAAAGATAAATTTTCAAAATCCGACTATGTAAATGACGATCACATAACAGTTTTCTATTTTGTCGGCGCATGATTTACCTGAAAATAGCAAAAAGAGTCGTTTTAGCTTAATTGTTCTTCTTCCAAATGACATCAATTGATTCCAATTAACGGCTATCACCTATTTCGATGCTCTCATTGACAAATGGTGACGGGACAGCTCTTCACTCTTCATCCAGTTCCCATTTCATGTCTGTTGTCTCAAAGCCCTCTTCAACTGTAATCGAAATTCAATTATAAAAATAACAACATCCGCATATGTTGTCCAGAATCAAACATTTGTATAGATAAGATTGAAGAAAACAATTATGATTAGTATTTTATTATCAGAATAGCAAATCTACAGTGCTATCGGAAATAAAAATTCATGGTGCAATTATTTGCATCATTATAACGCTGTGGTGTTCATTCGCAAGAATTCCGGTGACGTTATATAAATTTTACGAAAAGACGATCCTACGTTATTTAAAACTAGCCCTTTTTAAACGCACTTAGAAAGTTCAACTTTACATTGCCAGGAAACGGTTGGACAAATCGTAATATTGAGGACGAAATTGTTTAAATATTCCAGTTATGGCTTAATTTGATGGACAGAATAATAATTGCTAATCAATGTCAAATCATTTAAGAAACGAAAAAACAAAGTTACTTTTAATCAAATAGTAGCAAAATTATATCCAGGAGTATTGTAAAAGTACATGAATATATCAAAACTGTATAAAACCTGTACCTCAATGGAGTTCTCCTTAAACCAAGTCCTGATGACTTTGAGATGATGCAAGGATTTGCTAATGCTGTATTAACACATTTTACTGATCCTCATCATTCAAGACACAGCAAGGATGAACTTATATTTGTGGAAATAATTGGATAGCAACAGGATGTGATGTGGTGACTGGCTTGCAAATTTCCATAGACTGAAATGCACAGAAATAATTCGATTAGAGTCATTAATACTGCAATGAATTTTCAACTAATTATTTTTACCTAAAAAGTAGATACCAATCCATGTTTATGAACTTCTTAGTGTTGGTCTTCCTTCCCATTACAAAGCTGATGTTTGGAATTGTAGGAAAATGGTAGGTCAAATCTGCCAAGTCAATGTCTAAAAAATAGAACATTATTAATAAGAATGCATCTCAGATTTGTGAATCTCATAATAGAAAATCATTATTATACTTTAAGACAAATTATTTTTTTTATTACAATAAGTATGTATGCATGCTCATGCAACTGCAGGTATTTGTTTAGAGGCATTTGTGAATATTACTGTAGACATAGATATAAGTTTGAGAGCAAACATACATTTCAATAAGTTTTGAAATGTTTCCTGTTAAAAACCCAAGGATGGAAATAGAAATAGCTGAAGAAGCTACACAATCAAATTGAAATACCATCAGTGCATTATCATTTTTGTTTAGTAATAGCAACTACAAACAAAAAATTTCTTGCTATATTGATAGAAGATAGTGTATGATTTTTACAGCATTTTATTAAAAAAAAAATAAAACTTAGTATAAACAAGTAATCAAAGTTCATTAAGCCCTTGATGTTTGTGTCACAGTATTTAGATCCTTGTGAAGTGATGCCACCACCATAATTAAAACCAGAAATTTTACTTTTTGTGACAGTATTAATCCTCCAAAAACTAATTTAATTAGCTATTTTTACAGCAGTAAAAACAAACTTTCTGCCAGACTGTACAGTTTGTGCATTAGATTGTTGTTTTGATACCAATTTTTATTCAAATTTTCTCTTGAATACAATGAAAATATATATTACTAAAAAAGAATCTAATGGTTTAATGCTAAAAGTCTAATGGAAAGGCCTAATGCTGCAACGTGAGTAACGTCTTGGAACAGTTTATTAAGGGGATCAAATAACTTGAAAAAAGCATAAGAAAAACATTTTTTTAAATAATATCCTTCATTAAAAAAATGTTGCACTTCTGCCTTATTAAGTACATAACAAACATTAGAATTCTGCAATTTTGTAAAAACATATAATGCACAAGCAAGCTTGGGATCAAAAGTAAAATTCTTTACTTGTCATAGCTTTCAGTCAAACCAGCAAAACAACTTTGGAGTTCAATGACTCATTTTATCCGTAGAAAAGTGCTTTCTCAATTAAATATAGCGATGCTAAATGCAGTGAAAATTAGATTTACCATAACCAATTATTCAGTGATTTTTTTATAGAAAAAGATTACTTTACTCATTTTATCCTTAACTTATGGGTGACACATACATGCGTCATAATGCTGTGCAGATTTATAATTGCTATATCCAAACTAATTTTCAATATAAAAAACGAATTGGTTCTAGTTGAAACGTGATTTTAAGATTTTAAATTGCACATAGACCATATTTTCCTACCGTATCTTTTTTCTGTCATTTAAACATAAGGTTTTCAAGGTACAACAGCCTCATTGTCGAAGGAATAAAATCATAGCTTTGTCATAAGATTTGAAATAACAATTTATACATCTAATCCAAAATACACTTGTTGAAAACACTAAAAATTTTTTGCCAGTTTGATCTGAAAGTCACAAGTAAAAAATTCTACTGTGTACCTCATACCAATCTGGTACAATTTAATATTTGCAAAATTGCAAAATTATAATGCTTGTTAAATATTAATGCTGTAATGAGCTTTCAATCCAAGATTTTTTAAAAGAAGTGTATCATTAACACTATTAATTTTGAATGCCTTTTGTTTTAAGTGACTGGGTCCCCTTAAACCACCAAAAATTACAGACACATCATTGTTAATTCAGCATCAATTTACCTAGTATATAGCTTCAACCTCCATAAATGATAATACATTTACAAATGAAATTGCAATTGTTCATGCAAAAGTCTGTAAACGTCTCATCATTGAGTCCATTTATTTTCTAATACAAATTAACATGCAATTTTTTTTAAAATTTGCTAGTTTCCATTATTAATAGCCAAATAGGCGTCAGATCAAACATTTCTAGGTTATGTATGAAAACAAATATTCCCACACCTGTTAACTCGAAATCACATGAAAACATCTTACAAATCGGTTGACATTGATCCCATTGCA
Organism: Tromatobia lineatoria; assembly: GCA_949699805.1. Classification (NCBI taxonomy): domain Eukaryota; kingdom Metazoa; phylum Arthropoda; class Insecta; order Hymenoptera; family Ichneumonidae; genus Tromatobia; species Tromatobia lineatoria. The sequence continues at coordinate 7,075,688 of OX453048.1, forward strand.
ATAACCAAAATTCACCTAATCTCAATTTTCATCCTGCAGTTAAATAAAATCCCATAACTGCTAACCTCTCTTAAATGTCACCACAACACAATTCAATGTCAACCAAGTGACACTATCGACTCTCGAATTCGCGGAGAGTTCTTATCGACTGTCGAGAGATCGACATTTCTTCTTCACAAAACATTTCGACGCCTGTCGCGAATAATCACCGCTTTTCTCGGGAGGGCGCTCCAGCATCTCGACGGACGTTTTTCACGATGGTCGGCGAACGTGCCGTGAACATGGAGTTTCTTCGAGGCTCGTGATTATCGCGGTGACAACAGCCGACCAAGTTGAATTTACGTTGTAAAACCGCGAGTACAGTGTAACGAAAGATCCTCCCAATCGCTGGAAATCGCGTATTTTACGGGTGATGAGAAATAGTCCCGAAGAATTTCATGTGCTGTGTTAAGCGAGTGTGAGCTCTTCTTAGTGTGTGTGTCCTGTGCTGCTGCTGCTGCTGCTGCTGCGGCGGCGAGGGTGCCTGTTTCTCTTATCCGAGTGTACCCCGTGTTCGGCTGCTGTCATCTTCACTAAATATCAATAGCGTTCTAAAAGCACCGAGACTAAAAGACGCTTTATTGATAAGTGATTAGTGCTGTCAGAGGAGAGTAATAATATATAATTGATGGTGAAACAACGCGAGCCAAGTGTCGCGAACAGGTACGCCCATTTGCGAAACCGCGCACACACACAGTAAAACATCTCAACTCCGGCCGTGGTCGATTAACATTTTTCTCCCGAAAGTATTAATGTGAATATCACGAATTTATCTATCCTATGAAATAGCAACGATATGAGGGCTTGGTTCCTGAGCATTCGTAAAGTCCCATTCTCAAGAATCCAGAGTACATTGATTCGGACCTGCCGATGTCACGCTAGATCTTCGGGAATTCTCACGGCTATGAGCCAGCAGCAAACGAACGTGCCAGTTTCGTTTGGGCGCAAAATCGATAGAGCTTTGCACATTGCACGAGGCAACACGAGTGTCTTGTTGCGATTTAAGGCTCAACTTGTTGATAAAAATAGTTTATAATCTCGTTTGGTAGTTTCGAGAAACTTGGCTCGCTGATAATTATCCAGTGAAAGCGACGATTGGCGGAGAGAATTGTAGGATAGTTGCGAGGTTGTTGTTTCAGGAATTTAAACGAGGGATAGATGTATTTTTGATTGGATGGAATGTTAGACGAGGGAATTTAATGGATAGGTGTGATGTTGAACGGTTCTAAAATTTGCTCGGGGATCAACGATTTGCAGTGTCAATGAACGATGAGCTCTTTTCGTCGAGCCCGGCGAAATTTTCGTCGCGTTAGATTAGTCATCCTCCTCGGGATATGTAGAGAGCTAGAAACGCAAGTGAGCATCGACGGAATAACGATACCTCGTTATTATTCAGTATATTATGTACCGAGGGCCCATTTGTTTTCTTTTTGCTCACTATACGTACGCGACTTGCATCACAAAAAAGGTCGATGAGTTCTCTTGACTCGACGGCTGCACGATCGGTCGAAGATCATCGTGTACAACAGACAACTGCCTTGTCGACTGTATTCTCTAATCATTGTGTCCCACTTCTTCTAACATACTGTAATTCCTACGAATGTCCATTTAATTTTACCTCTAATACCGTATCATTAACTTGTGGAAAGGGGTTTGTGAAACTCGCGCGGCTCGTATGATTCTCCTCGGTCTCAATTCCCTTGGGAACTCGACTGCATTATTGCTAGATACTCCAGAAACCGTGCGCGACCCTCGTAACCCTTTTTTATGGGCTTTAACACGCGAACTTGCGGTGGGTCGGCGTCGGGAAAAATCTGGGTACAGGAGAAAAGTGTAGGAATTTAGAAATGTGCGAAGAAATTGGGGTATTTTTTTCAATTACCAGGGGAAAAAGTGGACGTAATGAATGAAGGCAAAAAACGAAAGTTTCTTCATCGGGAATCAAATTATAGAAAGATGCGGTTTTTTTGCATTCTGCGGATTCGTAACGGAAAATAAGGGCTCACATTCGAATTACATTTAGGAAGATAGAGGTCTTTTGTATTGAGCGGCGAAATTGACTGAGTTTTTTTAAATTCGTTAAGGTAGGATACGTTCGGAAATACTTTTAAAAAGTGTTGATAATCGAATTACATTGAATTCGAAAACGGGAATTCTTGGTGGATTATCGTCAGGGAAAATCTGTCCATCAAGGAAAAGTCTAGGAATTTTTTAATGTGCGGAGAAATTAGAGTATTTTCTTTTTAATGACCAGGGGAAAAACTGGAAGTAGAAAACGAAGTCAAAAAACGAAAGTTTCTTCCTCGGGAAACAAATTATGAAAAGATACAGTTTTCTTGTATTGTGCGCGTTCGTATTGAAGAGTTCACAATTTGAATTACATTTAGAAAATAAAAGAGGATTTTTTCATTGAGAGGAAAAATTGATGAAGTTCCTTTTTACTTTATAGGGGAGGATATTTTTGGAGTTGAAAAAAAAAGTGTTGAAAATCGAATTACATTGAAGTCGAAAACCCGAACTTATGGTGAGCCAACCTCAGAGAAAATCTGGCAATCAAATAAAAAGTCTGGAAGTTTCAAATCGTCCGGAGAAATTAGGGTATTTTTTTTAATGACCAGGGAAAAAAGTGCAAGCAAAGAAAGAATTCATAAAACGAAAGTTTCTCCATCGACAAATATTACAAAAAGATACAATTTCCTTGCATTTTACGGACTTTTTTTGTTGCGAGGCGAAATTGACAAAGTTCTTTATTCTCCATTGGGGGAAGTTATTTCTGGAGTTAATAACAAAAAGTGTTGAAAATCGAAGTACATTGGAATCGAAATCCCAAACTCATCGTGAGCCAGGGTAAATCTGGCCATCAAGGAAAAGTCTAAGAATTCGAGAACGTGCGGAGAAATCAGGGTATTTTTTTAATGACCAGGGAAAAAAAGTGAAGAATGAATTCAATAGACAAAAGTTTTTTTTATCGGAAAAGAAATTACAAAAAGATACCATTTTCAAACTCCGAGGAATCGTAACGGAATGAAAGCACCTGAAATTGAATTACATTTAGAAGAATAGAGGCTTTTTCATTTAGAGGTGAATTGGACATAATTACTTTTAACTTTAATACGAGAGGACAATTAATAAAGTAAAGTGTTAAGAATCGAATTACACTAAGGCCGAAAACGCGATCTCATGGTAGGTCATCGTCGGGGAGAATATGAATATCAAGGAAAGTCTAGGAATTTAGAAACGTGTGGTGAAATCTAAGGAGAGGATATTATTACAGTCCGGTTAATGTAAGGGTATTGTTTTTTTTTTCGGCGCCACCATGAAATGACGTGCAGTCTTGCCATTAAGGTTGTACCATAGAAAACTCTACCGTTTTTCAAATTATTTGCGCGACTTTTCTTCTGCATCTTTTTATCTCATTAAATATCCTCGTATTCAATTAGATAACTATTTACTTTTTATTAGCACTAATTGGGATTGATTTTGTTCCACGGTCAATCCAAAATCCGAATAATATGATTTCACTGCAACAAACCATTGTTTTTGCAGTATAATTGCAACGCAAATACGAATCAATGTACTCTCAAATTCAGCTGACGTCTAATCAGTTTTTTAAATTAAAAGTCTTTTCCGATTTAGAATTTAAAAAATTACTGCTGGTAATTCCATCGATTACCTAACTGCTGGATATTAATAATATTGAAGTTTGCATCGTTGGTATGCAACGGCACGAAGAAAAAATCATAAAAACTAAGAGTAGTGTCCCTTGAGGAGCGTCGTAATATAGGGTGACCTTATTTCCAATGCTAGTAACCGATGTCATTTTTATTTGTACCTTTTATGATAATTTTAGGTAATAAAAAATTAAAAAATTCATTTAGCTGCATCCCAACGATGCAAGCTTCAACTTCATGGATGTTACATACAAAAAATTCTAGCATTTGCACATTTGGATAAATCATAATACGAATAATGTGTAAAAAAATTAGACAGCCCAAAAAGAAAATAAAGTACTCGAAGTACTTTTAGTCTATGAAAGTACTTCACAAAATTTTCGTGTACCTCTTTTGCTCTTGTAAATTTGAATTTGAAATTTGATTCCATTTCGTGAATTACTAGGAAGTACAAACTATAGTAAATATTTTCATAAACAGGTTTATTGACGATCGTGCTTCGAATTAGGCCGTGAAAGCTTGATTAATAGTCGACATTGACGATCTGGAAGAAATCGTGAGGGGCAAAGTAGCGAAAATCGGTAGATTCCTGGCGATGACGAGATCAAGGACCGGTCGGAAAATATCGTTTGTGGAACGTTGTCGCTGACGCTGTGCTGAACGTTGAATGTGGAGTACGATAACGCGTCTCTTTGCGAAGAGCAAATCGACGGAGCAGGGCGAAGAGGCTGCCGAAGAGGAAGCTGCGAACGCCGACGAGGAGGATATCACGCGAAGGGACAAGAAGAATCGCGAGGATAAGAATAATACGAAGAGGAGGTCCTCGACCGCCGCGTTATCGGCGAGTCGTCGTCGTGAGTGCTACGAAAACGGCGAGTCGGTGGCCGACGTAGCAGCTGTCCATGTTTTCGTCTCGATGGAACGTAACATGGGCGATGACAGACGCAGAGGAAACGCCGGGGCTTACGGTGACCAGCAAATCGGTGCTGCTGCCGATTCTGAACACCATTCCGACGCGTATGACACGCGATTGGTAAGTTCACTAACGTCACTTCTTATCTAACATTTAATTATCAGTCCTGCATTGATAACAAAAATTCAGACAAGTTCTGCTTCATTTCAGATATTTTTGTTCTCATTAAGGTGCAAATTTATGTACAGAAATTGGAAAATAAGGTTACAGTGGTTATATTTCTAACCATAAATATTTAAACGCTTAAACACTTTCATTTTTTATACCTTGTTGATCATATATTTTATTATGTTTTGTTTATATATTTATATATATGTTTTTTTTCTTTGTTATACATTTTATCTTCATTGTACTACATTTTGAGTGTTTCTACTTCATGAATATTTACTTATTTTTCATTTTCATACATGGAAAAAAGGAGTTTATTGATACAGCAAATCTTTTGCTAACATAGGGTGACATTATCAGTTATTTTCTCGACTAGATAAAATATTTCTTAGGTTAAACATTTCTCGCTTTTGCCTTTTGCTAGACTGATAAATATTTTTGCTAGTCTAGCAAATTCCTTCTGCATTTTACGAGCTTAATTTATCTTTTCGCGAAACTAGCAAATAGCTAGGAAAATCATGTTGTCACTATATCATCACAGCAAATAAATGTTTCCTGTGCAAGCAAAGTTTATTTCTCCATGTATCATATTGACGAATTCTGATTTTTCTTTTGTAAATTGTATAACATCGACAATTAGAATATCACTGTGATAAGATCTTTGATAGACGAGCTGAAATATTAAATCGATGCAGCTGGACCATCAAATCTTTTGCTAATTAATACAGCGTCACGGTATTCGCAAGTCTGGCGGAAATATTTGTATATCTTGCCAAGAGATTTGCTGGACCAATCGAATCAACTGTCTGATTTTTCCGAACATAAATAAATTTCTAGAGAATTTATTTTCAAGTAGTTAAAGTCGCTCGTTTGACATATGAATCATTCGAGTATAAGTTCTTATTAGACATAGAATCCATATTATTACAAACAATTTCGGAGTTATCGGATAATCAATTTTTTAAACATATCCGATTATCCGGTATTCATGCCTGAATGGCTCGATAATTTTGATGGAGGGGATTTTTAAGTAATTAATAACTCTTCAAAACATTAGGTTTTCAGAAGAGATCCCAAAATCTTTGTATACCAAATATATACACGAGTTTTCTGAAATTCAATTGAAATTCTTTTTTTTAAATCTCATTTGTTAATGATTTGTTACCTTTATTATGATTCAGGATCAATATTCTCAATACATTTAAAAAAGTTTCATCAAAGACCTTATACGTGAAGTATTCGCAATTGGCGGATTAATTTTAAATAATGAATTCCGTGAAAAGCAGTGAATAACTTAATTTAGAAATTTCCAGCATGCACTACTTTTTTCGATAAATGTATATTGACCCTTCTCGTGTACACTGGGTTTTAAAAGATGTACACGAAGGGTTGAAAACATGGATGCCAATAATAACCTCCAATAATATTAATTCAAAAACTAACCAAGCGTAAAACTCTTTCGCAACATCCTGCTATTTTGATAGACGAATTAATAATACTTTTTCCCCCGGCAAAAATGTTGGATATTTGATATCTGCGAAACTTTTTTTTTTAACACAAAAATGACAATTCACTTTTTTTATCACCCGCAACGCGATCATAAATAACTTTCCCTTGCTATCCGGTATCTCTACAACGAAATATCTTTGTTATCTGCGACGAAACATAGCAAATTTAACCTGAACATTTTATTATCTCGTGATCGCGTCAGTAACAGAGAGAATATTTTGACGTCGCAACAAACAATCGATAGTTAGTCATGCGGTTTGGTTTTATCAGCTACGTCTCATCCTTCGTGGCTTTGGCACTCGTCCAGAGAAGCTGGAAAAAGGCGCACTTCGATTCTCGAGAACTTCGGAGTTGGGGAGCTCTGGCGAATTCGCGAGGCGTTATAAAATCGGTGAAAAGGTGTGCGGGAATGGTGCCGCTATTCCCTCGTGTCTCTACCATGCCAAACGGCTATTCGACTTTTTGTTTCAGTCATCATCAAGGTTGCGATCTTTTTCCTACGCTGTCAAAGAAATTTACTAGAAAATTACATCACTGAACTGGACGTTTTCATTCACAACCTGTACCATAAATTCCTTGTCCATCTGTATTAGATACTTGAAGTTAGAATACTGAAAAAGATTTGGGAAAATTGGTGATTCACTTTTACAAAAAACTAGGACTTTACATTTTATTTTTGTTTTTTTAGATTACTTTGTAAGTTTCATGCTTATAATCCGAGCTGTGTGATATTCTGTGGCAATTTTTAATTTCACAATACCACTTATGAATATCACTGAACAAACTATAATTTTTTTATTACCACTGTATTGATATTTCGAAGAGTCTTTGAATAAAACAATGATACTGTGATTTTCGAGTATACATAGTAACAGATTCTTTAAGTACTGTGTATCTGACACGTTTTTCTAATATGGGAAGCTGAAAATTCCAGGTTGATGGATTTGTCATTTTTATATAAATATCAAAGTGCTATAATTATGTATGAATTGAAAAATTTGTTAACCAATAATAAAAGGTTGATTTTAATTTTACTTATTCGGTCATATAATAACTGGATCACTACAGACGTTCCGAAATTTTCATAAAAATATATAAAAACTTTATGGTTACGTGTATAACTTTACTCTACTATTTTTAATTTTACAGTTTAATGTCATTCTCATAATTATTTCAACCACCAGTTTTGTCAATTTTATATCAATTGTCCCATCAAATTTACAACCATTTTTAACAGTGTGTTACTTTTAGTGTACTACTCTTCAACTGTACATTTTCTATCACTTGTCACATCAAGCTTACAACCTTTTTTATCAGTGTTATACGGAATCGATGCTAGTCCGGAACAGCACGAATGTTTCTAATATTAGAGGTATATATTAGCGAATTCTATACGCTGTCGAAAATGCAAGTAAATTTAATATACAAAATCATGAGAATTATAAATCGGATATATGAATTCCATATCAATATATTTTTATTTTCGATTCAAGGAGGTTAAGAATCGTCAATCCAAGATATAATCTTGGAATTTTTTTTGGTTGTCGCGAAAGCTTCAATGAATGCGTATGTAGAACTTTCGATCGATTTACCGCACCGTTTTTGAGATATCGAATGATAAAGTCGTTGAATTTTATACGTGTGGAATAGTATTAGTGTCACGATGTCTCATATTTAGATTTTTTCTTAATCCTTAGACTAACATATACTTATAAAAACCATATGCTTGTGTTTGTTAAACATTTTCGGTTATTAACGAAAGTTGAAATGCACAAATACCAGAACAATAAAGAATAAACATGGAAATAAATTGGAGAGAAATACCGAAAATTTGATCAACGCGATTTATCGTAGCGTCTTAGCCACCATCTTGTTTGACGTTTGGCAACGTCGCATACCCGCGAAAATTTGAACGGATTGTAAGCTACGTTTGAATATGAAGTAGAAACAAGGTTATGTTAGCTTTGCAAATACTGCAATATTTTTATTTTAGTGAACAAACCACTCGATGCATCAACTAAATATGCTAGAGCATAAAAAGTCGACTGTAATGAAAACTGTAATATTCTACACAACCTGAAAACGTAGGTGAATTGATAACCTTCGACCGTCTCATCGAAAAACCGGGTGAGGAGATATAACCTCCAAGCAGCGTTTTTTACTCGCTACACGAATGTTTTATTTCCACCTACATATACTTTTTCGGCAGAACCGGCCCTTATCCCTCAATGGAGCTTCCGTTGAATGATTATCATTATTTTCCTCATTTTCTATTTGATCTTCTTCCAACATCTTCATCGGCTGCGAGCAAAAAGAACTCTTGGAACTGCTGGGCACATATCAGACGACAAATATGGAGATTGCGGCGTTGCCAAACCTCGGAAACATGGCGTACAATGCGCATCAAGTATCGCATTATATGCATATTTATAAAATAGTTGAACAAAAACGGGACTAAAAAATCAGTCCTTAAAAATAAAGCACAGAAAAGTAACGGTTATTGACATGCTTATAACATTTTAATATTGGTAGATAAAACAGACTTGTACTCTTCTAGCGTAGCCGGCATCGAACCTCCTTAAAGTATAAGAATTCTCCGATACTGGTATTTGAAAATTACAATACGTGAGTATTGTAATCTTGTCATCATCAATAAATCAATTCGTCAATGACGAATGCATCTGAAAATTAATATACGGTGTATGCATCTAAGTTTTATATAACCGTACATTAATAATAAAAAAATGTTTACAGTGGATACTTGCGTGTTACATTGTTAACTGGAGCAAATTGGAATAACCGTTGTTACGTTCACCGGTGATTTATTGCTCGGAATCTCACAAAAAATGCGACGCTGACCCATTAGCAGTCCACGGACTTCCGTAGAAATATGTGCAATACTGAATAAAGTCAAATGTGTGTACGTGTAATGTATGAGCGTATCAAACTGTGGTAGACGCTCTAGCGCATCTACCGAGCCGCTTTTTTCAACTACGTGGCCTGCCATCTTTGCTTTTAATTAATTAAGAAATTAGAAGCGTTTGTAAAGCCGGATCTGCGGCCCGCTGCAATTGGAGCGTTGTGGGAGTGCCGACTGCCTTGGGCGGACCTACTGAGCCTCAACCTTGTACCCAACTTTGAAACAACTTTTCTGTTTTATGCGTCTTGATCTTCGCCGCATAAAAAATGCAGTTGCAGGAAAGTAAATAACGCATTTTTTATTACATACAGTTGGAGAATAACTATGTGATGCTGACGACAAATTATAGTGTTCGTTAAAACGATCGTCTAATATATTGATACTCAAATCTATATCGATTGCTTATCTGTGAAGATCATTTCAATAAACAATATTTGTTAAATTGAAATCGATGCGAAATATTAATTTTCAATTAATTTGTATAGCAATGTTCTTAAATTGAAAAATACAGTGCATTTCCAAAATGATGGAAGACCGTAATCTTTTATTTTTTCCCAATTTCTTCCAATATTTGATTAAAAACGTAAAAAGTAGAACGAACCGTACTGTATACGAATATAATACTGTAAACATTACGTCCTGTAAATTATGGTCATTTACAACATTATTTTAACTTTTTTACCAACTTTTTAAGACGATTCCACGTTGAGTCGAAAATCTTACGTTTAGACTGATTCCAGCATTATTTAGGATGTTTGTTATAAAAAGTTGCTCAGTCACATATTGCGTTCGAATTAGTAAAAAAAATTAATAACTTGGTATAAAAACGATCCCATAATCGTTTTAAATTTTTCGAAGATTTTTCGTCGCAATGCGTCTTAAGAATTGCTCTTTTTTAAGCATGTCAATTTATGATCACAATTTGACATAATTATTTTTAAGTAGGTAGAACATCAAAACTCCTTCCCTCTTTTGACGCATCGCGGTCCCATTTATCACAATACCACGAATACGAACTGCTCCGTTCATTCGTGAGAAATAAATAATGCAAGTACCGGTCCATCGAAATTCGTTATAGGAAATCTATATTTTCGTCTGTGTATATCTCCGATACTTATACATTGTCGAGTGAATTGACGTCCGCAGTTCTCGCATCTCGTATGCTCCAAGTGACTTCGATAATCGATATCACAAATTGTCCAGAACTTCGTTCGTATTGTCCACAGATGCGACCCGGTTGCCAATAATTATTGGCGTCGATGGCCGCACCAACTCGAGGATTCGCATACGGTGAACCAGATCTACAAAAGTTGCTCGAAGATGTACATTACGTTGATTTACTCGCTGTACAGTTACTGTATGTGCAGTGTGTCGCGAATAGCTTCAGCGATTGTCCTTGACGTCCTTAATACCACGCAGTACACTCCATTAAAGACGATCAAAGTCCACGGTCGATTGGTTCGCGATCGAGGTTCCCTTCCGTTTCCGGTCTCGCGACTCCCACCTTCTCGAGTATGTTTCGCCATGTTAAAGAACTTGGACACTCGTGAGATTTTCCTTATTCGTTGGATGTCCCAGTATGCGCTCCTTGACGATGCTAACGCATATGGCAATAGGTCAGCTATACTGGATTTCCGTTTTATTTTTCTCACTCGAAAGAAGGAGACGGTTAAATGTCGTGAATGGCTATGAACATGTTCTGATTCAGGGTTCTAACGACCCGTTACCTTAAAATTTTCTATATTCTTTTATTTATACCGTAAATAAATTGATAGTAATATTTATTTTGCTTTTTATAAGGTCAAAAAATGTATAAATATTGAATTGGGAAATAAATTGTTTCGCAAATTTGCTACCCAACGACACACTGAAAAAAATAATGGTATTAGTAACTATAAAGTGACAACTCTTCATTTTTAGTCGTACAACAATTTTTTTGTAATTGATATAACTATCAGATAATTACTATAACTGCCAAATATTTACCATAACTATTTTTCTAGTTACCTATTTTATAGTAACTATAAAAAGTTGTATAGACTAAAAATAAATAGCTGTCACTTTATAGTTGACTGTACTAGTACGTTTTATCTGAGTGTACAAGAATCACGGTAATGGCAGAAGAAATGGACCATTGTTTTTCACATTGTCGATTATCGGTTACTTTTTGTTAACGAAGTTTTTGAACGACGATATAAGGAGAAACTTTTTTTTCGTTTTTGGGAAATGTTTTAACGTTGTGATAATATTTCTTGGCACGTTGTCTCGTGAGACCTTCGGAAGGACAGTGCATTAAAATATTCACCTTCTGCTCTCCCGAGATTTAAAGGGCCCTTGCAGAACCTACAAAAATCAAACCGTAGGGGCTCTTAAGAGATTTGAATAATCCGGGCCACGAGAAAGTCGATCATAAAAGGTGGCAGTAATCGATCTAGAATCTAGTCCAATTGACATGGAAGATTCTATATATATTCCCATTATTGACGCGGCAAGGGCGGTCGAGAGATCATTTTGTAATATTGGGTGATATGGATAAATATTCTACGAATTCGTACGTTCGAACATTTATTTTATTTTACGCCGTGCGCGATAAGCCCAAAGCGCACTGCGTGCGCAAAACCCGCTTTACGCACCTTGTAAAGTAACGTTTTGTTCGATACTCGGGCGATAAAAATTTCCTAACTCGTGTGATTATATCAATCTTTAGAAAAAGTTTATTCGCTCTTGTATCGAAATGTACTATTATTTCACGTGGTGTGATATAAGCGGTATATTTGCACTCTCCGCGTGCGCAGAACCCGCTTTTCGCACCTTAAGAAATAAAATTTTGTAACATATTCGTGCGAGAAACCTTTCATAAAAAAAAAAAGATTAAAAATAGGCGCCACTAGAGAATCGTGAGACGTACAAAAGTGCCGTAGAAATCTTCAGGGTCATTACGTAACTCATGTTATTGTGTAAAACACTTGTTAGAAAAAGTTTTTTCGCCCTCGTATCGAAACGTACTATATGGAAGAAGTTTTTAAAATAGAGAGTGAGTCTAAAAGTAATAGATAGGGTTTCTAATTTTGTTCTGGCGCGCCCGTAAAGGGTTAGAAACTGACCCTTAAAATGCACGTATTGTTTTTTGAATGAATTGATTTTAAAAACTCTTCAGTGGAAGAGAGGAAAACAACGCTAAGAGAAAGCATCAAGCTAAACCAGATTCAAGAGAAGGTAGTAAAAAGGAGAACGGAAAGGGTTATGGGTGCGATCACCTCACGAAAAATAAGTGGCGGAAGCGCCAATCAACTTCTCAACACAATTTTTCTGCAACATAAAATGGTAAATGAAGTATATAAAGTAGAGAACATAATATTAAGCTGTTAAAAAATTTGATAGAATCTCTTTTTTTTCTAGCCACTCTTACATTTCTCCTATATTTTTTATTTACACGAAGATGCATTCGGCATGAGCCCCCATAAATATAATTTATTCCACTCAGTGCCAGAAACGCGGTTTTCCGCACGCTTCGCGCACATGAATTTCTATTTTCACACCTTGCACTGAGAGAAATCGTAATGGTACAGTTAACTATAAAGTGAAAACTATTTATTTTTAGTCCTTTTATAGTTACGGTGACTATAAAAATAGTTGTGAAAACTATTTAAGTGGTAACTGCTAGGTTTGTATCAATTACAAACGAATAGTTGTCACTTTATAGTTACTAATACCATAATTTTCTCTCAGTGTGTGAAATGAAGTTTTGTACGATACTCGTGCGATAAACGTTACCTTCACTCACGTGATTTCAACAACCGATTCAGGCTCGTGCTGCAAACTCACAATCGTCAGAAATGGTATATTTCGATACAAGAGGCCAAATGAGCGTTTTGCGCACTGCGAGTCTGAAGCCGAAAGCTTCGCTCCGCCTTCACACGAGAAGTGCGCAAGCAGCGAGTTTGACCTCTTGTATCGGAACATATTTTTCTATACGAGTGCAGTGCAAAGTGCTTTGCACACCGGTGCGGCATTCAGCTTTTTTGGCTGTCTGTAAACGGTGGGCAAACTCGGATTTTGCATGCACGTGTAAAGAAAAAGTCTTGTCGCACTAGTTTCTTAAATAACTATTAAAAAATCGTGAATATACCATAAATGTTATCACCTTGACATTCATTTTTACAAGAGCCTTCTCTCCGTATAGTTTTTTATTGTTGCTTTTTTTTCGTTTGTATACCAAGAAAAACCTAACTAGGAAATTTGAGGTATTTGAGAATTTAATGGAAATTTAATAAAAAGCTCCTACAAAATGTTTTTCTTCTTATGTCAGAAGAATATATTTTTGTTCTTATCTGATTTAGTATTTCTAAAATAAAAGTGTAATTATTGAAATTCCTTGATAAATAAACCTCTATAAAGTTGATGGTTTAATACTTAATGTATGAAAAATATTATCACGTTGATGTTCATTTTTACCAGTGCTTTCTCTCCATATAGTTTTTCGCTGTTGCTTCTCTTTCGTTTGTATATCATGAGAAATCTCCCTAGGAAATTCAATGAAAATTCTATAAAGAGCTGTTACAAAAAAATGTTAAAAGAATTTGTTTTTGTTCTCATCTGATTTGGTATCGTTAACATGAAAAGGTAACCATTGAGATTCTGTTTCAGCGCAATATCAGTGAGTTCCGGTTCGTCACAGGTACAATTCAGTTATCCGTAATCAATGACTCATCGAGTTTAGACACTATACACGCGCTTTAGGCTCTAACTCTTGATATATAATAATATTGTGTTACTTCCTGGAGTAGTGATTCACGACGGAACTCAATCTTTATCAAGGTTGTAGGGTCAGAGTAAATACTCAAATGGAAGCTGCATTATGAACATTTTTGAATATCGCTGACGCAATTTTCAGAAAAAACTGATATGATGAAGTATGATCTTGAATGTGTACAAAACTGATTCATACCAATCATTACAAACCGTTAAGTAGAGTAAAATTTACTGTCAAATTAGTCTGCGGTGAGTTCTTCGGTCGCAAAATAATCCTGACGTTAACTACAACGGTTTAATAAAAAAAATTAGGTAACTAACTTTATATCTATATTACGTCTTACATATTTGTGATCGCAAGATAAAAATAAAACTAAACTAGAGCGCTACCATTACGTTTCATTTTTCCATAAAAATCCGTGTTAAATCTTTTAAATTTATATTTGTTAATTCGGTAACCTCGGTTAAGGGTTTACATACATTTTCTCTAACAATTAGCCAGAGCTGCAAATAGCTAATTATTTTCGAAATAAAGTCAGCGGTACCCATTCCTTTGTAATTATGTTTTCATAATAATAATATCCAGCGATTATAACATGATTATATAAACTCTGATACCCTGCGATAAAAATGAATTTTTTTCTTGTGAGCCATGATAAAACATATTTTCGTTTTGTAGAGATATTCATTCGATTAGTCGGTTTTGAGATATTATGGGTTAAATGAAAAATAAAAGACATGGCATATTTCGCCAGAAAAAATTTGCTAAAAGTTTGAAATTTGGTGAATCTATTATAACCATTCAACCTGATTTTTCGACTTTGGTGGGAATCGTTTTTATGGTGGCTGAATTTACATAGAATGTCTGATTTGTCGTTTTGTGATCTCTCAATTTGACATAATTATTTTTACGCGGGCAGATAAACGTCAAAATGATCTTTCTGTCTTTGAATATCAGCCGTTGGATCCATGTCTCTTTTCTTAAATTAGTACAATGCTATGTAATTCCTTCAACGCGTACCAAAACGATTTAGGACTGGTTGCAGCAGGATATTTTAGAAAAAAGTTTGCGTAGATGTATTTGCAAAACATAAAAAAATACAATGCCGGTCGGTGAACATATCTCTTTAAAAAAAATATCGTTTTAAACCGATCAATAGATAAAGAAAACTTGTTGTCGTTCGAGCAATACTTTCTTTAAAAAAAAAAAAACAAAGTATGACCTTTTTTCGGATCTCCAGGTGAATTCATTCCCTTAACCAATCAATAAATTCACCAACATGTAAACATTCGATTTCGTATTCCCTGGCAATTGATGTTTTTCCAGGAAAAAACCGCATGTTTTCATTGACATTTAATATTTTTATTTAGTTGCTTCCACGGATGTCTAAATCGGAGAATGATTTTTGAGTTGAAATAAATAAAGTTGGCGTAGATGTATTTGCAAAATGTAAAAAAATACAATGCCGGTCGTTCTCCAGATATTATGGTTTAAATGAAAAATAAAAAACATGGCATATTTCGCCAGAAAAGGTTTTCTAAAAGATTAAAATTTGGTGAATCTATTTTAACCACCGAACCTGATTTTTCGACTTTTGTGAGAATCGTTTTTATGGTGGCTGAATTTATATAGAATGTCTGATTTGTCGTTTTGTGATCTCTCAATTTGACATGATTATTTTTAAGCGGGCAGATAAACGTCGAAGTGATGTTTCTGTCTATGAACATCGGCACATTGGGGCCATGTCTCTTCTCTTAAATTAGTACAATGCTACGTAATTCCTTCAACGCGTACCAAAACGATTTAGGACTGGCTGCAGCGGGATATTTTAGTAAAAACGAGTAGAATCGAGCTCTGGTACCGGCCGGTGAACCCGCTCCTCTCGAGTTCGCCCTTACATAATCGTATAGTTCTCGAGAGCACGTGCGCTCCGAGGAGAGCTTTTAACCGGCCTGCATATTCTGTGTACATATATGTGTACGTATGCACGCGACTGCCGCCCTGCTCCGTGATGACAGAAGTTAACACGTTCGACACAACTACACGTTTCAATGCTTCCTTCGTAGTTGAAGCAAAAATAGCGAGTTTGACGTAAGTCGAAAATTACAATGTAGTTTTGACTCTTCGACAAAGCGCCACTCACGTCACAAACTATACTGGAAAATCCTAACTAGTACTTATGTTTCAGCAACAGAAGTATGAGACGTTGAATCATTAGCAGAAAAAAAAAACTAAAAGTTTTCCGGTATCGCAAATCCACAGTGGAAGCTAAATCAAAAGTTTTATACCTTTATCGAAAAGTCATTGTCCACAAATGTCCACAGAATTTATTTAGTGAGTTTACAAAAAAAATTTTAACTCCGAGTTCCAAATAATTTTAGTGGTTTTATTTCATGAAACATATTCACATTTTTACAAAAAAAAATTGGAGGTATTAATAATTGTTTTTTCTTTAAATATTACGAAACTTTGCTTAATATTTTTAATACTCTTGGAAAGTAAAAAAATTGAAGGTGTAAAATGAACAAAACAAATCTGTTACTTACAAAATCGATGACAAGGCAAATCTAAGTATTAAGAACATAAATATGCAAAATATATTGATCGATCCGTTTAACAAAAAATGAAAATAAATTTTATTTGCATTTTTTGAAAGTTCATATTTTCCAGAATATTATTAAGATTTCAAGGTCGAATCTTAAATAGTTTGATAATGGTAGCCTTCTGAAAAGCAGCTTCTTGCAGGTCAGAAACGCGAATTTTTCTAATTTGCTGCAGATCTAACTCAAAAACAAGCTATTTGAATGACTCGAAATTTTTACAGCGTGTTCTAAACATATTTTGTCATACAATGATCTAGAATCCTTTTGATTCGATGAAGAATGTCAATTTGGTAGTAAAACCACCAAAAAAAATTTTAGGCCCGATTTTAGTGTTTTATTTTTGTTGAAAACTTCGTCATTCAGTTAGATTTTAATATTTTTCAAGATTTCACAAAATTCTACTTTAGTTTATGGTACGAGGAATACCTACCGGTATAACAGCAATTTCGTTTTTTTAATTTTTTAATTTTTTTAAATTCATTTATTTTAGGCTCTGTCGGCCACTATCAATGCATTTGTTGAGCAATTTGGTTTTCAATATATAAGTCGCTTGATTCAATTACTTTAGTACGACATAATTCTTTTATACATATATTCTTCTACATATTATGAATGAAAACATCACAATTGTGACGTTACTCGATTTAAAAAACTTCGGGTCACCGTGAGAAGCAGTGCATAAGTCGCTTGCATGTAATTATTTTTGTACAAATAAATTCTTCTATATAGTTCATTTCTAAATAAAAGCATCTCTCAAGTTTAAAATTTTTTGATGTAATGAATACGAATATAAATTTCCGAAATTCGGCTAATTTTAGAGCGTTTACACGTATATAGCTCCTTGATCAGAAGAGGTTTTTTTTTTTTTTTTCAAGGTTTTGTAAAATTGAACAACTGCAACATCAGTCGTTCTCAAAAACTTCAGGGTCGCCGTGGGTGGTGATATAAAGAGGCGAAAGTCTCTCATGTTAGCGCAGGACTCGAGAAAACATAAAAATCTCGTACGATCGCGCCTGCTATGGTTGTCCCGTTGGCGTAGGCGTCTGTAGTCGCACCAAGAATGGAATAAGTTCCCGATTTCTTGCGGGCTTCATTCACTCGCTCGCCGCGTCTCGGTGTGAGCGTTCTCAGACTCCTCTGATGTATAACACGCTATAGTATAGTATTATACCGTATGAGCGTGCACGTCCATCGCCACCACGAACATACACACCCAATGCACATACCCGGTGGTCAGAAGGCTCGGAGAAAACGTGTCTCGAGGCGTTCGAAACACTTTGTCTCTTGTGTTGGCTTTTTACCGCTAACAATCCATATATGACGATGTGCAGTTAAATGCACACTCTGTTAACATACCAAACATTCTCTGAACTTTCAAAGAAGAGATCTAATCAAGTTTAGTGACAGTAGACAAAAGACATTTATTCAGGAAGTACATTGATCAAACAAATGAAAATTGTTTCTAATGTAACAGTATCGATTTAATCGGAAATTCATACATGGAAAATAACATTAAAGAAATGCATCTTCGGTCGCTGGCTATTTTTTTAAATATTTTTACGTTTTTTTTTAAATGAAAAAAAAAAACATCTCTAAGTCCCACAAATCAATAAAATAATTTTTTTTAAAGTTTTGACAATACTTAATAACTTTTTCCGACATTTAATCTTTTTGTTTAGTTGCTCCCATGGATGATTTTTGAGTTGGAATAAAATAAGTTAGCGTAGATGTATTTGCAAAACGTACAAAAAATACAATACCGGTCGGCGACCATATTTCTTTTAGAAAAATATTGTTTTAAACCGACCAATAGATTTAAAAAAACTTGTTTTCGTTCGAGCAATGCTTTCTTCAAAAACAAACAAAGTTTGACCTTCTTTCGGGTTTCTAGGTGAATGCAGCCCCTTAATCAATAGATAAATTCGCCAAAATGTAAACATTCGATTTCATATTCCCTACCAATTAATTTCTTCCAGGAAAAAACCGCGTGTTTTCATTGACATCCAATCTTTTTGTTCAGTTGCTTCCATGTGCCCAAATCGGAGAATGATTTTTGAGTTGGAATAAAATAAGTTAGCGTAGATGTATTTGCAAAACGTACAAAAAATACAATACCGGTCGGCGACCATATCTCTTTTAAAAAAATATCGTTTTAAACCAATTAATAGATTTAAAAAAACTTGTTTTCGTCCGAGCAATGCTTCCTTCAAAAACGAACAAAGTTTGACCTTCTTTCGGGCTTCTCGGTGAATGCAGTCCCTTAACCAATCAATAAATTCACCAAAATGTAAACATTCGATTTCATATTCGCTACCAATTAATTTATTCCAGGAAAAAACCGCGTGTTTTCATTGACATCCAATCTTTTTGTTCAGTTGCTTCCATGTGCCCAAATCGGAGAATGATTTTCGAGTTGGAATAGAAAAAAGTTGGCGTAGGCTTATTTGAAAACCACTGGCAAGTTGCAGCCTACGCGTGCCACAATGCCGTGTTCCCCTCTGCTCCCGTGCACGAAACGCCGCCAGCTGACTCACAAGCGCTCTGTACTGTTTGCCCGAGAATCAAGGCCCGACTGGCACGCTCTCTTCGACTTCATCTCCTCAAACTTAGCGTCTCGCTCGCTCGCACGCCAGACGCCCACGAGTATCTCGTCACTCATAGTGACTGTATAGCGATCTCGCTCTAACCTCGGTGGTCCTCTCCCTCGAAGAGTCTTTCCCTAACTCGATGCATGCAAGCAGATAGAGCGCGCCAGGAGAACTCGCAGCAGCAGCAGAAGCAGCAGTCGGTTCCGTTCTTCCTCGCTTTCCGCTTCGTTCTAGCCGGCGCTGTGCGGCACTGTGCACGAGTCGCATCAACTCGCGGCTGCGGACAATTTGCATTCTCACCAAATCACTAAATCCGACTCGCTATCGAGTTTAATTGCCAATTAATCGAGACTTTCGTTACGAAATTTTCCTTCCAACTAATTGAAACTAGAATAAATATTAGCATATTTTTATGTAATAAGGAATAAATATCAATTGTGAATTCGTCTATAAAGCCAAGGTGCGCCAGTGGCTTTGGAAATATATCTCGTCATGTCCGTCGTGCAGTGTTATTAAATTGGGGCGATAAGTGTGTATGAATAAAAATGTGAAAAGGTGACAGTACCCGAATTCAGGATTACACGAGTGTAGATCTCTATAGATCAAGGATATATATAAATACTAAACATCTCTGTACGTAAATGGCTAGTGAGGTCATGTTGGCGCCGAGGACGGCGCCAAAGACGTCCTGTGACTTGGACATTGACGATGTCAGGGATATGTTCAGAAACGCCTCCGTTACTACCGTTTATGTGAGTCTTACTTAGTATATTTGGTTATAAATAAATGTTGTATATAGGTTTTTTTTTAAATTTTAGTTGACTGAATTTGTTTGGTCACTAAGAATACTAAACAAATACTATTTGCTAAAATCTGACGTTATACTTTCTAAGTTGCCATAGCGCAAGCATCCGAAGATGCATACGGTGCAATATTTGAAAACATCAATGACATTGAAGACGCGAAAACATTAATTTTAATAACAACAATAAATATGAATGAATGATAACGAGATTCTGAAATAGTTTTTTTACACATTGGAGAAAAGAAGGTTTTATGAAACAATCAAAATGGTTTTTATTTATTTATTCAAGAAATGGAACGTTTCATTGTTTTTCCGACGACATGATATTTGAAGAATGTTGTTGTTTTGAATCTCGGGAAAGATGTTGCACTCACTTTGAATATTGTTTCATATTAGTAATGATTACATACTGTAAGAAGGTTTGAGATATTTAATTGACGAGTTTTATGAAAAGGGCTTTTGAAATTTTTAATAAACGGGTATTTAAAGAATCTGAAGAAATTGAAAAGATCATTTGATACGTTTTCGTTTTAAAAATTGAGTACTGTAAAATGTATTGATCACTTTTTGGCATTATGTGGGAGAAAGGTTTACTTTTTTCCTGAATGTCTTTTCTCTTATATGAGTCTAGTTGGTAACGTGATGCATTTATAAATAGTGGCAACTACTCGCGAGTGTTATTCAACAGTGAAAATCAAGTTAATTTCAATAAGAAAATAAACACTGCCAATAATATTCCGAACACTGGTACATTTATCGGATGGTCTTACGCACAAACCGGGACATTGAACTTAATATACAATTAAATAGTAATATTACCGTACTTTCACATGAATCATGAATTCCTTTACGTGTTGAATATACCGTATATTAATTTTACATTATACTTGTACATTAAATTCAATATACCAGTTTCCGCATAAAAACTTCCGACAAACGTAAATTAATTTTCCATTTATTTTCAGAACATTTTTACTGTAAACATAGTTATGAGACTGGGTCTGGGTAATAAATTATCAGCAGAACTATATGATTCAGTTGAATTCTGTACATTTGGTTCAGTTCAATCGATTTTGAAAGAACAAAATATCTGCACTGTAAGGAAAAATTGTAAATTTAATGTACTTATGTATATAAAATTTACAAATTTTGTGCATGAAACTGTAATTCATGTACCAAGTGGTGTAAATTTACAACTCATTGGAATCATTTTCATTGGAAAAAAAGTTAGGTTGACTGACTGTTTGTTGAACAATTGTTTTTTTCACCAATTTGTTAATAACATTTTTAGATTATTATTATGCGAAATCAATCTTTTCAGCACGTTTTACATGAATTATTTTTTTCCGATTTTTATCCCATCGGGAAGTGATCGAAATTGTCCCTGAAACTCACTTTTGACGGAACTGTACGTATCATACATCCTTAATAAATATTTTATTCGCCAAAAAACTATTTACTTGAGCAAAGTGTACAGAATTGAACTAGATCATATAGTTCTTCCAATTATAATTTTTTTCTCAGTATGTTTAATTGAAGTAGTACATCATTCCTCAACCCAATTATTTCTTTCAATCCTTCAAACATTTTCTTCATCACCGAAATCGCAGTCAATGGACTCCGCCGATTTTTCTCTTCACCGTCAGTGCCTCTCGTAACATGCAGGAAATATACGAAGAGATAGGATGTCAGCTCAAAGTACTGGTTTGGACTTTCTCGAATCAAAGAGAAGACATTGCAGCTGCACCGGCCGAACGGGACACGGCTTCTCTTTCGTTCCCTTTCATTCCCTTTCGTTTTTACGATAGTCTCTGAGAGCTGCGACTAACAGCGATACTATTTCAGCTTGTGTCCCTCGTTTTCCTTCGTCTCTCACCGGTATTCACAGCGTGACCGAACGGAAATTCTCTCTGCCGTCCCATATCCGTTTCTTCTTCTTCGGCGGGGCCAAGTCGGTCGTGATCTATCCGAGAAAGACCGCAGGGATTCATTCCCGTCTCTCGGTGCACTCAGTGAGGCTTATTACCTCGGAAATCTCCCGGTAACTGAGAGTAACTTCGATGGAACGTTTTACACTGGAGGTTATCTTTCTGAGCGAGTCTTTGTGGTGTTTTGAGTGTGATGCGATCGCTGGAGCAGCTGCGAAGCATCACGGTCACCGCAATAACCGAGAATAGAGATTCCAAGGCGACGCCGGTAGCACTTTCGATGCCATTGGTCATACTTATCGAGTAGTTTTATTGCAGAAAATTGAATTTTTCTGTAGTTGCATTCTGCGGTTACTGTCCCTTGTGAAGGAAAAGACTTTCCAGGAAGAAACTCGTCATTCGACTGAGTTGTCGGGTATTTGGTTAAGACGA
Organism: Tromatobia lineatoria; assembly: GCA_949699805.1. NCBI lineage: Eukaryota > Metazoa > Arthropoda > Insecta > Hymenoptera > Ichneumonidae > Tromatobia > Tromatobia lineatoria. The sequence goes on from OX453048.1 coordinate 7,098,017, forward strand.
TTAGATAACAAAAAAGAGGGACTGTAGGGATACATGCCGTCGATTTTCTGTTTACTCTTGCTATCTTTTTACAACCATAACCGATATCGCACGATAAAATGCATTTCCGACATATCTTTCAGGTTTTTCTACGAGTGTTGCGGTTGTCGACAAGATCAGTGAAGAGAATGTCGTATTAATATACTTAATATTAATTCCTGCGCTGAAAATAATTTTGCCGGATACGGTTATGTATCGCAACGGTATAAAAAATTGTTTTCATTGTATATTGATTTGTGATGAAATTTTTTGAAGTTGAGACGAATTAGTTACTACATTAGTTAAGGATTTTAACTTAAAGGGACCGAATCAGCTAAAAAAGGTCATAAAAAGAAATTCTGTAGATAAAAGTTTTTTAATCTTACGTTTAAATCTTATTAAATATGTATCAAGCATTGTACAATTTTAGAAAGACATAAAGTGAACCAGAATGGTAGGAGGTAACAAGTACATTTTTCAAGTTGTGGCTTTTATATCAAACTGGTGGACAAATTTTATTGTTCCATGTCTCAGTTTATTTGTCAAAAATTGCATTCTGGCCTGAGTCTAGAAATTTGTATTTGAGGCTTTTCTGACAAAGTTATGATTTTGAATATGTAAGTAAATCTGTCTTTTTTGAAAACTCACTGAATCATTGGTTGTATCCAATTTCCACTGCATCCACAAATTCTAAACGACAGATAAAATAAGGCATCAAACACTGGAATCTGTTCACCAGTTTGATTTGAAAGCTACAGCAAGTAAAAAATGTTACTTTCTTACCTCACACAATTTTAGCACACTGTATTGTGTCTTTTTATAATGTGAAATATAGAGCTCTATCTGTACTTGTTGAGGTTTAAATTTACAATTTTTTAAATGAAGGTTATTATTAAGATATTAAATGTATTATATGTCATTTTTAATACCAAGACCAATACCAATATTAAGACATTTAATTTTATGATTTTTTTCTAGGTGATTCCCTTAGGATTCCCCTAGGATTCCCCTAGGGAATCTAGATGGTTCCCCTTAAATCGTTTGCGTCCTGAAATGACCATCAGTCATTTCTTGTTTGTTCGATGATTTAAGTACTGGGATGAATGATATTTGGTGTTATTTAACTATTATGACCATCGAGAAAAGTCATAGTTTAAAATAACTGGGTAAAAAAAAATTGTTCGTATCAGAGACATTTGAAGCTACGGGGAATAAATCCTTAGATAATCAATGGAATGGTTAGTTGCTTTGTTAGTTCAATTGTCTTCATTTACTATGACAATCATTTCGTTTAACGAACCGCATGTTTTCTCTAAATTTGTAACCGCTTTTGTTCCTCACTGTAAATCTATAACATATTTTATATATATCATTGATTTATTATTATTAACAGTTTTTCATATGTTTATTATGAAATTCATTTACGTAAAAACATTTTTATTTATTTATATTTACTGTTATTACTATTGTTTATAAAAGATCAAGATATTTATACGTTTCATGATCATCATAATTCAAGAAAATATTGTTAAAGAATTAATAATTGTAGCAGGATTTTTATCTCAGAATGACAAAAATCCAAGTTTTCACCGTAGACATTTCTTTCTTTCTCTGCGAAAACAAAAGAGCACTGAATTTTGAATACCGCACCTTATTAGCACCTAAAAAGCCACTAATTATGGTACATTTGAAATGCAATTCCTAATTTTCGCTTCGCCAGCTCGAATGGACCTGGAAAAAACATGAGAACCACTGGACAAATCTCTTCGAGACGTAACAAATTATTCATTCAAGATAGGAAATCGTACGTTCCTCGAAGAGTACCATGCGCACGTGTGTATGTCGGTTTGTCCTTATATGTACGGATGAAGCGAAAGAATGCGAGTGCAGGACAGAGACAGATATTTGGGCGAGCCGCATCTTCCGGCCGATAAATATCCGGCGAATAATCGACTTGAAAAGAAGGGGACTGTAGAGTAGTAAAGGCGTAGTCTCCGCGCACCGACGAATCTTCTACCTCGCCAATGAGATCTCACGAGTCTACGCGAGAGTTTAAAGCGTGCATACGTTCCACGAGAGCACGTAACGCACATAATGTTACGGACACTATGTTCCTGTTATAGCGACTGACCGGGTAATAGCTTAATAATTTTTTATTTCTTGTAATTTCCTTATGGGTGTAGATCACGTTACGTGAGTATCTATAATGCAGAATTTATATCTCCAGACGCGATCAAGTGGAAGATCTAGTAGGTTGATAAAGCAATTTAAAGGGACAAAAATAAATAGATTCCAAATGTTTGATTTTCCTATACACAAAGATCGATAACAACGGAATCTTCGGCATCGTTATACTCAGACCCCGAGTTACGATTTGCCAAACTTCCATCAAAATAAAAATATAATAGGCTGGCATTGTCGAAGCGTCATAACATCTATTCAACTAGTAGTAGGTTTAAATCGGTTTTTCCTATTGGATCATAATAATGACAATGTATGACAATATATTTTCTTCGCAACATTCACGGACAAAATTATGTCTTCAACGTCTGCAAGTTAATATCTGTGGACATTATAGTTTTGTTGAAAAAAATGTGCCATATAAGTTTGAAAAAAAGATTTTTATGAAAAACTGATAAGGGAATAATATTTATTCATAGCTGACCCATTTCTATGATGGTATTTAGTGAAAAAAATGTATAAATCGGTTTTACGGGATTTAATTCTCTATGTAGGGCGACTCTGTCCAGTCTGAGAACGGGAATTCTCATCTGATGATCTTTCGCAGACGTTATGCGGAAATTTAATTAAAAAGTTATTACGCAAGAATATTTCCGCCGGAGAAGTGATTTTGTTTCCTGAGTGAGAGCGTAAAGAAATTCCTATACTTCGGTTGTGCAAAGTTTTCCTACAGAGAAAATTGTGCCATGCAAAACCAAGTTAGTTCAGCAGTGAACCTGAAGAATGACTAAACTACTGAAATGAACTGTCCTACACTACTGAAATACTGAATGTATTGGAACATCTTGAAAACCCTAAAGTGCCAACGGGAATTGTACCTTGCGAAACCAATTTACTTTAGCGATGTGAACTGTACGTCCATTGCAAAATAAATAAAAACTTGGGAATCAAATTTTTTTAAAAATGTTATACTTTTTGCACTTATTTTTGCTTCCATATAGAGGAAGCTTCGTTTTCGTGAATTGTTTGTTTTCGAGATTTTTATGTCAGGACACTCAAAATGCTCTAAAACATCGAGAAAAGTGGTTTTTACAAAATGTCTGTATGTGTGTGTGTGTGCGTGTGTATGTGCAGATTTTTTTGTACGCACGATACTGTTGCAATTTTTTACGGATTTTCTTCTCATTCGGCACACAAGTAGGTTATCATAAAACAACGTTTAGGATTATATTTGAGGCGAATCGGTTGAAATTTTTTTTTTCTACACCATTGCTGAAATTTTGAAAAAATCGTTTTCACGCTATAACTTTCACAATTAAAAAGGCACCGGGCTGAAATTTTATATATGAATGGACTACCCGTGAAACATCATGTGTACCAAATTTTGCGAGAATCTGTCAAACCGTTCTGATTTTATTAGAGTTTAAATTTTTTCAAAAATGTCTGCAAATACTATAACTCTTGCTATTTATGAGATATCCGGCTTTGATTGCCGATATGATTTCACGATTATTGATTTCCAATCAAGATTTTGGTCTTATTAACTGTTGAAATGTCAGAAAATTTCGATTGTGGTGAACAAAAAAAAATGTTTACGAAAAAAAAATTTCGAAATTTTTCACAGATTTATCTTAAATTTCCATCACACTTAGACGACCATTTAAAAAATATTTTTGGTAAAAATTTGACACCAATCGGTCGAGTGGTTCAAATTTTATGGCATTTTGAATTATTTGAAAAATCTCATTCGAGCGCTTGCTCATGCAAATTACTAGGTAATCAATTTAGTTTATACATAGACTATCATTACACCATTTTTGAATATCAATTTTGCACAAATCGGTCGAGCGGAAAAATTTTTACGTCACTTTGAATTTTTATAAAAATGTCTTCCGAGTATAAACAAGCCTGCAAAGTAGAACCTTGCAAATTGCTTCCTCATTATTCTTTGCTTTCTACAAAGCTTCCTCTATGAGAAAGCCAAAATTGAACAACATACTTCCTCATAGAAATAGCTTTGTATTCCAAAACTTAATGGATAAATTGGATCAATTTCTATTTCAACGAATTATCAATGTCCATTTTTTTTAACTTACAATCAACCAAATAATTTCACTGTCATTAAAAAAAAATTGCCTCGCTTTTTATCGGCAAAAACTTTTTGTCAACCCAACGAAAATTTAGATTTAATTTTTCCTCTGCACCGGACCTTCTGCATAACTAATTAGTAGGTTGAGATATCGTGTCACATGGTAAAACACTTTCTCGCAATATCTAATAAATACCAACGCTGAGTATCTGTCTTTCTATCTCGCACCCCATAAACGTGTGAGTGTATATTACGAGAGTAGAGCCACGATTGTCGAAATCGTGTGGGCTCGCGGAATGAAGTCCACCTACGTGCACTACGCTACTGAGAGTAAGAGGAAAACGAGTCCGAAGTCGCCACGTCCACCTTACAATCGATACTCGTATATACTTAATAATTCATAATCCATAAATGACATATTAAAACATTAACGAGACAACGTTCTCTGATGGTTGACACAACAACGGTAATTTAACATCCTTCTTCATGTCGTTAGTGTTTAACAGCGTCTCTTTTAAATGCCAATGTAGCATATTTCCTACATAAAAGAAATAGATATTAAAAAAAAATTTGTTTTGATCAAAAATTTTTTAAAAAAGTTGGCATCTTCATTAGAATTTAGAAATTAGAATTAGCAATGCATGCTACATTTTCCTTTTAAATGAAAAAATCCCAATAGGGATTTTTTTCCCAATAGGTAATTAACCTGTTACACATTTTTAGGTCAAGTTTTCAAAACTGTCATTTATCCACTATTTCCATTAAAAATGATCCAACACTTGTGAAAAAATTAGTATTTTCGCAGAAAAGACGCTTGTTCGTTAGAGAGGAGAGAAAACGACGATGTAAATTTCGTCTGAGTAGAAAAACATGAATTAAAGCAATATATAAAGGCACAAAAAATTTTAATGGATTTATAAAACATCAAATTTTTGGTGCATATTAGCGTTGCGCCCTCTTTCTATTTTTGTATATCCTTTGGGAATTCACAACAACGTTCAGACAGTTGCAGTGAGTTCACACTCCGTAAAGCGCGAGATTCCGCGAAAGCTGTTCGCTCGTGTCACTCCGAGAATATATTCATCGCGGATCCTTTTTTCACCTTTTTTTCAACAGCACCGTTCGTTTCGACATTTCGTCCCGCCTTAAAGTACATGCGATTTAGTGAAGTCACTTCCGCGCTCGTCGTCGATCACCCTTCTAATAAGGTTCATTGAGGTGACATCGGCATACACTGAAATTTTTTTACTTTTTTAAAAATTATGGACCAAGCCTAACCTTTTTTTTTTGTAATTGAAGAGCGTATAAAATGTGCATAATTTCAAGATAAGATTAGAAAATTTCCGGAGTGCGGTGTTTGTCACCATCTATAACAAATTGTGATTGTTTAAAAAAATCACGAAGGGTTTTTTTTGTTGTTTTTTTGTAATTGTTTTTTTTTTTTTTTTTTGTAATTCAAGAGCCTATGAAATGTGCATAATTCCAAGATAAGATTAGAAAATTTCCGGAGTGCGGTGTTTGTCACCATCTATAACAAATGGTGATTTTCTAAAAAAAATCACGAAGGGTTTTTTTGTAATTATTTTTTTTTTTTGTAATTCAAGAGCCTATGAAATGTGCATAATTCCAAGATAAGATTAGAAAATTTCCGGAGTGCGGTGTTTGTCACCATCTATAACAAATGGTGATTTTCTTAAAAAATCACGAAGGGTTTTTTTGTTGTTTTTTTGTAATTATTTTTTTTTTTTTTTGTAATTCAAGAGCGTATGAAATGTGCATAATTTCAAGATAAGATTATAAAATTTCCGGAGTGTGGTGTTTGTCACCATCTCTAACAAATGGTGATTTTCTAAAAAAACCACGAAGGGTTTTTTTTGTTGTTTATTTGTAATTGCTTTTTTTTTTGTAATTCAAGAGCCTATGAAATGTGCATAATTCCAAGATAAGATTAGAAAATTTTCGGAGTGCGGTGTTTGTCACCTTAATGCACCTTTCTCGATTTCCTGACTGCAGCTGAGCATCTGTGGATAGGATGTTAAATTTTTTATCTCCATCTTCCAACGTTGTCTATTATCTATCTCTAAAGATGAGTCTCTTCTCATCGAGGTCATACTTTGAAAGATCCATGTCTCATATGCCAGCATTATTATGCCGTTTCATACATTTTTCTGTAACTTAAAAATAAAAATCACTTCGCTTAAAAGGTGGGAAGTGTAATTGCAAAGAGAATGTGACCTTGCGAAATTCTTTAATCTGGTTTCGAAGAAAATTGATAGAAGTGCAGGTGCATACACAAAATATCAAATCGTATAACAAAATCGATGAAAGTAAAGCCATTACAAGCAGTGTATTTTTTAATCTCGGCCTTTTGTTCTGAAGTAGTTGCAATATTCACTTAACCTTCAGCCAAACGTGAATCAAAAACATAGAATAACAAAGAACATGTAAAAAACAATTTTTAGATATGCTGCATACATTATTTACCATCTCATTTTACATCTATTAATAAATAGACGAACATAATTGATATAGATATTGTGTTAAATGAATTTAATATAAAGTTCAGTTAGAATTGGAAAATTCTATGATTATTACGCAGAAACATTAAGTAGTCAAATAAATGGCTCGATAAGTACTCCAATAATGAATTGGCCGAATGAAATTATATACTCGTTGGAATCCTGTAATTTTTAAATCGGAGTGCATCGTGAGAATTGACAGAGGACCAGGTGCACACACAAAACACTAAGTCGTGAAATGCAATCGATGAAAGTACAGCTTCCACAACAGGTGCGTTTCGATCTCGGCCTTTTGTTTGCTGAGGCACTCGTGATATTCACCTAGCGTTCAGTCGAAGTTGAATCGAGAAATTGAATAACCTTAAAACATTGGAAAACCATTTTTAGACATGCTGCATTCAATATTTACCATCTGAAGTTAAATCCATCAATAACCAAGTGAAGGAAATTAATATTAATATTTTGTCAAATTAATGTAATGAAATATTCAGTTAAAATTGGAAAATGCTCTGATTATTTCGCAGAAACACTAAATAGCCAAATAAATAGCCCGATAAGTAACCCAATAATAAATTAGCTCAATAAAATTGTATACTCGTTGGAATCCTGTAATTTTTAAATCGGGGTGTATCGTGAGAATTGACAGAGGAGCAGGTGCACACACAAAACACTAAGTCGTGAAATGCAATCGATGAAAGTACAGCTTCCACAACAGGTGCGTTCCGATCTCGGCCTTTTGTTTTTTGAGGCACTTGTAATATTCACCTAGCCTTCGTTCAAACGTGAATCGAGAACTCGAATAACCTTAAAACATTGAAAAACCATTTTTAGACATGTTGCATTCACTATTTACCATCTGAAGTTAAATCCATCAATAATCAAATGAAGAAAATTAATATAAATATACTGTCAAATAAATTTGATGCAATATTCAGGTAGAATTAAAAAATCCTCCGATTATTACGCAGAAACACTAAGTGGTCAAACAAGTAGCCCAGTAAACTTATACTCGTTAGAACCCTGTAATTTAAAAATCGGAATGCATCGTGAAAATTGATAGAGAATCAGGTGCATACACAAAACACTAAGTCGTGCAATGCAATAGATGAAAGTACAGCTTCCACAAGAGAGATGCGTTTCGATCTCGGCCTTTTGTTTTCTGAGGCGCTCGTAATATTCACCTAGCCTTCAGTCTAACATGAATCGAGAACTCGAATAACCTTAGAACATTGAGGAACCATTTTTAGACATAAAGAAAATTAATGAAGAAAATTAATATAAATATACTGTCAAATAAATTTGATGCGATATTCAGGTAGAATTAAAAAATCCTCCGATTATTGCGCAGAAACACTAAGTGGTCAAACAAGTAGCCCAATAAACTTATACTCGTTAGAATCCTGTAATTTAAAAATCGGAATGCATCGTTTAAATTGATAGAGAATCAGGTGCACACACGAAACACTAAATCGTACAATGCAATAGATGAAAGTACAGCTTCCACAAGAGAGGTGCGTTTCGATCTCCGCCTTTTGTTTTCTGAGGCGCTCGTAATATTCACCTAGCCTTCAGTCTAACATGAATCGAGAACTCGAATAACCTTAGAACATTGAGAAACCATTTTTAGATATAAAGAAAATTAATGAAGAAAATTAATATAAATATACTGTCAAATAAATTTGATGCAACATTCCGGTACAATTAAAAAATCCTCCGATTATTACGCAGAAACACTAAGTGGTCAAACAAGTAGCCCAATAAACTTATACTCGTTAGAATCCTGTAATTTAAAAATCGGAGTGCATCGTTTAAATTGATAGAGAATCAGGTGCACACACGAAACACTAAATCGTACAATGCAATAGATGAAAGTACAGCTTCCACAAGAGAGGTGCGTTTCGATCTCGGCCTTTTGTTTTCTGAGGCGCTTGCAATATTCACCTAGCCTTCAGTCTAACATGAATCGAGAACTCGAATAACCTTAGAACATTGAGAAACCATTTTTAGACATAAAGAAAATTAATGAAGAAAATTAATATAAATATACTGTCAAATAAATTTGATGCAATATTCAGGTAGAATTAAAAAATCCTCCGATTATTACGCAGAAACACTAAGTGGTCAAACAAGTGGCCCAATAAACTTATACTCGTTAGAATCCTGTAATTTAAAAATCGGAATGCATCGTTAAAATTGATAGAGAATCAGGTGCACACACGAAACACTAAATCGTGCAATGCAATCGATGAAAGTACAGCTTCCACAAGAGAGGTGCGTTCCGATCTCGGCCTTTTGTTTTCTGAGGCACTTGCAATATTCACCTAGCTTTCAGTCTAACATGAATCGAGAACTCGAATAACCTTGGAACATTGAGAAACCATTTTTAGACATAAAGAAAATTAATGAAGAAAATTAATATAAATATACTGTCAAATAAATTTGATGCAATATTCAGGTAGAATTTAAAAAATCCCCCGATTATTACGCAGAAACACTAAGTGGTCAAACAAGTAGCCCGATAAACTTATACTCGTTAGAATCCTGTAATTTAAAAATCGGAGTCCATCGTGAAAATTGATAGAGAATCAGGTGCATACACAAAACACTAAGTCGTGCAATGCAATCGATGAAAGTACAGCTTCCACAAGAGAGGTGCGTTCCGATCTCGGCCTTTTGTTTTCTGAGGCACTTGCAATATTCACCTAGCTTTCAGTCTAACATGAATCGAGAACTCGAATAACCTTAGAACATTGAGAAACCATTTTTAGACATAAAGAAAATTAATATAAATATACTGTCTAATAAATTTAATGCAATATTCAGGTAGAATTGAAAAGTTTTCCCATTATTACGTAGGAACGCTAAGTGGTCAAACAAGTAGCCCAATAAACTTATACTCGTTAGAATCCTGTAATTTAAAAATCGAAGTGCATCGTTTAAATTGATAGAGAATCAGGTGCACACACAAAACACTAAATCGTACAACGCAATAGATGAAAGTACAGCTTCCACAAGAGAGGTGCGTTTCGGTCTGAGCCTTTTGTTTTCCGAGGCACTTATAATATTCACCTAGCCTTCGTTCGAACGTGAATCGAGAGGAGATGCGTGGGCGACGGTGGGTGGTTATGAACAGTGCATTATTATCCTTATCTCGATTCTAACGTGTGAGCTGCTTGGATAGACTACATATATATAATACCTGAGAAACCACATACAAGTTACACACTCAACTACACACACTCGGCGTACTTTTCTTTGCCCTCACGCAAAAAGAAATAATATTCATCGTTTACCTGGAAACTTTCACAATCGCCTCGCAACAACGATCTCTTCGCCCACACAAGATGTTCCGTAATTCCGATTCCGATTCATTGAACTAAAAAAAAAAAAAAAAAATACCGTTCATTTGCTTACCGAACACGATTTTCTAACCAAGGCTTGTTTTATGATCACTTTTTTTTCGTCATCTTATTAAATTTGATAAATCTTTTTAATTAGCTGTTCAGTCGAGTGCAGTGCCGATGCAGAGTCGAGCAGGAAGCATTTTTTTTACTATCGTTGAAAGTCACGATGCTTAACTAATCGCGATGTTTTGCTGATTTTTTTCTGTTATAATTTATCGACTTATCTTTTCAATAATTAATTTTTTCCCTTTTTTCATGAATATTTAGCGTCTCAGGAGCGTAAATTTTGCTGGAAAAACTATTTAGCATGGACGTTAGGGTCGATATCGTAATTTTGCTATATGTTTATCCTTTTTCTTTAGAGTAATTAAAATACGGCTAAAAGGACCTTGAGACCCGAAGGAAACGTGATGTTAAAACGTGCGTGCTCACTCGGCCGTGCTAGAATAACGATTAGCGCAATGTCCTAGCGTACGCGACGGCCGCGCCTCCGCAAATGTGTTTTCTCGTAATTAAGTGTCTTTCCAGCGCTCGCTCTTTTCCTCTCACGTTTCACGCTGTCTCTAATTATTCTCTCATCGACGCAATCGAGCGACCTAATATAGTAGAGATCTCGCCGAGCACTTGTTCGATCATTTCTTGTCTAGCATTTCCGCCGATTAAGATAGTTCGCCTACGCATAAATTTTTTTTTTTCCATAAATCAATCAATTCGGTTATTTTCTGTCACCGCCAAATTCGATGTATGCAGATATTTAGGCTTAACAAATATGTAGAAATAATCAATGCGTAATCACTCGTTTGACAAATCAATTTTTTTAATTACTAATTTTCATCACGACATTTGCATTCTTATTTGAAGACATTAAGGAGAGTAAATTAATGATTTACCCAATTTAACACCATGTTTTGTCTGGTAGTCTGAAAATTATAGGCCTCAGAATCGATTACTTTTTTGATAAATTATTTCGAATTTCAGAACAACATTTGTTGAGATCCTTTAAAATATGATCATTGTAAAAAAAATCTACTTGAAATTTAGTGTGCTTTTACTGAAAGTTTTTATTCATAAACGAGTATATGAAATTTAGTATACGAGTGTCAAATTAATGTACGGTACAGCATATTTAATAATTTACTTTAATTATACTGGAAAAAAACATGAATTTTATGCCAAAATTAACAGTGATGTTGCGTCATTTTGTTAATAAATTGAACGAATATCGAATATGCAGAATTGCTAGAGTTAACAGTATGCCGGCATTTTCTTTGCCTACAAAAACTGAAGATAAATCATTCATTCACGGACATTTTTATTGTCTCCAATTCCGTTGTATGAATAGTTCATTGTGTTGAAAAACATATGATTTCGAACTTGACAACGAATGTGTCATATATTTTTGCGATTTTATCGAATTCGTCATTTCATCGCTAAGCTTAGACCAGCTGATCGATAATAGATAAGAGGCATTCCATACGACTAACGGACCACCCTCAACCAAATATGGTCCGCGATTTTTAATATTGTTCTTTCGCATAAAAAAATGCACGTAACATTTTTTCAGATTTCTTTTTTGTATTACTTCGATTACAAATATCCAAAACTGAACAAAGTTGATTTTTTTTAACTATCATAATATCCAAAAAAAAAATAGAAAGAATAATTACTCCATTCTGCCTCGTGAATAAAATTTTTTTATTTATCGAACAATTTTTGAAAAAAATTCTGATTATTAAATAAATTGCGTTTTTTGTTGAATGACGTAAAAAAAATCTAAAAAATTTGTACACGTTTTGTTTATCTGGAAGAATTATATAAAAAATCGTGGATCACATTTGGGAAGTTGAGGAGCGGTCGTTGGTCGAGTTACTACGGAATATCTCATAAGGACGTGTTCAACGTGTTAAAAAAAAAAAAAATAACGAAAATATTCGGAGAACTGTTGTCCAAGTTGATAATCAATCACGGTAAATGCACAGGCTGCGTAAAAGCCTCGTGACTTGTAACGCGGAGCATATGGAGCGTCTTTTAGCCGGCGGCGTCGCGGGAACCGTGAGTCTCGCCGGTTCGCTTGCTAGGCACGTGTGCGCAGGTGTATATAAATAGCGCTAGTCGCTGTGTACTACTGTATAGCGTATGGGGCCTCGCGGTTACTCGAAGTGGATCGACTTAGCAGCGGCTCGCCGATCCCTTCCGCATTCGACCGCCTTACCGAGCGCATATGGGGTATTCCACGGTCAATGGGAAATATTTTAGACGTCGTTCCAAAAATTTTTCCCTCGACAACGAAATATGTATCCCCAAAAAAATCTATGAATTTAATGGACAGCGCGCAAAAAAAATAAGGCAACCTGAAAATTTCAGTAAGGGCTTGTAAAATGTGAAAACGTATTCAGTAATTTTTTCGCAAATTAAATATTTCCAAAGGGTAGAATAAAAAATGAAAACGGTTTTTTTTATTGTTAGAACTGAAGATATTTTTTTAAGGATCTAATTATTATTCGATTTGATTTATTGGAAAGAGTGTTTTTTGTTTTTTTTTTCGGTTGAAAGGATTTATACGGCTTACCAATCGCAAATGGAGTATTCCACGGTTAACAGAAAATATTTTAGTCGCGGTTCCAAAATTTTTTTTCTCAACAACGAATGTATGTTAATATAATAAATATGTATTCCCAAAAAAATCTATGAATTTAATGGACAGCGCGCAAAAAAATAAGGCAACCTGAAAATTTCAGTGAAGGCTTGTAAAATGTTGAAGCACCCTACATTCAAACACCCTACACATACAACCTACCAGCAACTAGAAAGAATAAACGAATAAAACCAAGGTACCAAACCTCCGTAAAATACTAAATGCAAAAGCAAAAAAAAAAAAAATCATTAGAAAAAAAAGGAGAATCAATGGCTGAAGGACCTCGGTCGATGGCCAATTGTCAATGTTTATATATGTATATGTGAGTTAAGATGTAATGTACCAATAACTGTCCAATGATGTATGTTGACAATAAATGTACTACTACTACTACTGTTGAAGCATCTTCAGTAATTTTTTCGCAAATTAAATATTTCCAAAGGGTAGAACAAAAATGGAAACTTTTTTTTTTATTGTTGGAACTTAAGATATTTTTTAATGAATCTTATTATTATTGGATTTGATTTATTGAAAAGAGTGTTTGTTTCGGGCGGAAGGATTTAAACGGCTTAAAAAGTGCAAATGGTTAGCATGGAATATTTTAGCCGCGGATCCGAGTATTTTTCGCCAGACAACAACATTTATACGTTCGAAAAACGTATAAATTTAATTGACAGCGCTCGAAAAAATGAGGTAGAACTGCATTTTACCATACGCTTGTAAATTGTTGAAGCATATTTAGTCATTTTTTATTTTTCCGAAAATTGAATTGACCCTTAAGATCCAAAAAATGGAAACGTTTTTTTTCTATTGCCGGAGCTGTAGATATTTTTTTACAGATCTAATTATTATTCTATTCGATTTATTGAAAAGAGGGTTGCACTTTCTGTTCAAAGGTGCTTCCACATGCGACCGATGCGTTCCACACTTAACAGAAAATATTTTGGCCGCTAACTGAAAATGTGACTAACCGTTTATGAAATATTGGCACATTCAGTAATTCTTATCGGTAATTAAATAGACCTTAAGGGTTTAATAAAAAAATAAAAAGGATTTTCGTGTTTCATTGTCTGCGCTGTAGATTTTTTTAAACATATTCGATCAATATTCTATTTGATTGATAAAAGTCGTTGGTCAGATTGTATTCTGACTCGATTGAAACACAATATATAGATTTAAAAGAGGGGAATGTATATTTTTGTCATTTTACTACTAGCACTGTAAAAACTCAAGAGTTGATTGAACTCTGCAAAGATATGGAAATTTTTTTATGTGATACAAAGAAACGATATTTTCAGTGGACAAATAATTTTCGAATGGAATGACCCATATGTGTGAGCATACGGGCGCTCCCCTGAGTTTCCGGTAGCCTCCAGCTACGAAGATTGGACCCTATGTAGGTAAAGCCTAGAATGGTGATCTCCCGACTTGATTATTCCATAAATGGGTCACAAAGAAGTTGATACTTGCAATTATTCACAATTGGAATTTTACAGAAATCTTTGATAAGGTTTTCAAATACGTCAAATACAGACATTAACATGGTTGAGTTAGAAAGTAACAGATATTCTTGGGTCCTTAAAAGATAAAATTTTTTTTTTTTATTATCGACAGATCTTTAGCACCAATTATTATTTTGATTTTTAATTAATATGTAAATATTTACTGTGACAATTAATCGTCTCTGATTATCCTATTAAAATTCCTGAGTCTAATAGTAACACTGTTCACAGTGTTAAAATAACGTAAAGTAATCGCGAACAAAACACTAAATGCAATTATTATTTTTTTACATTCAACCTCAGGTCACTTCCAATTTCGAAATGAACTAAAGTGGCTTAGATTTGATAGCTGAGATCAATGAAGCCGTTAATAAGAAGAAATCATATTGATCCGGAGATACTTTCACTGCATAAAATCACCTTTAGGTGAGACCCAGTTTCTGGTAAGTATTGCCATTTATGTGCACAACCTGAAGACGTACAGTTTGGCAAAGGATCGTTACTATATTAATACCCATAGTTCACTTTCATTGCGATGAATTCATCAGCAGACTTTTGGATGTATTTCGATGAGAGTTCTCTTGTGAGTCATTGAAGCGGATGAGAAAAACAATCGGTTGCTAATGCATTTCATAAAATGTTACACAGTATATTCCTTAAAGCGTGGCGATCGTTGATTAGAATTTACGCTCGGTGAATCGCATGGTATCGGGTGTGGAACGATGCGAGAAGAGCAATACGAAAGCAAGTCACAGTCAGAATCGAATTCTCTTTATTAGTCAAAGATTTGCCATGCTCAATATGACACATTATGTTATTATTACGTAAACTTTTATTTACGCACGATAACTTAGTCATCGTTAATTTTTTTTCAAAGTAGTGAGACTATATGTCAATTCTACGCAAAACTCTAACTATATTGACCTAATACTTTAATCAGGATAACACATTGAAAATCGACCGTTTTTAGCTCATTAAGGTGGTCCTCCTGTACGGTCTGACGCCGTATAAGTTCGAGAGAGAATTAAACAAAATTTACGAACAGTTCTCGATGAGATATAAATCTGAAAAAAATCGAGCGTATAGAAAATGCTGAAACGGTTATTTTGTCATAATAATAATTAAAAAATGTTATTGACATATTACTTAAATAAATAATAGCGCAATAAATTACCCGGCAACCTAACTTTTTCTTGTTATGTAAAACATTTGTTTATTTTTCTAAATACGTATGTATTTTTCCAGATTTTTTTCTGATTTTCAATTTTACACTTGGAAAAAACGGCAATTTTTAAACATCAGATTAAATTCTAAAAAAATTCACACGTATTTGGAAAAATAAACAAATCACTTTCATAACAAAAACAAGTTAAGTTGCCGGGCAATTTGCTGCGCAATTATTTATTTTAGTAATTTGTTAATGACATTTTTCAATTATTATTATGCCAAATTAATCTCTTCAGCACCTTTCATATAGTTAATTTTTTTCAAATTTTCATTTCTTGGAGAACAGTTCGTAATTCTGTCTCGATTTCGCTCGAACTTATGCGATGTCAGACGATACAGGAGGACTACCTTAAACACGATTGATATAAACTTTTAATCGATCTTACGATTGATGAACGATTTCAAGGAATACCACAAAAATGACTGTGTTACATTTTTTTATTGTCAGCTCAACATTTTCAACACATTATGTTCGTGATTGCTACACCGAAGAAAAACTCTTTGGAATTTTAGCCAATAGAACAATAAATTAATATCTGGACGATTGATGAACGATTTGGAGGAATACCACAATGACTATGTTAGCATTTTTTGATTGTCACCTCAAAATTTTCAACACATTATGTTCGTGATTGCTACACCGAGGAAAAACTCTTCGGAATTTTAGCCAATAAAATAATAAATTAATATTATCCCTATTTTTAATGATCTGAAATTCAATTAAATTCAGTGGCATTGAATTAATCAAGTTTTCTTTTTTAACGAATACAAAAAATTTTTCACTGATTCGATAGAAATCATCTTTGGGAAATTATATTAAAAAAGAAACCGGTAATGTTGCCAAAAGGATACAAACACGGCAGAAAATATATTTAAAAAAAGTCAGTTTTTAACCTGAACTGGATGTAGTAAGATTATAGACTTTATTTTTAGTCATTTACTTCGGTGAGCACCGATATCTGGTGATCCATTTTCGTCAGTATTTCGTAAGTAACGTGATCGCGCTAACCGTTGGAGGATCAAATACCGTCGAGTATATATTGTAATAAATTTCTCTTTGAAAATTTAAATACCGTTTGAAAAGCTAGAATGAATATAATACCGTATATTATTTTTCAGTTGCATGTGTCACTGTAAAATACAATATTAGTATATAAAAATAAAGATAACAATCCTTACGTACTGTAATTTTTAAACACTGTATCGTAGAATTCTTATACTATTCCTCAATTAACAATAAAAGTATATTAAGATGGAATACACATCCGCAATTCGTAAATCTCATATCATTTCGTGTATTAAATTTACTTGCATTTCCAACAGTGCATTTTATCGCTTCTTTAATCCAACAATGAAATGTTTACTTTAAAATCCAAATGCAACATTTCATTGAAACAAAATAAATATTTCCTTACGATACACAGTTTCAGTTCGAATAACAAATAAACCGAATGTCATGAATTTCCTTTGCTATTTTAAAAAGCATATTCTTTAAATAATCGTCACCACACCGTTAAAAAAGATTGGAAGTTTCTATTCATAAAGTCGTCAACGAAATTCAATAAACAATTGTGGTATAGAATTAATGTACTTATCCAGTAAAATTAAAGCAAATTATTAAAATTCAAGTACTTTTACTGGAAAATAAAGGTAAATTATTGAATATGCTGTACCATACACAAATTTTACATCACACATGTAAACTAAATTTGATATACTAGTTTATGAATAAGACTTCCAGTAAAAGTACACTAAATTTCAAGTAGATTTTTATACAGTGCACATCGTCGATGTGGTTGACACCACGTGGCGTTGATTTTCAACTCCGGATCTTCACCGGAACTCTCTGAGATAAAAGATTATGTACACAACACTCGAAGACAAATTACACAGTGGCAAGTTGCGGTGGTCCACTTTCGCGTCTCTCAGTAGCTTTGGGCTACGTTTCACATGATTCCTCGGTCGTTAACCCTCTTTGTACAATTAAGGAATGAAATATTAGCGCTTCGAACGTCTTAGATCGTCTCCGGTTGCGGGAGAGATCGTGTGCGATGTGCAGCGACGAAGGAGACGATAGCGCTTTGAGAGCACTAGCTTTAACGATAAGATCGGTCTGGAATTTCCGGGCGGCAACCGCTGCATTGATCCTACTGTGTACTTGCAATCTTCTGCATATTTTCCTTTATCTTTTATTCTCTCTGCCTCGACATCATTGCCTATTACCATTCCCATGGCTGTCGAGTCTCTTCCTTGTGCATTTTCTCTTTCTTCTTTGGATTCCCTTTGCCATTTCGCTCATCTAGCTTCATTTCTACCTTTACAGTGGAACCTCCATTATCGGGACTAATTGGGACTGAACTAGCTTCGGCAACCGAAACGTAGTTTTTTTTGGGACGGGATCATGAAGTACGCTTTTTTTACATGAATACAGTAGGTATATGTTATAATTCTATATTCATATCAATATTTAAATATATATAAAGCGTTATACACAATTTCGAACACCTAAAAGCTCTAATCTTTCTCCGATAGTTTTTATACTTCGCTATTATTAAAGGTTTAGATGAAAGACGGAAATGCAATTTGTGTTTTCAAATTTTTATCTATAACTGTGTTTGAAATATGACATCATTTTTGGGACCGAACTAGATTCGGCAATCGAAACGTAGTTTCTTTTAGGACGGGATCGTGAAGTACACTTTTTTTTAGATAAATACAGTAGATATATACTATAATTCTACATTTATATCAACGTTTAAATATATATAAAGCGTTTGACACAATTTCGAACACCTAAAAGCTCTAATCTTTCTCCAATGGTATTTATATTTCGCTATTATTTAAGGTTTAGATGAAAGACGAAAATGCAATTTTCGTTTTCAAATTTTTATCTATAACTGTGTTTGAAATATGGCATTATTTAAAAAAGTCGCTATCAAATATCAATCGAAAACCAAAACTAATGATGATTTAAGTCAGAATAGTGAGATAAACAAATTTTCCAGATGGTACAAAATGATAAACTATCCCATCCTCAAAAAGTTAGGGCTGAAGGATCCAGGTCGATAGCTCATTGACAATATAGCTTTACCCAAAACCGTTAGAATATACTGTATTAAATCTACGTCCAACAAAAAAGAGTACATTGTATTGTCAAGAAACTCTTTTTCTACTACTGTACACCAGCTGAAATTTCATCATGTGACTGGAATTGGAGGAATTTTGGAGATTTATTTGGAAAAGTGATTCACGCCGCTTAAAACGATAGCGCATTTACAGACGCAACATTGTATCATTATATGAATTGACGGCCCGTACAATGTAAACGTTATTTTTTTGCAACCGAGTTAATAAATAATCGAATTTAAAAAATAAAAATAGCTCACGAAAACTTTTCATAAATATCTATATGAAATAATTCGTAGCGTCAAAATTTGAATTCGACCCATTACAAATAATATGAGAACGTATTTGAGTGCTATGTAAGAATATTACGAGGAAAATGTTTAAAACGTGACATAATTGAACCCAAAATATAAAATCGTCTGTAAGGGTACGTGTAATCATTTTTTTAATCTATGAAGAATTTCTCTCCATAGTCTATTGAAAATAACAACTATTTTTATATAGATTTCCTTGAGAACTCCATGTTGTCCATGATAAAACGATTTGAAAAAAATTGAACCTTTTTTAAATTCAGTCGTATCTCAAACGTGATTATAGATTAAAATTTGAAAAAATTACATATTCAACTTTCATCCAACGTCAAATGATAGCTTGATGAAGTTCAAAAAATATTACAGAGGCTTTTGAGCGTTCGGAAAAAAAGTTAGGAAAGTAAACTATTAGTTTAGAAAAAACAGGTCTCAAAATTTTCAGCCGTAGTGAAGGAAGTACCGCTGCCTCTTTAATGCAATGAATGAAAAGAACAGAGACGATTTCTTCGATTCATAATCACTACTTTTCATTGAGTATGCGATTATTCAATGAAAAGACAGTATTGGAACTCAAGTATTTCTTTTTATTAGCAAAGACTCCCATTAAACAATTTAAAAAAATTTCTCTCGGTGCAATACCTGCGGTTATTTTAACACCAAAGCGAGCAACAATGTTTCTCTCTCACTAAATTCCGGATAATTGGGCGTTCGGATAAACTTAGTCATCGTTCTGATAATTGAGGGTTTGGATAATCGAGGTTCTACTGTATACTACTTGGCCGATGAGATACGTTCAATCAGTCACGGGCCACAAGCCTCGCATCCCGAGGATTGTGATAAATTGATATATTTCTAACTGTACATATATCCGTACTCACGAACGGCAATTGCGACCACACTCCGAGTCTCGTTAATGTACATGCCTAGAACTTTGCACAGACGCGTTTTATGCTCCGCGTTTATTCACTATACCTTCACGCTTCCATGTATGTGCACCTGCCGGAACGTGTCAGAGTAGTGATTCTTACGAGCCTAGGTGCATTATGCAGATTACGTGAGCGTGATTAGCAGGACTATCGCCACTACATAAGACGCGTTTTAGCTATCATAACTAATATATGGTAAAAAAAAACGAATCGTGGTTTCATAATCTTTGAAAAATCGAACTGTATTTTTTCTTTACAGTTGCCTGATTTGCCTGACTTGAAATTTTTCAATTGGAGAAATTTATTATCATCGATGAGATATGCCAGAAATCGCAAAAAAATGTTTTTCTCGAAAAGTCTGGAAACGAAGTTATAAGAGTCCAAAAAAACATGGTACAATTTTTGAATTTCCAGTTTTTAAAAATTATGTTTTGGGGACTAAATCCTACTTATAGTTGTAAAAAAGAAATGAACTGTTTTTTTAAGTCTACAAAAAGACATTTTATTTCCATTTAACTCAATAATAAGAAAGCGCATTTCAACATGAAATTATTTGAAAAAATGTGGTGTTTACAAATTGTGAAAATAAAGAGTCAAATTTGATTATTATTTTAATTTTTACCTTGAAAAGGTTATGAGATTTTTCATTGACTGAACTAACACGGGAAACGCCTCATTTTCATCATTATGGTGTGCTAAAATCAAATCATTACAAAAATCCTCAAGAAGAATTATTTTAATGAAAATAACATTATTAAGATAAAATACTAAGTTGTAAAATTTTTTAAAAGTTTCGTGAATTTTGTAACTGTACGCAAAACTATGTAAATAATGGAGTGGTACAATGCACTATCGATAGGAAGCTAAAGGGTTAGCCATTTGCATGAATCGCGGTTTTCAATTTCCTGTTTAAAGTGAACGGTACTTTGCAAATTGTGTCGGGAACCCCATTCGAGGCCGTAACTTTGTAGACTACCGTATACACGATGTATATTGTCATCTGATACCCCTTATCAGTGACTTCGCGCTCCTGCTGCGAGTCGAGATCTTTCACGAATGTGCTACATAAACTACGAGGTATCGAGTGAATCGCCCATTTAAGCGACCTTGTCTCTTATCTTTTTTTGAGGGTGTTGCATTTTTCCGATCTTTTATCACAACTTGTTTCGATACTTATTTAGATCGATAAATATAATTTATCCTGACCTCATTGAATCCATACTTTCTCCCATTGAGTATTTTGCACAGGAACACACTTAAAGATAACATTGATTATCAAATGACACATTTTGGAAATTAATTCTGGTTTCTTGTCAAATGATTTCACTTCGAAAGTTACATTTAACTATTAATTTTATCGATCGGTATTGAAAATAAAATGGATTGCATTTGCCTCGTAAAAGTTAGCCATGTATTTTAAAGATTTTTCTCTCAGATCACATTATTTTCTATCCTTCTTTGCATCACATCCGGTTTTCACAAGTTGAATTAATGGTTCTGCTTAAAACTAGTTCATCAAAAAAAATGAAAATTTATTAGGGGTCACACATTTTTTCGTTATGCGTTTTGGATCTCGGACTTGGAAATTAATGACTGTCTCTTTTTGTATTTTTACGGTTAATAATTTTTAAAAAAATTTCCCGAGTGAGACGTTTTTAGCTGCAGAGATAAGCTATCTTCGCTCGTTTGATCTGAAATCTACTACAAGTTAAAAATGTTACTTTTCATCTTTCACGATTTTCGTGGATTTTTGTCTTCACAAAATTTCAGCATAATAATGCTTCGCATGTACTTATTAAATGTAAATTTTTCGAAAGAAGTGTTTCTTCTTTCTATACATACCTGATTAACCAATTGACTATTATAGGTATGTGCAACTAATTTGATTAATTAAAGTAAATAGAAACTTAATTTTCTTAAAAAAGAAAATTAACACGGAAATCAATAACGAAACCGCTCGTGTTAATTTTACACCGTAAAAAGTGTTACTATTAACACTATGATGGGTAACACCGAGAAAAAGTCCACACCAGCAGCGTTTGACACTGCGGATTTTTAAGGATGTATGATACGTACAGTTCCGCCAAAAGTGAGTTTCAGAGACAATTTCGATCACTTCCCGATGGGATAAAAATCGGAAAGAAATAATTCATGTAAAACGTGCTGGAAAGATTGATTTCGCATGATGATAATCGCAATATGTTATTAGCAAATTGGTGAAAAAAAACAATTGTTCAACAAAGAATCAGTGAACCTAACTTTTATTTAATAAAAATGATATGTTAAATTTTTTGAATGCATTACGAACTCTTTCAAATTTTTTTTCTTTATTCTGATTTCGATTTTTATTTTGAAAAATGCGCAGAATATAACAAATTTTGGATATGCGTTTTGCATAAAAATCTTGAGTGTAGTAGATGATTTTATGCCGAACACATATCCAAAATTCGTTATTTCGCGCACATTTTTAAAAATGAAATAAATCTAAATCAAAATAAAGAAAAAAATCTGAAAAAATTCGTATGCATTCAAATAAAGTAACATATCGTCTTCATTACAAAAAAGTTAGGTTCACTGATTGTTTGTTGAACAATTGTTTTTTTTCCACCAATTTGCTAATAACATTTTGGGATTATTATTGTGCGAAATCAATCTTTTCAGCACGTTCTATGTGCATTCTTTTTTTTCGATTTTTATCCCATCGGGAAGTAATGGAAATTGTCTCCGAAACTCACTTTTGACGGGACTGTACGTATTACATCCTTACACATCCTTGACAGTGTACTTTGGCGTCAATGAAATCTTTACTCTCGGCGTAAATTCGGTCCGACAAGGCGAGTAGAGTATCCATCAGGGTTTCGCCTATCAGCCGAGAGTATAACAACCCCACAGTATAAACGGTTAACGTGGTCATCGGTGCGTGCACCGCGATCCACATACGAAACAGTGCGAGTTCTTCGGGCACGATGAGGCCTCCCGACGATTCTCTCATCCTCCACAGTCTGGGAGGAATAGTCTCGTGTCTGCCGTTCGCCTATCCTCGTGAGTTTCCAGCCAATCTCTAAGGAATTAATCGCGAAATACGAGGAAAAATCCCACATGCCGAAATAGCGTGAAACGTACAAAAAAGTGTGATCTAAAAATGTGGCGGTTGACTAAGGATAAAGTTCGCGACCTCTGACGGCGAGGGAAAATCTGTGAGAAGGCGAGATACGAACTCCCTCCCATGATTTGGATACTAAAACTCGTCTTGGTAAATAAATATAATCGAATCTGTTTTTATTTCGAAAATTTATTTGGGCGGAATAAATTATTTGAAAAATACACGAGTGGCAATCAAAATAGCGAATGACCCAAGATATCGAATGACTAAATTAACGAATTCCAAAATTATTGACGTCTGAATATAGAATGACCATCATTATAAAATGCGCTACTTCAGCTAGTCGTTATTTTAGTCATCTGCTATCTTGATCACCATTTCATGAAAAATCAATTAAAATAGCAAATTTCGTTATGATGCCCATTCTAGATTCAGATGTTTATTATTTGAAATTTGATGTTTTAGCAATTTGCGATGTTTGTCATTCGTTTTTTTGACTCTTCACCCAAATCCAGCAATTCATTGTACTCATTAAGTGCACCTAAAATTCACCTTGAAAAAAGTCATTAGGGAACAAATTCTTTAAATGATGCCCGTTTTCGATAAAATTGTTACATTCAAACCTCATTAAGTACACAACAAGCATTATAATTCTGTGATTTTGTAAATACATACAGTACATAAAAATGTTGTGAGGTCGAAAGTAACATCTTTCACTTGTCGTAGTTTTCAAACCAAACCAGTGAACCAATTTTAGTGTTCGATATCTTATTGTATTTGTCAAAAAGTTCATTCTGGATTGAATATAGCGATTCTGGATGCAGTGAAAAATAAATTTACTGTAACCAATTAGTGATTTTTTAATAAAGACAGATTTATTTACATACTTAAAATCATAGCTTTGTCATAAAAACCTGAAATGCGATTTCCGACATTTAATCCAGAATGCACACTTCGACAGATAAAATAAGACAACGAACATCAAAATTTATTCTCTGGTTCGGTCCGAAAATACGGTTCTACGGTTTGGTCTGAATTTTACTTTTTACCTCACACCATTCTGAATGCATTGTATGTCTTTAAAAAATCGCAAAATTATAATGCTTGTTAAGCATTTGATGAGGTTTCAATGTGAGTTTAAAGAAAAAATTTATCAATTACAGAATTTCATTTCTTCTGAATTTTTTTGGGTGACTGAGTTAAATTATAGTAACATTTTTAATTTTTTAATTTTTTAAGTGAATAAGGAAGATGGGTAAATCTGGAAAATAATTTTAAGCGGCTCCTAGCCAAAAGGAAAGAATCTGAAAACCCGAATCACATGCTCTCATGATTTCCATGCTAAAACTCATCTTGGTAAATAATAGTACATTTTAGTAATATTATTATTACTGTTATTATTTTAGAAAATGTTTGTAGGGGAAACGAGTCTGTATATCATTCAAGCTAACAAATAAAATTTCTCTGGAGGTTGAACGAAATTTTTCAGTACGACATCAGAAAACTGCAGTTTTCGCAAGTGATAACTTGCGGAAAGTGCATATTTACGAATGGAGAACTGAAAATATAATTAAATCCGTTTCACGTTAAAAAATCTATCGACATGAAAGAAATTATTCGAAAAAATACATTAAATTATCATACTTATTAATTGAATTTTTTATGTCATAAGAATACAGTAAATTTCAAGTTATTTATTAATTTAAAAAAATTCCTTCTAGGTGTGGATAGAAAAATATTTTTCACCGTGACCGACTGACATTTAGATTCGATTTTATCATTTGCGACTATCGGTCTTTCGGTTCTCAGCCCACGTCTCGGTTCGTCACTATTTATTCGCACGTTCATTTTGGCGATTCGTGTCTGCGTGAGTGAGCAAATGTATAGATATATATCCAAGCGTCGGTGTAGAAAATGATCTTAAAAGGAGCGGCGATACGTGACTGTGCGTTGACTGCGACAATCTGCACTTCAAATACTGGTTCTAGTTGGACCATCGAACCGGGGCGTTAATTTTGGCTAGATCCCCGTCGACGTGTTTGCTCGTTATATAAAATACAAGATGCTACAGAATCGCAAATGGGGAATGCGTTTTGCAAAAAAAAAAATAACTCCTTAATTCACACGAATAAAAACATTGCATTTTATCACATAAATCAAATAAATATTTCTTTTTGTTGATAAAAAATGCATTGATAAATGTCTATGTTCTCTTCAAGTAAAGTAAATGTCAATGTTACTGTTTAACATAGCAAAGTTCTCTGAATTGGAACCAAAGAGTGTGTTGTGATAACCTATAACTTAGTTGATCTTAATAATTGCTCGTATGGCGAATATCTAATGGTGTCTGTTTTCCTTCCACAAGCGAAGTAACTAACGCAAATTTTTGTATATCAGATCAAAACGTGCTTCACAAAATCAGCAATTCTTGAAGAAATTTTGCGCAGAGATTGAATTATTATTAATTTTTACTTTAAAAACCGAATTTACTACTAGAGTCCGTTTCGTAATTATAATTTCATAATAATAATCCGCAGTGGTAATGCAATCATGTATAAATTTTTAAATGCCTGCAAAAAAAGAACTCAAGAACTAAATGAAGAGAATCTGTGATGATTTCAATGATTTCATCTCACGATTATTCTGCCTCTGCGTTGCAAAAAAAGCAATAAAAATATATTAAAAACCATCACTAGATTAAAACAAACTTTCAATGGGTACAAAGTCACTGCCTAATTAATCAATTTCAAAATCATAAAAATAAAATATAAAATGGAGATAAATATAGTCCGATATTTCAGTTCTATTAATTTGATAACATGACATTTTTTTTGCTCTACGTGAAAAATTCATAATTTTACGTGCAATATTTTAAAAATAAATTGAAAAATAACTTCGCGACCTTCGTGATGATCCTCATGTCAAAGACTCTCGTTCTCACTGAAATATTCTATAATTACAGAAGAAAGGCGCAGATGTTTCGAGTTTAAACACTTGGACTCGTTTACTGGCAGATATTTCATGCTCAATTAGTACCTATATGCACTTAGGTATTTCCAACGATCGTCGATACTTCCAAGCAAGGAGTCGAGTGTCCAGTGCGATACTCGAAGGAATGCAACGGCTAAGATAACTCGTCCTTTGCAGGATAATTATCGTAACGGATAATTATCTTAATTGCTGCGCCGTTGAAGGTTTCGTTACTGTTGAACACAGCAGTGGCAGTGTTTATCGTAGCCAATGCTTTTGACAAATTAAGCATTTTTTAACTCATTACATCGACACTCAATCATCTTACAGACTTTTCTGTAGCAGTCGATAGAGAAGTACTGATATTATCGAAGTAGAGAGAAGCAGCGATTCCGCGGTGCATTAGCTAAATACCTGGTAGCGAAGAAGCAGGTAACTGACCTAGAGCTACATCGAGGCGAGTCGGACGAACTCGAAAGTAGCCGCCGAGCTCAGCTACTTACTTGCCCAGTTTATTCTGTAGAGGTTTCTTTCGCAGCGGTCAACGTACTCAGACATCTTTTTTTTTTTAAATTATTCATCTGATTATATAAATGAAATTTTAGGAATTTGGATGGGGGTCAAAAAAGCGAATGACCAAAATAGTGAATGGTTAAAATAGTGAATTTCGAAATTAGGAACGCCTGTATCTAGAATGGTCATCATTATGAAATTCGCTATTTCAGCCATTCGCTATTTTTACCTTCATCTTATTAAAATGCATTCGGAATAGCGAATGATAAAAAGGCGAATGGCTGAAAAATCGAATTCCATAATTATGGACATTCTACATTTAGACGTTTCTTATTTTTAAATTCGCTATTTTAGCCATTCGCTATTTTGGTCATTCGCTATTTTGACCCCCAACCAGAAATTCCAGATTGAAAATTTTTAAAATAAAGATGCAAAGTAGAGCCTCGCAAATTGTTTCCTTATTATTTTCCGCTCATGGCAAAGCTACAGCTGTAAGAAAGTTTGATAACCAATTTTGACTTCCTCACAGAGAGAGTTTTGTAAAAAGCGAAAAATAGATGCAATGTGCAAGGTTCTACTTTGTATTCTTGTTTTATGTAAACTTACGTAAGTTATAGTAAAATGTAAATTTATGTAAATATTAAAAGTGCCATAAAACCCAAACCGCTTCACGGACCGTTATGAAATTTTGTACGTAGGAGTCCCGAGTACTATTGTGTCAGAGTGCAGAAAATTTTAATTGATTTCGCATCATTTTATATTTATTTATATTTACGGGAGTTAGTGCAAAATGTCAATTGTTAAAAAAAGTCGGGATCCTATAAAAATTATTTATATTCATCGATTCATCCCAAATTCAATACAGATCTTCCGCTAGCATGGCTTTATTTATAAACAATTGTTTAGCTCGATAGCAATTAATTTGGGGAAGCCAGAGAAACTAGAGACATTTTTCTAACAATGAAAAATTTAATGAAGAGTAATCTTACGTTTGAATTTTTTCAAAAATCATCAGATTTCAAAATTTCGGTTCTATTAATATGGCCGTTTGTTAGGTATCTAAGTTTAAATTTTACATGTGGGTCACACAAACACACACTTTTTTCTAAACCACTTTTCTCGACGTTTCAGGTAATTTTAAGTATTCTGACATGAAAATCTTGAAAAAAAAAAAATGTTCACGGTAGCTAAGCTTCCTCTACAAGGAAATAGAAGGAAAATATATGGATAATACATAGTCAAGTCATGAGCTGCTTTATGGTATGATTTGTGTCTTAATATTCTTAATTCGCGGTCGAAAAATGATTGTTTTTGTGAATTCTCAAATTAATTTTGTTCATTAGTTTCAAATTTGAATGTAACGCAAACCTCCACTTTTTCGATTTTAATCAATACAAGTTGATGATATTGCGCAGAATATAAGTGAAATAACGGTAAAATAGAACATGGCATTCAAAGAAGAGAGAATGAAGAGAATAACGAGCATAAGAAGAAAATACTTCGACTACATAGCGCTAAAATTGATAAACGCTATGCCAACAATTCTCTGAAATAGGGTAATCCGACCAGTGAATAAATGCTGTCCATAAGAGAACGTGCCTAAAAAACGTGCCTTATCTTACTTGTGATGACAAAACATATGAAGACATTATAGACAATTACGTAATAGTGTCTACAAAAGAGGCACTTATTTCAAACGAATTATCTTGCAAAATAAAATTACAAAAGTCGAGAAAGTACTGAACATTTACTTGAAAGGAACAAAAGACAAATGAAAAGAATGTCATTATAGTATATAATCCATATAATGTTGAGAAGTAACATTACTCTAGAATTTTGGAAAAATCGATTTTTTTTTGCTGAAACGATACTTGAGGTTCATAAAAACAATATGTAGTTAGTTCTACTGTGAAGAATCAATTTCAAAACGTTCAATTATCGATTTGCTCATTATATCGGTGCGCACTTTCAGCGTGATCATGAAATTTTAATCACGTTATTCTCGAAACTACTGTTTTCAAACTGGCAGGCGGATTACTTAAACACCGTTGCATCAATCGGTTTGTAATTTAGACAATAGCTTTACGATTACATTCTCTGTAGAACTAACCGCTTAACTAATTAAAATTAATTAATCAAGCAATCACACTCGACGAAATTCATCGTGAAAAAATTTTCAAAGAATTCCGAAACGATAATTTTTTCACGATAAATTTCGTCGAGTGTGACTGCTTGATTAATTAATTTCAATTAGTTAAGCAGTTACAGTCGATATTTGTAAAGATTCGCATTTATGAAATTTGAATTGGGCTTCGATTTCGCGCGCTTTGAATACAGCGATCACTGTTTCGGATCCGAGGTGTGTTTCGCAAAAACTCCATCATTAAAAACAATTGACCGAGAATAGTAATGCTAATCGTGAATAGTTGAATTTGTGAGAAATTTTGTCCAGCAATTTGGAAACGTAGTTGTCGCAACCAAACAATTCTCTCCGTGTATCTTACATACTTTTTTTTTCTTTTCAATGCATAAAGTTTTTTGTATCATCTCGGTGAAATGGTGAAATGAAGGTGGACATGCTTAAGTGCATTTGAAATACCCGGCAGCATGCCACCGGTGATTCCTGCATTGAGATACCCTTATCAATTAATCATGAAGGAAATTGGGTCACTAATGCAATGGAGAAGCGAGACCCGGTGGTCAAACTCGTATTCATCGTGTTACCAGTTCGCTTTTCTCCTTCGTCCCGTTCCGTCGGTCCTGATAATTTATTTATTCACTGTTTATCGGTTGACTTTAGTCTGCTGGGAAATCGTAGCAGAGGGAACTCGCGTTGGCGAGAATCGCACGATCGCTGGAAGCCCACGTACAAATTCTGGTCTCTCAGCGTTACGATAGAGGATCGCTGTTGGGTGCAGCTCTGGAGTTCATGCCCACGCTCTCTTGAGATTCAACGGAAGCTCTCAATAGCCCCGTCAAAAAATCTGAATTCTAAATGGAAAGGCACTTTTATCGCTCGTGTTCACCAGACGTTTGCCTCTTTTCACTTTTCAATATTCATCGAACCGATCGCAATGCGATTTCTTATTTCATCGCGTGTTTTCATTCCATCTTGATTTTATATTCAAGTGAAGACACATTTGCTGGAATAACGCCTAGAGAAATCGGATTGATCGGTTGGCTTCAATTGGATAAAAACTTGTCCGAATAAAATAGTGTTTGAATTAAAGAAATTATATTACACTTGGAGAAATAAATTTGTTTGATAGTCGTTCATTGAAGTGAGAGTTTTATAGGATTCGCATTTCGCTCAAAAATTTTTAGGCTGTAATTCAAATAAATTTTGTGAGAGTGAAGTCCGGAATCTATTTGGCACCTTATGATAATTAATAAAAATTCATTCCATTGGAATCGCTCGATCGATTGTCACCAAAGTTGACATCAATCATACATCGAAGAAGAAACATTTAAATATTAAATTGCATCCTCGTATCTTGTAATTTTTGTGAGTGAGAGAGTACAAAAAGAGATATTTTAAATATGCAAAAGTGTCATGAAATTTCAGTCGAATGCCGATTTAAGGCCTAATTCAATTATTAAATGCAAATGGCATACATATTTGATTTTATTGTGATTTATGCATTGCATGTTGTATTTGATGCGCCGTAAATTGTATTTCATGCATTATGAATTGCATTTGATGCAAATCCACTCATTCATCTTTTTTGGTGTCAAGTAATCTCATTGGACCCATTTCTCTGGTCCTCCTATGACGTCAACGACTCCATGAACACACAAACGAATAGTGAAGGGTTGAAGGCAGACAGCATTGATTTTTCTTCCCTGACGTTGAATTCACGCTGCTAATGGGGAAGCGAGGGGTTCAACGAAGTCCGAGGGGACCACAGACACCATGTACCCCTTATTCTGTGGTAGAATGCACGTTTTTTTCCGTCACTGGTATATCGATTACTCTCACTCGTCCCATCCACTTTTCGACGCCGTGTTTGCTTGCAAACCACTGCACCAAACGACTGAATGCATCACCGGCTTCTCATGCATTTCCTTAAAAGTCCACTCGTTAAAATGTCCTCTACAATAATCTTATACGGTAGCCGGAGTTTCTAAGCGACGTTGGCACTAACGTTCCAACTCTAAGTGCATTTCCGTATAAGCGGGAAGAAAGGAATTCGACGGTGCATGTTGCAAAGTGTTGATTCGTAGCTTGTGGAAAAACATGTCTGTCAGCGGCGCGTCATCTGCCAAATGGTTTGCAGGATGCAGACGGTATTTTACTTAGTTCATAAGCTACTAACTAAAGTTCCTCTTATGGATAGTGTCCATTCACTGGTTCCCGTCTATCCAGTGGCTCATTCATCCTATATGTTTTTCTGTGAATTATTAAGGATACGTACAGTCCTGCCAAAAGCGAGTTTCAGAAACAATTTCGATCACTTCCCGATGGGATAAAAATCGAAAAAAAATAATGCATATAAAACGTGCTAAAGAGATTGATTTCGCATAATCATAATCCCAAAATGTTATTAACAAATTGGTGAAAAAAACAATTGTTCAACAAACAATCAGTGAACCTAACTTTTTTTCTAATGAAAATCATATGTTTATTTATTTGAATGCATACGAATTTTTTCAGATTTTTAAATTTATTTTGATTTTGATTTTTTTCATTTTCAAAAATGTGCGCGAAATAACGAATTTTGGATATGTGTTTGGCATAAAATCATCTACTACCTCCAAGATTTTTTTTGCAAAACGCATATCCAAAATTTGTTATATTCTGCGCATTTTTCAAAATCAAAAAAATCTAAATCTAAATAAAGAAAAAAATCTGAAAAAATTCGTATGCATTCAAATAAATTAACATATAATTTTCATTACAAAAAAAATTTAGTTTGACTGATTGTTTGTTGAGCAATTGTTTTTTTCACCAATTTGTTAATAACATTTTCGTATCTTTCAGCATGTTTCATATGCATTATTTTTTTCCGATTTTTATCCCATCGGGATGTGATCGACATTGTCTCTGAAACTCACTTTTGGCGGGACTGTACGTATCATACATCCTTAAAATAGGAGTATATGCGAATTTTTAGTCACAGACATTAATATACTTTCGCTTTCACGTAATAAGGGAAACTTTGTTTTCGGGGAATTTTTGTTTTTTTTTCAGATTTTCATTTTGGGATGCTCTAAAACGTCGAGAAAAGTGATTTGTGCGAAATGTTTGTATGTGTGTATGTGTGCGTGGATGTTTGGATGTTAGCACGTCTCCGTATTTTTTAATATATCGGGCTGAAATTTGATAAAAAAGTAAATTGAGCGTAGACAAAGTCTAGATTCAAATTGGGCGCAAACCCGTCGAGAGGTTGAACAATTATGACAATTTAAAATTATTTCTAAAATAACTTATCACGCTCTAACTTTCTTCGAATTTTCTTACTTTTTTTAAAATTTTTTAATGAATAAAACGGTATATCAAGTTTAATTGTAAGTCTGATGTAAAATTAATAAACGGTACATTAAATACGTCAGAAATTTCATATTTAATATGAATGTAATTTACCGGCACTGGTGATTGTGCGGTTGGTATACGGTTTCGGCGTTCTCACGAACTAAGCAGCATATTTTGCGACAATAACTTGGATGGGTGACCGCTCAACTGTGCACATTATGAAAATTTAATATACCGGCTTATGCATATAAACTTCCGGTAAATGTATCATAATTTCCAGAATATTTCTCACACTGTTTAAACTGTTGAAGCTTATTCTTAGAGATAATTACAAATTTTATGGCATGCAAGAATTTTTGGTTTCCAAATTTCACATTTGTAAGAGGACCATTATATTAGCTTAGAATTACATTTTTATGGTATGCGAGAACTTTTGTTCTTTCAAAATGTGACGATAGAAAAGTGGGAATATTATAGTCTTTGAATACAGGTAACTTAGAAAATTGAATCGTGGGTATTTTTTTATCAGCGGGGACCCTAATAATAGTCATGAATGAGCTCGGAAATACTATTGGAATAAGAGAAATTAATTACGCTACATCTAATTCAGTCTTGCATTCATGAAAGAATGTTCTCTGTTCATTGTCAGTTTCATACAGATTACAGATATCAGACCCTTTCCAATTCTACAATATGAATGAATTTCAAATTATTCAAAATAAATGAATACAATGAATGAAATAAATAGAAATTAATCGAAAGAATAAAATGAATGAACTTAATGAAATTAATGAAATTAATTAAAAGAATAAAATGAATGAAATTAATAGAAATTAATTTAATCAATTAAACGCATGTGAGATATTTGAAAAAATTATAAAAATAAGATTGATAGTTAGGTAGATTTTATTTTCATTGATTTCAACGAAATATTTTTTTGATTTCAATGAAATAGTGCACCTGAATTTTAAAGGGAACATTTCATTACCTGTAAAGGAACATTTACTTGGTGAGCATGTCACAAAGAAACAATTTCATTGTTTCAAGAAAAGTTTTAATTGATTCAAAGAAACAGTCTCCTTGACTGTGCTGAGAAGTTTCTCGTCCAATGTTAAACACCTATAGAGCTGTTCCTCTTGCACCTAACCTTACTTTTATTTTCCGGTTCTCCCGAACAAACGGCTTCGAGTTTTAAGAAGCCCGTACTTCAGCCCATTTATTTCGTAGTTGTGAACGTTCTCCCTAAATTTGATCTTTATCTGCTGAGTGGTTTAGGAAAATAGAGCTCTCCAAATTCTAAGCTGAGGAAGTGCCGCTGTCTCTTTATTGAAATCAATGAAAAGAACAGATGCGATTTCTTCGATTTAATGTCACTACTTTTCATTGAGTTTAAGATCATTCAATAATGATATTTATACCACAGTGTGCGTGAAGTGCCTACTTCACGCACACTTCGCTTCGCTTGCGTGCGTGAAACAGGCACTTCTCGCACTAGTGGTATATAGTTGTATACGATACTCGTGCGAGAAACTTTTTCTGATCTCGTGTGATTACAACACTCGCCTTCAGCTCGTGCTGCAAACTCACACTCGTCGCGAAAAAGTTTCATCGCACTAGTATCGTAATGTACTATAGTGACGCTGCGAGAGACGAGAACAACGAGACGAGACGAGAAAATTAAGTCGAGAGACGAGACGACACGAGAAGAGAGAACTATGTTTGTCTCATCGTTCGACTCGAGACAAAACGAGAGAGTTAAGGCAAGAATATCGAGAATCTCGATATGACGACAGAATAAACCGCAAAATTTTTTTGCGAACTGAAAAATTTTCTCAATGATTTTAGTTCACTGAATAAATAGAAACAAATAGGGGTGCGCATAATAAATTTTTTTTTTTCAACAACATTCATTTCTCACAGCTTCTTAGCACTTATTTCAGCCTTCCGTACACATGTACTAACAATTGCCAGCAATAAATAGTACGTTGCGTATTGCGCTAAATATAATCACGCAATATAAACATCACACTGTTTCTTCGACTAGCAACGACTAGGCTTAGGCGCAATTAATAAATGCGATGCAGTCTCAGTACAAACTACCGATAGCTAAGAAAACATTGGGGAAAAAATGTACTTTTCTTCGTTCATAACAGTACGAAGAGTAACAAACAAATGAACGATCGATAAAACAAGTGCGGTTGACAAAAATAAATCTCGATAGATTCAAATCGAGCGCGCGCATTGCAGGTGCAGTTTGATTGTACATGAAGTCGCGCGGTAAACGCAACGAAGGTTATTATTATTAAAAACTCCAATTTGGAAGAATGATAAAATGCTCGTGTTACAGAGAATATTTCGAGACGAGAGAAAAATTCTCTCTCGACTTTGAAGTCGAGACAATACACATATTTGGTTCGTATTTGTCGAGACAAGACGAGAGAAAAACCAATTCTCGTCTCGTCTCGTCTTGCAGCATCACTAAATGAGATAGTATTGAAACTCAAAGTATTTTTTTTTTTTTATTGGCGAAGATTGCCGCGAATCAATGAAATCTTTTCTCTCGGTGTGTGAAAAAGACAGAAACAGTCGAGATAGATTAAATACTGCGAGAAACCAAACGTGCCCCATGGACTCTCGTCCACTGTCGGCGTTTGTTCGTGTCACTTGCCGATTGTACGGTAAACAGGGCAATGATTGGCAGTTCAGACTTCGTTCCATCGCTATCCGATGACATACCGTGTCTCTTTCCACTCAGCTACACTTTCATTGCTCCTTCAATATATGGGCCAATGACTGTACCCTCTGACTTTTCACCGTAGAGTTGTATATAAACTTTGGGAAGCCAGACAACGCGGCTCTTCGATCTTTGCTTCCTTCGTGTGGCGCGTACCCGGCGTTTGTTTTTTCATCACCTTCTCCACTCACTGTACCTCATACGAACATCCCTCTTTGGCGACGTTTCGTGCCAAAGGCCGGATATTATGCTTACAATTTTCTTCTGCACTTGAAAATTGTTTACGACATATACCTAAATAACTCTCTGGATACTTTCAGAACTTTAAGGGGTTAAATCTGGTCAGGCGACTAAAAAAAGCGCCCTGTGATTTTTTTTTTTTTTTGGGAATCGTGACTATATGTTTCTACAGAAGTCTTGTATTTTGAAAAATTAAAATAAAATCATCTGTGGTAACATCTTCATTCCCATTCCAATAAAAATTCAGGGAACATTGTGAGGTTATAAACCAAGCTAACGCCAGCTGTTGACCCATGACAAAAGCATAGACATAAGTGCTCGAGACATTACAATACTAAACATTACATTACGATAAATATTTTGAATATAAATCCAAAATAATATTATTAAAAGAACGAGTGAATTGAACATTATTTCGAATCGACAGCAGAGGAAATCAGAAAATAAGTGAATTTGAAGAACAAATTTGATTTAACGTGTATTTTGCTAAATAATTTTGCTAAATTGATAACGTATATTTTGCTAAATAATTTTCTTTATATGTGCAGGTACTGTTAATGTTGTTTAGTATTGAATTTGATCGGAATCGGAAAAGCGGTTCGGATTTTATGAGGGTTTGAAATTGTCGAAAAATTCACGTTTTTACTCTCACTTCGACAAAACATGGGATCACGAACCTCAATTTCATACATGAAATCGGTACTATTTACTGATCCTTAGTATATATTTTCGTCATAATCTGCAATGTGGTTTAAATTTCCCAGGATTCCAACTTTCAGAAAACATTATGTTATTGCATTAACTTCAACATAACATAAGAGAGTGAACTTAAATTTTATGCATGATATCAATAGTATTCAACAATAATAGGTACACAGTCTCGTCATAATTTGTTATAGGGTTGGAATATTTCAGATAACAAACTTTGATAAAAAATTAAGCTGCAAAGTTAAACTTTGCAAATTGCTTCCTCATTATTTTTTTCTTTTACAAAGCTTCCTTTATGAGGAAGTCAAAATCAATTAACATACTTTTTCATAGGGTTACCTTTGTAAAAAAAAAAAACCCAAAAATAATGAGGAAACAATTTGCACAGTTCAACTTTACAGCTTTTTAAAAATAATGTTCCAACAAAAAAATTATATTTCTGAGTTTCCCTAAACCGATTTTCTGGAAAATTGAATTCGGACATTCGTAAAAGTCGGAGACACGGAAAAAAGGCTTAGTTGAAACAACCAAGCGCTTGGTTATATATGCTGCAGCCGATTTAATGGTTAGACCAATGAAATTGTTAGTCATGTCAACCAAGTTATTGATTAGATTACAATGAGCTTGGTGGCGCTGTCCAATAACTTGGTTGTCCTAACCAATTATTCGGCTGGCGTATATATATAACCAAGCGCTTGGTTGTTCTAACCAAGTATTTTTTTCTGTGCAGCAAAGTATAAACACGAACGCGTAATCCCATGACACGTCGATGCTCCGAAAAAGGCGAGGCGGCAAGAGAACCGCACGCTGACGCGGTTTTCTTTGCGGCGTATTTTCTCCCATACTATGGGGCATGTCCCATACCGTGCGCACTGTACTTACAACACCGGTACTACATACATTCTACACGTAAGCCTGTTCCTGTCGTACAACCTACCGACCTACTCCGTAGGTTGAAACCGTGCGCTCAACGACGGTCTCAGACCGAGGGAATCGTCAACACTTCAGACGTTTCCGAGATTCCTCGCAGCTCTCGGCAGATTTATCGCGAAAGCGCTGAGTAGCTGCGCACCAACTTTGTCCACTGTTCGTTTTTTTCGTTCATTTCTCTTCTTTCTATCTTATAGTAGAAGCTAGTATTACCATTTGCTGGGGAAAAGTAGAGTTGTTCATTTTCCCTGGTATTGGAAAAATTCTGAAAAGAATTGAGGCATTCGTTTCTTTCTTTATTTCAGAGGCATTGATAATATGTTCCTATTTTTAAGGTGGACGATTCAGTCAAAGAAGTTCATATTTAGTGTAAGGAAAACTCGCCGCCTCATCGAAGAAAAAATTTGCAGTAACCCCGTCGCTTCAGGATTAAGCAGTACGATTTTATTGTAAATAGAGCAATTAATTGGGTGAACCGCTGGTAATTCTCTTCGCTGTTAGTTAAATAGGGCAATTTTTCTTAGCAAGATCCTTCAAAAGATCCATGTCGTAAAATCCAGAATCACCATTGGTACTTTCTACCTATAACTATGCTCTAAGGACCTTAAAAAAATCGCTTCGCTTATCTCATGTGTAGTGTAACTGCGAAGAGAACGAGACCTAGCCAAGGTCAATCCTTGGAGCAATGTTTTCTGGATCATGCACAGAGTGTAAAACTCATGAACCTGGTTTCGAAGTAACAGGTTCACCCAATTGATTGCTCCATCTACAATACTAGCAAACATGTGCTTGTTTTGCTCACACTTTTTTCCTTTCATTCATCTCATCTTATGGCGGAACATAAAATTTGCGTGTTTATACCATTCGTTAGATAAAAACGTGAGTCTATTTCTGCTTCAGTGTTTCAATATAATCGACTTTCGATGTGCAATGTCTTTTTTTTACGAAGAAAAATGGAAGAACGAAAAGAAAATCTATTTTTGGAAGAAAAATATATTTTATTTCACAACTGCGAAAGAACCAGCAATTCAAAAAGCGCGCCACAAATGAGCCTGCATCGATTATAACATCCTGAAGTTGGCTTTATATCAAAGCCATCGACGACCAATCAGAATGCTAGAAAAGTGGCTTCAGTCTTCGATACTTCGACTTTCGATGTGCCATGTCTTATTTAAGAGAGGAAAGTTTATCGGCAGGACTAAGGAAGGAAAATACTTCAAAGTTTGTTTTTAGCAGGCGGGTGGAGGTTATTCTTGTAATGAAAATGAACTTTTTTTACTGACTCGTTCCCCGTAATGAGAAATTACGTAGAAAAAAAAACGCAAAGTTTGTATAACGAAAATCTCAGTCTCAGCACGACTTGCTGAGATTTAACGGATCGTCCATTATCACGGTCGTGTAATTGTATACGACGATAATCGCGTCTTCAAGGTGCTCTTTCCTGAGTTGTAAAGCTTGTAGAGAGACAGTATCTAAGGCGATTAAAGTCGCTTTTACAACCTGACCTCTCAGTGCTGGACGGAGATATAGTAAAATGTAGATTGAAATACTATAAGAAATACTATAGTGCAATTCAATTTTCGCATGAAAATAGAAGATACATTTTTATGGATTTTTATATGTAAAAATATTCGCAATGCATTTTTCTACTCACTAAGAAAGTAATTGAAATATAATATATATAGTTGTATTTATTTGCAATAATTGAAAATTCGTTAAAATTCTAAGCTTACAAATTTTTTGCTTTTTATTGAAATTCCATTAAAATAGTGAATCGTATAACCATATCTAATTCAATCATTCGGAAGGGTTTCACTTTCTGTGAGTGACGACCTTCAACTCGAGTATTAGAAAGTATCTTTTTCATAAATGCCCGTAATAATAGGTACCTTTGACTTCTAAAGTCGCTTGGATTGTAATTACATATTTCTTAACTCTCCGATTACAATGATCAAGGTCTTTTTCTTAATGAAAATATTTTAATTATTGTAATCAATATCGATTTTTCTTGTTTAATTATCTGTATGTTGGTAATACATTTTCCCTTCTGAAAAGTGATGCTTACGATAATCGAAAAAATAGGTTCAAGTTGTTACAGGGTTATAAGTTTTGAAAATTAATTTTGGAATAATATTGTTGATTGATCTAATAGTTAATATTTTGCAACACTTATGCACTAAGCGATTTTCGATGTAGGGGAAATTGGACTTGGAATCAATTATTCCCTGAGTTCTTAATACAGAAGGTTTTTTCACACAATGCAAAAGCATAGGTTTAAATGCAAGATTTTTTGAAAGGAAGGCTATGCAGAATTATTTTTCTTCTGCCTTTTTTAGGTGACCAGGTTTACTTAAGGTGACCCCGTTACCTGAAAAAAGTCATTACAAAAAATTCTTTATACCACAGTGTGCCTGAAGTAGGTACTTCACGCACACTTCGCTTCGCTTGCGTGCGTGAAACAGGCACTTTCCGCACTAGTGGCATAAAATTGTATACGATACTGCGAGAAACTTTTTCTGATCTCTTGTGATTACAACACTCGCCTTCAGCTCGTGCTGCAAACTCACACTCGTCGCGAAAAAGTTTTATCGCACTAGTATCGTAATGTACTATTAAATGATACCCTTCTTTTGAAAAATGTTACATATAAACCTCATCAAGTACATAACACGCATTATGAAACTGCAATTTTGTAGAGAATTTCTTGTACAGTTCACAAGAACGTTGCGAGGTAAAAAAAAAACATTTTTAACCTCGCAAATATAAAAATAACAAACTTTAGTATTCGTTGATTTATTTCATCTGTCGAAGAGTGAATTCTGGATTCAATATAGCGATTTTCAATACACTAAAAATTAGATGTACTGTAATCAATCGTACCATTATTTTTTCATAGAGTAACATTTATCTACACAATTAAAATCATAGTTTGGTCATAAAGGCATGAAATAAAAATTTCTATATTTCATCCAGAATGCACTCTTCGACTGATAAAATAAGACATTAAATATTAAAATTTATTCACCGGTTTCGTCTGAAAACTACAAGTGAACAATTTTACTTTTTACCTGAAACACCTTCACATGATTCTAGTGCACAACATTTGTTAAAAGTCGCGTGTCATCTACAGATTTTTTTCTGCCTGTCATATTTTATATTGTATATTTTTTCTTAGACTTTTTTTTTTAGATAACTGGCTTACCTCAAATGAACCGTATTTTTTAATCACCCTCAAAAATAGCAACATTAAAAAAAACAGTTGAACGGTAATTGTGACGACTCTAATGTTAGCGCTTATCTCAGACAACTATGTCGATCTGTCTCGGCACGTTACTCGTGTTAAATACAGCCAAGTGCACAGAGTCTGTGAATTGCATTGCACACATCCTCGATGCAATAGCGTACAAAAGTATGTGTGTCGTACCTATGCACTCAGTACGCATGAAGCACATTGTCGTGGGCAGTGTCCGTGGCCGGGATTCGTGCTGAACCGTCGCGTACAGAATATAGTACTCGTAAAAGCGTTATACCATAGTCTCAACGGTATAACACCGTGTCCGCGTAACTTCTGATAATTATCGTTACGCAGAATTACCTTGGCTGACTTCAAGTACCTCGAATACTTATCTATCTTTCTTTCTTTCTTTCTTTCTTTCTTTCTTGCTTTCTTTCCTTTTCTCTTTGACTCCAGGTCACTCTCAGAGATCTCCTCGAAAGTAAGAATACACCGAGAGAAAAAGTTTCCTTGATTCGAAGAAATAGGTGGATTGAATTTTTTTTCTTTGATTTAAAAGAATGTTTACTTGTTTTTAATGAAATATTGTCTTTGAATATCAAAAAGAACATTTCATTAGCTTTAAAGAAACATTTGCTTGAGAAGCGTCATCGAAGACGTCATCGAAATTCCTCGAATACTGATCTGTCTTTCTTTTTCTCTCTCTTTGTTTTCAGATCACTCTTTGAGATCTCCTCGAAAGTAAGAATACTATCGAGTTTATATGCCTAGATATAACTTTTCAGTGAGAAATATTCACCACATTTACCCTTTTTCTTTTTATGAAAACTGGACGTTAAGACGATTATACCTCACAAAATTCGTCAATTTTTCCCCCATAAATGTACATAGAAAAAAGTTTCTTTGCATAAACTGCACTCTCGCAAAACTAAACGAAAAACTCACAAATTTCGCAACACTAAGCCAAGTCACACTTTTGTCAAATATTTAAAAATCAGCATGTTCGTTAAAAATATATTTAAGACCCTTTTGCTTAAATCTCTTTTTCTTTTCGTGCCATGAAACTTAAATTCCGATGGATAACACCACCGAAAAATCCCATAGTCTGAACGGTATGCACTGAGAGAATAATCTGGTAATGTGAAAAATAATATAGAAAAATGCCATAGTCTGAACGATATGCACTAAGAGAAAAATCTGGTAATTTTGAAAATAATATAGTTGGACTGACGATAATCTTACTATAAACTATAATTCCGGAACAGGAGGAACGTCTATATTTTATGGTTATAGCAAATATAAGAAAATAGTACGATCAACCACTAATATAATTCCCAGGAAGAACGTCTATATTTTATGGTTATAGCAATTATTAAAATGATAATAGTTTCAAAAACTATTCTAATAATTTCAAATATGCCGTTATGTTGCATATACGATTTCAACGTTTGTTTCCAATAACCTTGCAAGTATCGTTTATTGAACCATATTATCATCGCTTCAACCATAAAACATTGCAAGCCTTCCTGTATTCGTTTTACCATATGAAATCGTTAATTAAACGATATGCTTTTCTCTCAGTGTGACATCGTCCCGAGTAAGTTTTGGTAATTATCGTTACGTAAAATTACCTCTCTTTGGTTTTAGGTCATTCTCTGAGATTTCCTCGAAAGTAAGAATACTATCAAGTGCAGGTGTGCCTATATATATAGGTACGGAATTGTCTTCGAGTAGGAAAATGAGCTTCCTGTTCACACTTCTCGCAATCCTAGCGGTGGACTCATGCGCCCTCGATTCGAACTTATAAATATAACTCTCCGTGCTAGAAAGTCGATTTGAGAAGACCCCTGGGTACGCTTACACACTTGGTACGCGAGGAAATTTCGATGGTATGAAAGCACAGATAACGTGCTAGCAATCGCACACAATCGATTTATCCAAGAAGGAGATCATCGCTATTTGCTTTCACGAATCTATATGGAATGAAAAGCTGTTGGAAACAATCAAGTTTTCTAGAATACGACCATCATCTTCTTAATCGTAACCAGTAATTTGGTTGAAGTAACCAATAACTTTGATATTAGAATTTAAGGCTTCCGGATATGGTTTTGTTTGCGGAAACGTTACAGTTCACATCATCAGGGCTACACTGTAAAATCCCATC
Source organism: Tromatobia lineatoria (assembly GCA_949699805.1). Lineage (NCBI taxonomy): Eukaryota > Metazoa > Arthropoda > Insecta > Hymenoptera > Ichneumonidae > Tromatobia > Tromatobia lineatoria. The sequence continues at coordinate 7,140,025 of OX453048.1, forward strand.
AACTTCCTCTAGGCAGAAGTTGATACATGTGATATTCCAAATGAAGCTTAATTTATTCCAACGTGATTTATCATTGAAGTAATGAAGAGTGCGAATGGTATATTAGTGCAGCGGGTCGATGACTGAGATTCTCCACGAAATTCAACACTGGGTTTTTAATGTAAAAATATCTGTAGCGAGGTATGTTCAGAAAAATATCCTCACGAAAATGTTACGATCTTTTATTTAAAAAAAGTAAATTTGGACCAAGTACAATTAGTAAAAGTTACATTCCTACCAGAAAAAATTGCATTTAGGCAAAACGTCCTCAAAAATCGTTACGGGCCTTCAGAAAAAAGTGATTTAAGATCAAACATTTATGATCGAAGAAAAAATGCATATTTACGTAATGCCCAAAAAAGCGTTACGGCCCTTCGGGAAAAAACTGTATGTTCAACAAATATCCTTAAAAAAGGTGACGGCTCCTCGAAGGAAAAAGTGAATTTAGATTAAATGCTTTCAAAAAAGCGTTACGGCCCTTTGACAAAAAGACAAAGTGTCGTCAAATAACCTTAAAAAAATGTATCAAAATAAAACCTCGACACTGAACTACTAACAATATTTTCACATAATATTTTCGTGCATACACTCAAAATGTCCTCACTTCTATTTTCCCCCGCAGTTCGTTTACATTCGTCCTGACAAACTCGTTATTTTAATCAAGAAAAAGTGATAACCAGCGGACAATTAATCAATTTCTACAATGTTATCCAACAATTATATTCTCCGCGGAAGAACAATAACAAAAACCCGTCTATAATTCTCGAAAAGCCAATTACAATTACAGTCCTCATTGTATAACCATAATGCGTACAACAAAGACTTCACACACTTAGAAGCCAGTTCCTGCTACAGCTAAAGGTCACAGAACCAAATAATGAAATTCATTGTTATTTCTTTTTCTATACAACCTATCCGCTTTAAACTTGGAGGAAGATCGAGCCATAGCGTGGGATCACGCGTCGAGATAACGATCGAGCACGATCACTCGAGCAAGACGCACTCCACCTCGATACAAAATTGTTTTAACGATCTCGGTCAAATTGCGTGCTGAAGGTTTCAGCGTGTGCGGGACATATCGTAACGCATAGCGTCTTCGTGGTCGTCTTCGGGTACGCGCGGTGCCGTAACAAGCCGGGCATTCGCCAAGCGATCGTGCGCGCCCGCGATGACAGCGATTCTTTTTATAGAATAAGTATTACACTCACTACTATACAACGACGTCTGCTACTCTGCCGTTTGGATGTACGTACATCATCGTTTATGAAGCAGCCAGACGTATACATGCATACGGCGCATATATATATATATATGTAAAATAACTGGGGAGACTTCATTGTGCACTGCCGACGAAGAAGCGCATTACCGACTTTGATTGCGCATAACGACTCGTCGATTCATTCATGCGCGAGCGAGAGAATCGTTTGCGTTGACTATATGTGCAGTGTGCAGCGATTCTCTCTCTTGGATAGACATAAAGAGGCGCCGTCATCGGTAACTATAAACGGTAACGAACGAGATGAAGAAGATGAAGAAGATGGAGAATGAAACGCAGAATGGATGAACTGGTCGTCTTACATTTGATTGCACGTAATAATATATTAAGTGCATAAGTAGTGTTGTGACAGGACGATTCTCTCGAATTTATTTATTACACAGGAATTTTTTTGTTGTTGCTTCTTTGACGGTAATTGTATGAATTACGTGACATGCAATATGGAGTTGTAAAATCTTTCGAAATAGAAGTTTATGGTGAATTCTTTTTATAACTATTATTTTGGAATGATAGTATTTAGTGATTGTGAAAGGATGTTTAAGCTTTTGAATAATTGTGGGGGGAAATAATTTGCAATATATATTCGTGAAAAATTGTGAGGGAAAATCAATCTATAGCGTTGCATTTATTTTTCAATGCCTGTGGTATATATGTCCCTATTTTTTTTATGGGACACATTCAACTGAAGAAAAGTAATTTTTTTAATGATATTCTTCTTTTAGAAAATGTTATATTTAAATCTTATTAAGTACATAACAAGCATTATAATTTTGCAATTTTGTAAAGAAGTACAGTACACAAAAATGGTCTGAGGTCAAAAGTACAGTTTTTTACTTGTCGTAGCATTTGGACTGAACCGGTGAACCAATTTTAGTGTTCGTTGTGTTATTTTATTCATCAAAGAATATATTCTTGATTGAATATAGAGATTCTAAATGCACTGAAAATTAGATTAACTGTAACCAATCGTTTAGTGATTTTCCTAATAGGGAAAGATTTATTCACATATTTAAAACCACAGATTCTTCATAACGACCTGAAATACAAATTTCTGTATTGAATCCAGAATGGTCAATTCGACAGATAAAATAAGCCATTGAACTCTCGAATATTTCACCGGTCTTGTTTGTAAGTTACGACAAATGATAGAAAGATGTAAAGTAGAATTTTGTACATCGCTTCCTCATTGATTTTCATGTTCCGCAAAGTCGCTTGTATATAGAAGTTGATTTATTTTATTTTTAGTTTCCGTTTTTTTTAGAGGAAGCTTTTCGAAACATAAAAATTATTGACGAAGCAATGTGCAAAGTTCTATGTGCATCTTTATTGAAATTTTTTAAAGTCCGAACCACTTTACCAGTCATCATTGAATTTGGTACGTAGCAGGGCTGAACGTCGTTTTTCCTGTGTAGAAAATCTCAGTCGGTTTCTTGACATTTTGCCTGAACGAAATTTTTTTTTAAGTTTCGAAATCTTATAAAAACTAAACCGCTTTATCAACGTGGCCCGAATGTAATTTCAAAAATCGCATAACTTTCTACAATTTTCATACGAAGTTTCAGCATGCTAGCTAAAAATTCGTTCTAGCCAGAGCGTTTACGTAATTTTTCCAAAATTTTAAAGTTCTTGTAAAAATTAAATGCTCTGCGAGAACTTAATAGAATGCATAAAAATTTAAGATGAGCCAATACTGGACATGTTGTTTCTATTTGAACTGAATTGACTAAATAGTTTACAAGTTATAGTTATATCAATTGTTTATCTTTCATCACGCATATACACACACACACAAAAACGTCCGGACAATTTGTCTAAATCACTTTATCCGACATTCCAAACCATGCTAATCGTTCTGACATGAAAATCTCGAGAAAAAAAATGTATAAAATCAAAACCTCCTTTATGAGGCAGCAAAATTTTTCTTTTTACCTCACACCGTTTTTATGTACTGTACTTTCTTACAAAATTGCAGAATTATAATGCTTGTTATATATTTTATAAGGTTTGAATGTAAGATTTAAAAAAAAACGTGTATTATTCACAGAATTGTATTCTCATCGATTGTTAAAAGTTGCTTTAGCCGTTTATATTCATATGTGTAAGGCGAAGTACCTTACACATATTTTATTCTCATCACTTTTCTCAGGTAACCGGACTCCCTTTAATAAAACTACTGTAAAAAAAATAGCATGTTAATAAAAAATGTATTTCAGACCCTATTTGCTTTAACTTGTTTTTTCTTTGTGGCAAGAGATATAAATATCGATGAGTAACACCGCCAAAAAATGTAATGCTTTTTTTAAGCCCTTGTACCTGAATCAGCTCAACGATGCAGCGAGTGTGTAATTGCTTGGCAAATAGCGGTTAGCGACGACATTTCGCATCGCCTCTCCCGCGACTTCTCACCTTTCGTATCTCTTTTCCTTCCAGAATTATGTTATTTTTTCCATTTACTGTCATTTCACGGCTGGAAGATTCTACACGTACACCCCGAGCTCACGTACCAATGCACTGATAGCACTTTTGCGGACTCGAAGTTTCGATGCATGGTGTGCGAACAGTTTCGAAGCGGTTTTTCGATTTTTCAAGTGGAACACTTTTCCATTTTGCTTCAAGGCGACAGGTACTTGTCGTACGTCGTGAGAGCGCTTTTCCGCTCTCCAGCGGCTGCCTAAGGCGTACGTAGGGCGGAGAAATTCACATATCAAACGATATGCTGGTGAAGGTTCCTCTCATTCACGTATACGAGCTGGGCATGTGTTTTTCTCCATTCTCTGCACGAAAAGAGGAAAGGGGCCAACTCTGAACTTTACACGAACTTCCGTGACCCGCTTTCCAGGTCTCGAAGCCTGCCAATTTTGGACGGGAAATTTGATAATCGTTGAGTATCGTTCCAAATAATCGGGGCTTCCGATAGTAATTTCGTTTTATTTTTGGAGGAGGGAGTTTAATCGAAATGGCTGATACACTGAGAGAAACGTAAACGTATATGGTTGAAGCAACAATTTTATACTTTGACCATACAATAAAAAAAAGCATATAATTCAACAAAATTGAAGCGTTCAAATAAACATTATGTACCACGAGCAAAATATTTTGTTGTCTGGGCAAAATCAAATACAGTACTTACAACATGATATTGAGTTGGTTAAATCAAATTCGGTTTATAATAATCAGATATTTTGTCAATTTGACATATATATTTATTTGAATAGAGTAACATTTTGTTGCTTTAATTACCTTATTTTTCAGAAAAATGTAAAAAAAGTTTTGTAACACGAAAATTATTTGTTGACCCAACTCAATTGGGCTTCAAATAGAAATTATCTAATGTCGAATTATCTGATGCTAGTAAAAAAACGTTGTGCTTCCATCGCAAAGTATATAAAAATGAAAGTTACTTAACAAAAATCCAAAGACACCAGTAAATGCCAATCCACACTCTAAACACACAGCTAAAAAATAGTCGAATTGAAAATCGTATGTTCAGTTAAATCATTAATATTCCTCATAGTATTTATTTCTATCATGTCCATGATTTAGATTTTTCCAAATAATACAAAATCATTTTGCAGGAACGACATTTTTAACTCCTGTTACCTTAATAAAATTTTTTCATTATTACATTTTAAAACCAACGAAAAGTTTTTGTAAATTAGCGAATATCCAAATATATATTTTTTCCAAACTTGAATTTTTTTTTTAATCGCACGAATTTTTTTCTTCAAAACTAGTGTTTTTCTTCAAAATAAATATCATAATTTTTTAACGTTTTTCTGTAATGGCTTCGGTTGAGATTTTGGCTGAGGTTTACTGAGTAAACAAAACCCGTCGAATGCACTGAATCATCTATTTGAGTTCTTTATAATTGACTCAAATAACTTGAAATGGGAAGCAACTGTACGAATGGATTAAGTAACGATGTATTTCGTTAAGTCAACTGTCGATTTTGTTGAGTCAGACGAGTCAGCACAATTGAAGCAATTACATTTTTCGTCGAGCAAATTAAATAACTGATTGTATGTACTCAATATATATATTTAAATCAATAGAACTATTCAAATAAAACTATATACATGTGGATCTGTTTCCATTGATGCAATTGTATTGATTAAAGTTATGCCTTACTTGAGCGGATTAAATGTTTAGTAGCAACGAAAAAGTATCGCCTTAAAAGTGGATTCAAGAATATAATTAAAAACAACGACTAAAGCTCCAATGAATTCACATTTTTATCTGCAGTAAATAAACAAATTCATTTACTTAGTCGCTTAAAAATAAATCTGGTATATATTTCATTTAAAAATGCATTCGACTAAAGTAATGAAATATTAACTGGGTTTAAATAAATACCATCCACATTAAAACAACTATTGTTTTGATCTAACGATAAATTTAGTTGGTAGAATTGACGATATAAAACGATATGATATGCATAAATATTTTGTCTCACGTTTTTTCATAAGACAGTTTCATTGAATCAACACAATATTTGGTGAAAAATATTGAATATTTTGCTGAGTCAATTAAATTTTGATTCTATTGAATGAAATGATTAATGAATTATTTAATTGGCTTAAGTAAATGGTTCACCCAAAAAGATCCAAATATATTATTTATTTGGCTGAATCCATTTTTCAATTAAATATTTCTCTCATTGTACAGCTTGAAATTTCATGAAACTTTATAAAATATATATACATTTCTCGTTTATATATTATGATCCCAACGTTTACCGTTTCTTCTCACGAATCTCACGAACCAGCCGCTGCAACTTTCGTGCACATTTCATCCCCTTTTTGTTCCCTCCTGTCTATTGTGAACTCTCGGGTACGATCTGGCCGACGGAAACCACCCCCGCTCTTCCGCCTTTCCTCGCTGTCCTCCCCCACGCTAGTACGAAAAAGTATACAAAGCTCTGTATGAAAAAAGTTGAAACCGCAATAACGGTGGTTTGTTCCACAAGGGTTGAACAACCAAAAGGAGAATGTGATGCTGGTGGCCGTTGGGAGTATTTCTCGTGATGTACCCATTCGTCGTTCACCCGTTCGTCGTTGACGTCGTACGGATCGATAATAATCGTGTGTCTCACTATCTTCCTCCTTTCTTCTTGACACAGCGAGCTCTCTTCAGCTTTTCTCACTCCCTGTCTCTCCTTCCATCGTTCCTTGACCTCGATCACACCTAAAACCTCTCACCTTTCCACAAATACACAATTTGAGCTTTAAAAAAACACTGTTAGTCTTTAGCTTCACGTGAGTCGCGGATTCTCACGGGAAAGTTGTTACCAGGAAATTATTCCCTCAACGTCAATTATCCTACCGAAAAGTAGCGCGTGTCTCTCTACGTACACAGAGTATACGTGCTACTGAGGCAGCAGTTATATCTGTTACACGTTTTACGCTTGGCTATACATAAACGCGTGTTGAAAGCTCATTAATTGGGTACGTGCGTGTAAAGTTTATACAAGTCAGTGACACGTACATTAGCTAAACGCATATAGATTTACCGTAGTCGTGCGGTACATCTCTACGGATATGATAATTTATTTTCAACGCTAACATATCATTCTCGATGTATTGTTGTTATTGCCTTATTGGATATTCACGAAACTAGTTTATAGTTATGGGGGTTATGCCGATATACGGTTATGCCGGTAATACGTTCACATTGCGCACAGCAGGATTTTATTTATTTATTAGAAATGATATCCCGAGGGAATATATACGGGTTAACCTTTCCTGGGAGTTCAGAATGTTTAATACATTTTTAATTAGATTGTTCACGTGGATATTGAAAAAAAAAGTGATGAATTTTCTGTTTCCTTCTACTGTACATTTTTTTTAAGATCAATATAATGGTATATAAAGCTCCGATGCATATACCGTATATTACACTGAAAGAAAAGCATATCGTTTATTTAACAATTTTACATGGTAAAACGAATATAGGAAGGCTTGCAATGTTTTATGGTTGAAGCGATGATAACATGGTTCAATAAACGATACTTGAAAGATTATTGGAAACAAACGTTGAAATCGTATATGCAACAAAACGGCATGTTTGAAACTATTAGAATAGTTTTTGAAACTATTATCATTTTGATGATTGCTACTATAATTATATTTGCTATAACCATGAAATATAGACGGCTCTCCTGGGAATTATATTAATGTTAGTCTCTTGTATATATATTTATAATATATTTTATTATATTTATAATATATATACAAGAGACTTATTAACAACAATATATATATAAAAAAATTAAAGAGGTCACATACTGAACACCGAGAGAAAAAATAAAAGTTTTCTGAAGAGGCACTGATCAGGGCGAAGCGTAAAAACCACGGAATAACTTGATTCATAAGCTGCCATTCGCCGAAGCATCTAACACAACCATGGAACGATTTTACGACACTACGGGGTTCTTTATTGTACCATCAACTTTCCTCACGTGAACTCTTCATAACTACGATCTGTTGATATTTAATTTTCTGGGGAATTAAAAAAAATCGTTTCATTCATGACTTCATAAAATATTGCCTAAATGAAAAGCTTGGGAAAGCTGCGCAAACAAACCATTTTACGACTCTAGGCTTTTCGCTCTTTCAGCACGAATGTACCTCACGTGACCTTTTTATAACTATCCGAACTGTTGATATTTAATCCTCTACGGTATCTAAAAAAAAAATCGTTTCATTCATGACTTCGTGAAATATTGCCTCCATGGAAAGCTTGTCTAGTTTGAAAGTTCTTACAATTCGCTGTACCTACGCAGCAGGTTTGAAAGACTGAATGGAAAATATTAAATTTTTCAGTTTAATTAAACTCGCATGGAGAGCCTCGAGGCGAGAAACGTGACGTGAATGGCTAAGCAAAAACGTTGTCAAAGGAAAATATCGAAGATGCGAATTATTTCAAAACCGGTGACGATGGGTTGTGAGTGCTGCACGCTCGATACTCGACGGGTTCTATAGGCGTCGCGACGCGCGTCTCAAGAGGCTCTCCACTGATTTATTTCGTTACGTAGACACTACACGGTGTATAGGAATAGTTTATCGAGAGGGCTAGTTATGAGGCGCTAGAGTATCAAGGGTGAAGAGTGGCACATGGCCGATAAGAATTCTTTGAACGTTTAATAGGCTCGACGATGGCAGAGTTCACTGTTGTGCGGGTCATAAAAGTGATTAATATTACTGCAGCGATAAGTGGTAACATTTTATTACTGATAAATTGATTCACGGCTATGGATATAATTAACCGTTTAACTGACAACCTATTATATTTGATAGATTGGAAGAATAGCTGTTTTTCAAACTCACCTTTTCAGTTTTAATCCCAAAATATAGGAGACATTTGACAAATGGTAAAATTCTATTAGATTTATTTTTTTTATATTTTAGGAAAGAATAACAAATTTACACGAAGAAATAATGAAAGAAAAAAAAAAATTACATGAAATGTTATTTTCCATTATTCTGAAGAGAAAAAGTGCCAAAACTTTGAAAAAAATAATTAGTCCAACGTTGAATGAATGTAGCTATGAGACGGGGTTAATTGTTAACCTTGTAACTAGCAACATAACAAATTTGCTATATTCAAATATTCTCTCATTTTTATCCAACATTTTTTGAAAATGTCGGTGAACTTCCTTTCGGAATAAATTTCGTATTCCTATTCTATCAAAGAAAAGCGCATTTTCATATGAAAATTCAAAGCCATTTTTCCAACGCTGCGATTTTTCCACTATTTTTCTAGTCGACTATTTACCTCAATTTGGTCGCACGCGTACTTCAATCGAATTTCAACCTTCTTGAACGTATAAGATCGAAGTTTATGAAATATCCAGTCTGTCTATATATTCATTAAATACTCGTGGAAAAGCAATTTATGCTGTATTGATTTATTGCATAACATTCGTAAGTCCTTTGACTAAGTCGTATCGATAGAACTACATTTAATTTCGAAACCGGTACGCAAAATACAAAATGCAATTGAACCGGCTACGAAATATTAGCTTTTTCCCATTTTATTAATATTCGTTTTTCTGTTTCGAAATTAAATCCGTACCAATTTATACTCGTCTAAAAAACATCTGGCGTTGAATGTAAAACAAATAATACCCCTAATGTTTAAAGGTTTTAAAGTGATTTTAATTGACATTTCATCTCATAGTTTCCAACTACTCGATTTACGACAATTAAACTGATAATTTTATTTTTCTCATGTTTCAGGCCAAACAACGTGCCTCCGTGAAATGGCTCCTCTCGAAGGCGTACAACAATCGTGTGCCAGACAACCTCCGGGAGCCTTATTACCGTGATCACGAAGTGAGTACGAATCATCGGTTCGATGATATTTCGCACCCAGCGAAAAAATGTATTAGATTCTAATTAAATTCAATTAAAATAGATAAATGATCTTATTCGTCTGAGAACCTACTAGTAAGAATACACGGAAAAAATTTCATTGATTCAATAAAACCTTGTTTTGCGGGCTGCCAAAAACAAGCGTTTTCAATTCAATTTCACTTCCAATTCCTACAATTTCATATGAGATTAAAACGATAACTTCAATACAGGCAAGAATTTTTTTATTATTTTAATGTTAAATCGGATTGTGAGAACAACAACTGGAGTTAATTTAAAAACATTGTTTTTGGCAGCCCGCAAACCGTGGTTTTATTGAATTGCTGATATTTTTTTTCCGTGTACTACGAAATAAATACGCATTTAAATAAAAATATATACTCAGGGCTGAAGGACTTCGGTCGATGGCTAATTGGCATCATCCTCATCAATATCAAATTGTTATTCGTCCCTAAAATTCTGTTTATTCCTCTGCGTGTATGTCAATAAATACAATTACTACTATTACCATATACTCATGGGGAATGTTTTTCAATGTATTTGGATGTATTTTTATTTAAATGCATGTCATTGAAGTTTGCATTGTTGGAATGCAACGACATTTTAAAAAAATCATATGAATGAATATGAGCTTCCTTTGAGGAGCGCCGTAATATACATAGTCTATTTGTTTCCAATGCTAGTAATCGAAGTTATTTCTATTTGTACCTTTTATGATAATCTGAGGTATTCAGAATTTTTCAAAATCTATTTCTTTGCATTCCAACAATACAAACCTCAGCATCATTTAAATGTGTATTCATTTGCGTAGTGCATCTACCGGCTGATTTTTCATATACTCACGGTATCTTTGATTCAAATTTCATAAATGTTTGATGTGAAGCAATATTCAACTCAAATATTTAATTTGATAACGTTTATTTGGTATCCGAATAAATTAGCTTGACTTATTACAACTAATATCATTAAGTAATGCCCGCAGATAAGAACTAATAATTATTTTTTACCTTAAATAAAAATGTTCTTCATCCAAATGAACAGAATTCTGATATCCAGTTTCAGTTGAAACTAATAAATCATTTCTCTGGGTGTTTTTCCATCTCGTAAATTTTTCGCATTTCTTTACTAACCACATTCTTTGTTTTTCTCCCAAGTTTTCTTCGCTCGGAGTCCGAAAGTATTGGTCTTTCCTTTCCGTGAAATACTTTTTTTGCAAGCTCCCGGAAAGACACATCCGGCATGGAGAGTTATCTAGGGGTGGAAGAGTTGTTTCACGACGACGTGGAGCTGTCCGAATGTCGGTTCTGTAGACCCTCTGCCTGACTGAGCGAAACTTTCGTGGAAGAAACTCTGTAGTCGAGTCTCTCGCTTATGCTTGTTTTGAGAAGCGAACATGTATTGCCGGTTTTAGTACTTTCACATGAGAAAAACCCTTTGCCTATCAATTCCCGGGTGATAAAATCGTCGAGTCTGTTCTCGGTATAAGTGAGGGTTACGTTTTTACGTTCGTTTTGGCATCAGCAGCTTGCGATGTCCCAAATTCAGATACTTCAGGGATAAGCAATATTCGAATAAAATTCCATTTAGAAAACGCGTCGGTCTGAATAACTATGAATGATTTTAAGGTAATTGTAGAAGTATTATATTTTTTTCAAATAACAAAAAGTGAATAAAATTCATTCATGTTGAGAAATCGTATTCTTGGGTACAGTTAAAAATTATTGACCGTTATTCAAATGGAAAAGTATTCTGGATAAATTTTCATTCGAATATTACCCATCTTTGCAGCGATTAACACTAGTCAAATCAATACTACATTGAATAAATATTTTAGAAATTTCTGGTGGTTCATATAATAGTTCCGAAGAATTAATCATGTAGCAGAAATTGTTCTTAATGTATGAGAATCTTCACAGCCGTAATTTTGAGAGAAAGTCGACTGGAATATGCATATGTCAGATCTGATGTTTTTCAGAGCATTTTCTTGAAAGAATAACCCATATAAGAGTTCATTTACGACGAGCAATGTCTCATTTTGATTATTGAAAGATTCTTGATCGATTGACGCTCCAGATTTTGTATCGTATTAATTGTTCAAAAGTTACAGTTGTTTATGTATCTAATTCAAGGATATGATAGAAAAAATCATCAAACGGTTGTATGTTTCAAAATACTTATATGATCAGAAAACTAGACAACGCATTGATTAAAGATTTTTCAATAACCAAAATGAAGCATTGCTCGTCATAATAGGACTATTATTATTGTTTATACATCAGAAGAAATCCTACGAAATAAACATGACATCGGATCTTTGGATATGTCAAATTTCTATCCGAAACACGGCTAGGATTGTACTTATATATTAAGAACAAATTTTGCTACGTGAGCAACTCGTCAAAACTATTCCTTAAATCACACTGAGAGAAAATTATGATATTAGTAACTATTCATCTTTAATTCGTGCAACAAATTTTTTTAACAGTTGGCACGACTATCAAATAGTTACACAGCTGTCAAATGGTTACTAAAACATTTGCACCGTAACCGTACCCAAAAATCGTTGCATGAACTAAAAATGAATAGTTGTCATATTTAACCGAACTATCACGATTTTTCTGCGCCAGGAATTGCAAGAACATATTTAAAAATGGACTACTGTGAAGTAGCGTAGCTGCCTCACAAGTTGTAGCTCTTCAACACATTTGCTCGTTCGCTTTCTTTGCTCACGGCGTTTATTTCGTTTAACCGAAGAATCTTGTTCGAATTTTCGTCGGAGGCTTAAAGTAGTATCTTTTCTCGCTTGCATTCCTCTCGCACACGGTACTCAGAGGGACTTTCTTTGATGGCACACTAGCATCGAGGAAGGCGGAGTCGCCTCGGGCTACTGGTTCATGTATAGTCTGTAATGCACGTGTGCACTTCTCGCACAGTCGATCTCTCGCAGGAAATCGAAGGTCACGTATTTCCCTACTCTTCGTGCACACAGTGCAAACGGGTCGTTCGTGATTCGGGTCAATTTGCAGCAAAGGCAGAAGCGACTCTTTCATACATACAGGAGAGTATTCCTGTAGTTCGTATGTGTAACGCCGAGGCTCGTTGGGCCGTTGATTCGGGCCAATTATGAACTACATTCGAGCCAAGCATTCGTATGCTTATATTACTCTTTGCCCCATAAAAGTTTCCAACGAAAAATCGCTCCAATTATTCAAACTGTCATCCATAACACGAGGCACTTTTGCAGTTGCAGACCATTGGTTTTTAACAATGATTGATTTTTGTACTGCGCCTTAAAGAAATAATCGATATTTCAAAAATAACTCGATGGTAATAAGCATTATCGTTACTGGGGGCATTGGCAGTTTAGCATTCTATTTTGGTCCTGTGTAAAGATGGTCTCAATTATTCCACAACATTCTTAAATTTTGCAAATACTATTAACAACATTATTTTAAAAACATCAACACATTAAAAAAAAAAATTGAACACTAGGACACGCTTTTTTTTTTAGATGTCGATTAAATTGCACTAATGGCCCCAAAAATTAGTTAAAAATATTTTATAACATATTTTAGTTATTTTAGCAAAAGGACATCTTGACACGTGATTCTATCAGCAAGCACAGATAGACATTTTTTAAAAGTTTAAATAAAATTCGCTCAAACAGAAAATATACATGTTTTCCAGGCTCTATGTAGGTATTTTCAACAACAAATTTGCTATTCGATTTTACTCAAAGTAAGAACCCTAATGAACGAATTACCTTTTTGACTCCAATTTATTACAATTTGATAAAACTACTGTGAAATTAATCAGTACGAAGTTCGCAACTAGTTTACATCTTACCAAGGAATAATAATAAAAAAATTGAAGATTGATTTGGTTTAAAATACGCTGCAATTTAAATCCTTGATCTTATCAACAATTGAACTGTCTTAGAAATACATTCTCCAATTGTTTATAAATTCATCACTCACGATACTCAGAGGAAACGTAATACTACAGTTAACTGTAAAGTCACAACCATTCATTTTTAGTCCCTGCAATTATTCCCATAGTTACAGTAATTATGAAATTAATTATGGTAACTATTTGGCAGTTACAGTAATTATGAAATTAATTATGGTAACTATTTGGCAGTTACAGTAACTGTTTGATAGTTGTGAATCTACTAAAAAATTGGTTTTACAAACTAAAAATAAATAGTTGTCATTTTATAGTTAGTAATACCATAATTCCTTTACAGTCGAAAAAGTAAATTGTATCCCGAGTCGCGACGCACGAACCAATATACAACACCATTTATAAGCAGCCGGTGATGCACATGTTGCACGCACGTGAAACCTCGCATGAAGATATAATGCACCGGTGGCAACTACTGATCTAATTAACCCAATCGAATTACTCGGAGTCGATCGCCGACATCTGGATGTGTATCAGGAGTCAGTCAAACGCAGTATCTAAGCCCGACGAAACCGTTAAAAATATTCTCGCTGTTGATTTAATCAAATATCTTGTGACAATGTGTCTAATCGACGATCTCTTCTTCATGAGAAGAGCAACGTGTACTCAGCTCTTGGAGCATTGGCCTCCGGTTAATTCCAATCAGGGAATTCACCTGGTCACGCTACAGCTCAAGGTGAACATTGCACATTCGTTGCTTTCCTTGTTTATTACACCGATGCTATTTCGCTACTTCCTCGTTGTCCAGTTCGATTCTCGAGTTTCCAAGCTCGCTGCGCAGGTTTCGTAGCACAGGAGAGAATTTTTTCTGCAATTCCACGCAGCATGCAACACGAGTCCAGAGCTAGCAGCAATAGTAGTGATTATCGTGGGTTTCGTTTCTTCTTGCACGGTGGAAAAGACCTCGAGAGCCTCTGGCTGCTCTCCAGGAGGTCGTTATTCCTCTGCTCCTCTTCTCCACCTGAGCAAACTAGAGTGGAGAGTGCCCGGCAACGTCGTCTCGCGTAATTGATCGTTTCACCCTCTACTACGTTTCTGTTTTCTTCTTTGGAGTATTCACTCTCAATCCTACTGTTTGTTACAACGAGGAATCAAGACATTCTTTGAGGAAAGGTTGTCAAAAAATTAATTATGACCTGTGTAATGTGCTCAAATTATGCGGGGTTTCATTTAAGGAAACCCAATCACCAAAAAAGTCAAATAATAAAAAATTATTTGGAAGATACCCTTTTTTCAAAATGTATCATATTTAAATCTCATTAAGTATATAACAGGCATTACCATTCTGCAATTTTGTAAATACGCACAGTTCATGAGAATTGTGTGAAGTCAAAAGTTAAACTTTACACTTCTCGTAGCTTTTAGAACAAACTGGGGAGTCGATTTTAGTCTTCAATGTCGTATTTTATCTGTCGAAGAGTGCATTCTCCATTGAACATAGCGATTCTGGATGCAGTGCAAATTAGATTTACTGTAAGAAATTTTTTAGTGATTTTTTCAATAGAGAAAGATTTATTCACACATTTAAAATCATAGCTACATCATATAGACCTAAAATCAAATTTCTACATTGTAAGAAATATTTGGGAAATTCAAATGCTATATTGTAATTTATACTCAACCCGTGTGATGTATTTATACTAAAGACGTGTATAAAATTGAATTTAACGTACGAAAGAAAATGAAAATTCAATGTACATACATGTGGTAAAATTAAGGTTATATTAAGAACGTGACTTTATTAACGAATTTAGGAGATTGTTTATTAACTAATACGACTTTCGTAATGAAGTGAGGAGAATGTGACATTAATTTTACGTTATACTCGTGTAGTAAATTTTTATACTCACTTCTGTAAATGAGCCTCCTGCAGTAATTTGACCTACATTTTTTTGACAGTGTATATTCAATTTAAAATGCACTCTCCAACAAATCAAATAAAACATCAAACACTAAATTTTGTTCATTGGTCGGTATAAAAGCTAGGGCAAGTGAAAATGTTCACTTTTTACCTTACACCATTCTGGTGCACTGTATGTCTCTACGAAATTGCAGAATTATAATTCTCGGCTTGTCTTTAATGGGGTTCTCATGTGAGAAGTGTACCATTTACAGAATTTTTTATCTTTCGAATTTTTCCAGGGGTCCCATTAAGATCAGGATATAATTATTTATCTACCACGCCTGAAATTTAATGTGGTGAATTAAGTCTTCGTATGGTAGAGTGATAACTAGGCGCTGAGATATTAGCATCTTGACATCTTATGAGGCCAATTACCTTACGCCCACTTATCTGAGTTGTAAAGGAGAGCTTCTCGTTTGAATAAACTGAAACTTGGTACAAATTGGATCTCACTGCTTACCAGACCATCGGAGCAAAGCTGACAGGGTCGCTCAATTAATGTTATCTCGAAATATATATCCTTTGGCTTGTCTAACGCTCGTTTGATCTTCGTGGAAACGTGACTTCATGCGTCTCTCTGCTTTCAGGATCAGGAACATCTCAAGCCGCAAATCGTTCAAACGCTGTCAAATGCCGAACTCTATTGCATGGCGTTGGCCAACATCTACTCGGATCCCAACTACCACAATCAAAATCATTGGGGTATCCTGCAGGCACTCGCGAGAAAAGGTGTCTACGTCGCTGAACCTAACAACACTCAGCTCACCGAGACGATACTCATCCAAAACTCACCACTTAAAATGGTATGTCGGTTCCTGACAGATCATTAAATATCTTTCTCTTATGAATATCAATATTTTTTGCTTCTACCTAACTAGAATATGGTTGATATGAAACCCCCTTTAAATATCCATCGATGGAAAAGTTGGCCACTCACAAATTACATCAGAATTTTAAACCTCAATTCCTTTTGGAAATTTAATTTTCCAGCTGATTAAATTTTTCTCTTGATAATAATATAAGGTACACTGAGAGAAAAATCTGGTAATTTTGAAAATAATATAGTTGGACTGACGATAATCGAACTGTAAACTATAATTCCCAGGAGGAACATCTCTATTTTATGGTCATCGCAAATATAAGAAAATAGTTGGATCAACCACTAATATAATTCCCAGGAGCAACGTCTATATTTTATGGTTATAGCAAATATAATTATAGTAGCAATTATTAAACTGATAATAGTTCCAAAAACTTTTCTAATAGTTCCAAATATGCCGTTTTGCTATATTCGTTTTACCATATGAAATCGTTAAATAAACGATATGCGTTTCTCTCAGTGTAGTGTGTATAACAGAAATCCTCCCTATCTAATAACTGCAAGAAACTTAATTTTTTATTAAATTCAATAAAACATTTAAAGAAACAAATAAAGTTTTTTTTCAATATAATATCCAGAAATTTTTATCACATTTTATTCTCAGCAATTATTAGAACTGAGATTTCATTATGCAACTAAGAAATCTGAGGTTTCGAGTATTGTTATTCAGGCGTGACTTCATGTGTCTGATTGACTCTCATTGCTGAAGAGGTTAAATTTGATTGTCAATTTTATTCAAAATCTTCAATTCAGTCGTCAATAAAAAGATTAATTGCCGTTTTTCGACAGAAAATGAATGTTGCGAAGATTAATTTAATCAATATGGCTAATCTTTACAACATTCTTTCTCATTTTTACTATTTCACAATAATAACAATTAAAATAAGGGATTTGCAGTTGATTCTGCTAACTCACAATTAATGTTTATGCGGTCACGCTATGAGAACAATGTTGGTTCGCTCAACTCTACATTTAAATAATACCCAATTAAAATGATAATGGTGTCATAAAATACAAATAATAATTGCAGAATTAGGCATTAAAATAAATCGCAAAAAAATTATTATCTGTGAACAAAAAAACGAATACGAGAAGTTTAAAAACATCATGATTAGTGTCTATCGACTAATTGGCAATCTCATCTAATAACAGACTGACACAGCTGCCAATTCTGCTACGTGTATGTAATATGCGTTAGTCTTATGAATTTGAATGACGCAAATGGTGACTGTCAAGCATCGCAGTGACTAAATACGAAACCATTGTTTCCTATGCAACTTCATGTGTGTAAACGTGTATACGAGATAGAATATCCAACCAAAAAGTATTGAATCTGTCATTAACGATGCTGCTAGAATTACGGTAAATGGAAACAAGCTTCAAATCAATTGAACGTTGTAATTTTCTTTCAGTCTGCGCATATGGCTGTGATAGAAGGCCTAATGGTCTTATACGCTAAGGAAGTGGTGACCGGTGATCGAGTAGTTTCGGCGATACGTCGATTCGATCCTCAGGCAGACGTAGAAAATCCCACCGACCACGAAAAGGGCCTCCTTCTCTGGATAAGTCACGCGTCTCACGCTTTAATCGCCAAGATCCAGGCAGAGGAAGGTGCCGGCGATAAAACGCGACTGCCTGAGTTACCGGCCGCCAAGGATTTTCAGTCATTATGCGACGGGGTTGGTCTTGCCGCTGTCGTCGCGTTTTATTGCCCTGGTGAATTGAACTGGATGGACATTAGAGTCTCGAAGAGACCGTCCGTCGCCGACGCTCTTCATAATCTTTCTCTGGTGCACACGTTTTGCATGCGATGTCTACCGTATTCAATCTTTCACATGGCTCCAGAAGACGTTACTTATATGAGAGGGTAAGATAATTCCGCAGTAAAATTACGTTAGGCTGAAAGGTGAAAATTCTTTAACATAATCCACCAGCATCATGGTTATAATATTTCTGGACATGAATCGTAAATTATCCTTTTTAAAAGCATGATTACTGAACAAATGCAAAGTGAACGAGTTCTTCAATGTTTGCCGAATATCAATTCAATTTTTGCGCATAAGAACAATGCATGTCCAAGGTATTTCGAAGTTAGAGATGGTCGAATGAAATTTTACGAAAAGGCTCAATAGTCTCGATGCTAAATGTCAGAAATATAGAGCACTATTTATTTCCAAATTGACACTGTCCTTACATTTACTTTTTTCCCAATGGTGGCGCTTCTTGAATCAGTTACAACTTGACATATTTATCGTTATCGCTTTTTTCCTTCGTCAAAATTGCCATTGAGGATAATTATGTTTACATTCTCAAATATGGACAGAATATTAGTTTACTTCGTATACCTGAAAAAATGTTTTGGAAATGCTTTTAGAAATTTTACAAGTAGCGTTTTTACGAACTGAGTCTTGCTATCTCGATAGACGAATTCTTAAAATCAATTTACACTCATAATTATTAAAAAAAAAAAAAAACCAAAAAAATATCGTTGCCTATTCATTAACCTCTGCGAACTGGACATTCAACTTTGGACGTTCAAAAATCACTGCAAGGTGATAAAATACTGTAGCTTTATTCAACTCCTTAAGTATTAGAGATTTTAAACTGCTGACGAAGAAAACCCAGTTTTTCTCTCCCACAACGAAAATTTAGACAATAATCTTTTTGCACTGTAAAAATAATTATCATAATAAAAATTTCCATCATACAAATTAACATGCTTTTGTTGAGAGTTTTTATGCATAAATCACTATATCGAATTGAATGTACAAGCATAATGTAAAATGTATAAACATTATACTAAACACATTAAAGAAGTCAACTTTAATGTACCATTCATGCATAAAACCGTCCAATAAATATGTATCAATATCCCGAATATTTTTGACAAAAATTACTGTAAAATTATTTTACAATTTCTAAGACGTTCCCAAATATGGTGAACAAAATTGTGAATTCCTAAAATATGACTACAACTAAAAGGCATCGCTATATACTTACAAGTTGGTAATTTTTTAAATGCAATAGTATTTTTATTTAAATAAATTTATAAACTTGAGAGTTAAAAAATTCGAATTTCATTTACCAAACTGCTACTCAATTTTCTACGATTAATTGAAAACGACTCAACAATGAAATTTAATTTCTTTTCAGGTCCATGAAGCAAAATTTGGTAGTTTTTCTAGCGGATATGTATAACGTATTGGAGATCCATCCGGTCAAGTGCGTGCGGTATCCGGGAGAGGAAAGAGCGTTGCAGTTTCTAGATGGTACGTAATGTTCCAGAACCAGGAAAAATTATCTAAAAAAAAAAACCTTTCGTGAGGGGTTGAATTATGTGTTATTTTGTACTTTGAACGTCGTCGCACCGACCCTCTATGTCCCGTCTTTTAATATACATGATAAAAAAGGGAAAAAATCAAATTGGTGGCGGACAACTTTAGCGGCTGCGGACCCGTTCTTGAACTCTTATCCGTTATATAATTTACTTTATTATACGTTTATTCATGGAGTTCCATTGCGACTGCGGGCGGCTTTATAACCCAAGTAATTGCTCCGCGATAACGAATCAACTGATGCATTTGAAATCGTAAAAACGCGATTTTTTTCGACAACAGCTCACAGTCGAAATGGTATCACGCTTTTTATCAGTGTTAATACACACACTCGCCAGAGTCATAAGCCCGACGTAACCTCGAACTTATAGCGTATCTGTAAAAATCGCGCAATGGAAGCAATTTAAAAAAAATCAAGATTAGGAGTAAAAAAAACAGAAGGAGAAGAGAGAATTTAACAGCAACTGTTTTAATAACGATTTTACCATACACGTATAATATTTCCATATATTTCTATGGCTAAACCTTCTTGATGCTTGACAACAACGCTATCCTCGCCTTCTTCTTTCGTCAACCTCCGGTTTACCAATGAACCGAATATGGTGCGGTGACGGGTGCAGCGTGCCCGCGCAATAGTCACGGCGTAGCTCATAAAAGAAGTCTACCGCTGTCTATAGCTCCGATACCTGATCTGAGAAGCAACCTCTCCGTGTCCGCGCCAGGCTTCACAGGTATCCACACGTTACAAAGAAAAAAAAACAACAACAACAACAAAAATGAACAAAACAAAAAAAAACCAATCATCCATCCTAGGTGGTCTCCTCTTGTTCATCGCGTCGAGATTTGGCGACACTTTGTGTGTTCTTGACGGAAAGATTCTCGAGTCACTCGAGAGAAATTCGTGTTTATCTTGAATCATTGTTCAAAAAACGTCTTTCGCACATAAACTATGATTTAAATGCCACGCATTGTTGCACTATTTCACATTCATTCGTTTGTCATCCGTAGATTATTGTTACGCGATATTTACTTGCACTTCTGGCATCGACGGGAGACAAAAATTCGATTTTCTGATATAGAATTTCATCCGTAGCTGCTGCAACTTACTGCGGATTATTGGTTGCGCGTTGCATTTAAATCATGGCCTAGTTTATGAACGATGCCTCGAATAAGAAGAGAAATCAAGTTTTAGGAGCATTGCTTGTTTACTGATAATTATTATTTGCATAACGTGTGATGGCCGTCGTCAATTGGGAAGTAGTTTTCGTTCCGACAACCGAGCCTGCATGGAAGCCGAAAATAAAAAAACCCGAGCAAATATGCATTTGCGATAGACAAATCCTCGACCGCGACATTGGCTGCAGCTTTGTTGACATTGGCTTACTTTTTTCTTCTTTTGCATGTCTTTTATTCTTCTATTTGTTTATACCTTTATTTTCTATTAATATTTTTTTAAATTTGCCAGTAAGAGGAGCAAGTACATTTCGCGTTGATATTCACTCCATCTTACGTTTGTTAGTATGTTTTGCGATGTATTTCTGTTTATAATTATTATGTGTTTTTTTTGTGTTGATGTATCATCAGTACCGAAAATCCGTCCGCCCTCCCCATTCCGTTTTACGTCATTTTCAGATTTGTGATATAATTCTCCATGGTACAAATTAGACGCTAGATTTTTTCGTAGGGTATTTGAAATTTACTTACGATCTTTTGAAACAAAGTCTTACCGATGTATGATATACGGGCTTTTTTGGCCGTTCCTATTTGCACCTACAAATGGCTTTAATGAAATCCCGTAAAAAGGCAAATAACGCTGTAAATTGTGCAATCACGTAAATTGCAAACGATCGAGAAATGCTCAGTTTTGCGTGAATCTCGTACTAACTAAAGTAAATTAAATTATCTTACCAAGATCTAAGACTTATTTGAAAAAAGATCCTTACTTTATCAAGTAAGTCTTTCATTGTAACAGGAAATATTCATTGAGCTCTTTTCCTACAGGAAAAAATTTTTCGATTTTTTCAACGTTGAAATTGATGAAATTTTTTTTTTGAAATATCTAACGCAAATATTAGAATCACGACCAATTGTATTTTTCTCGACTTGTAACTCGAGTGCACAGTTTCAGTCATTTTACGGTTCTTCATCATGCAAACGTTTAAGATGCAAATAGTCCCATCCGGCTTTTTAAATCATTATCATTTTTAAATTATCAACTTTCGAAAACATTCATGGATATTTTTGTGCCTCACTAAAAAGGTCTCTAGGATCGCAGTGAGATATTAGAATAGAGCAGTGACGCACAAAAATCACTCTCGTCATCGTTTCACAGTTGATTTTTAAATGTAACATACGAGCTTTGTTTTAATCTTTCAAGGAATGAAAATTTCAACAAATACTGTTTATATTTCTTGAAAGTATTTTACACTTGCCAATTTAGTGTGCCAGTTTTTAATGGCTAGAGCCTACAGATTGTCTCAACACCACGGACGTATTTATTAATTATTCAAAAAATACATTTTCAGTTGCAAAAACTGCGCCAATCAGTTCGGTGAAGAAGTCGCAGTCGTTGCAGCAAACTGGCGAAAGTCATTCATATGACGATAGGTAAATATTGGATTAGTCGAGCTGAATGTGCAGCCATGAAACATTTAACGCAAGAAATTATGGATTTTTCAGAAGGGGCGGTAGCGAAGAAAATTTTATCGTTCATCGGGCCAAAGGCGTGCCTACACTTAGCTCTGGGGCTGACGAGAAATTTTCAGCCAGAGCTGAGGCTGCCGGACGACCTAGCAACTGGGAGGACCAGAGGCGAAGCTCTTACGCCGGGAGACGTTCCAGGCGGAACAGCGTCACCGACGACTCTCAGCTGACCATCGAAAACTTTGGTGGATCGCAGGTAAACCATACAAAGATTATGAATCTTTGTAGATAATTGATCTTCTTCCTACCGCATTCATGAAAAAAAAAATGTGCAGGCCTTATTATAATTGCTTCTAACAATAATATGGAGACCAATACTTAACTTCTTCTTTCACTCTGTTAATTAATAATGGAACGAATGTTTCATTCAAAGATTGCTCTGATTAGAGTACTACGAAGAAGCATTTAACATTTTGAAAAATCAACAATTAAGCGAAGAACATTTGGTCAATTTTATCGATATGTTTGACGTTTTATAATTCAAAAAATGATATTACAAAAAAAGTTGAGATTTCACAATGGAGGTGAACATCCTTATAAAGCTTACAGTTTGGCAGTTGAAAAGTTACAAAAAATCTTAAAACGAATCGGGAGAGTCATAGTAAGAGATTTACCGCAGTGGTCAGGAATAACTTGGTAAATAGTGAATACACTGGTCTAGAATATAAAACATTTTAAAAAATGTTTAAATAAGTTATTCAGCAGAAAGAACATTTTGCCAACTTTATCGATAGGTTTAACGTTTTCTAATTCAAACATTGATAGTTTTTTTAAAGTTGCTTTTTTAAAATGGAGTTGAACATCTTTTTGAAGCCGCATTTTGTTTGATGGTTACAATTTTATAAAACATCTTAAATCGAACCGGAAGGAGTTATGCTTAATAACTTGCTAAGTTGGCCAGGCATAACTTGGAAAATAGTAAATGGACTGGCATGGAAAAAAAATGTAAATTTATCAGCAGGAAGAACGGTTTGCCAACTTTATCGATATGTTTAACATATTTCCATGCAAAACGTGATATTGAAATAAAATTTGCTTGTTTAAAATGGAAATAAACATATTTTCAAAAACTCGGCAAACAATTTAAAGAGTTGGCCAGAAATAACTTGGAAAATAGTAAACACACTGGTCTAAAAAATAAAACAAAACAAAAAACTTTGAAAAATGAGTTGTTCAGCTACAGCTTTAAGAATTCTTAAAAAAACTCATTGTATTATTTATAGCACTATAATAAGATTAATGCGTATTGTCGCAAAGAACGGAGTAAACATCGGTGTCGATGAAATTTTATTCGTAAATGAAGTAAACTCATTAAATTTACACAACCCTATTCGCGATTGGTCTTCTACGGTTCCTAAAATTTTACTGTTAATTGAACGTCGCGATGATGAAAACTCGAATCTTGATTTTTAAATTATCAAATCGACTTATTTTATCGCAGGACAATTTGCACAATTTTGGATGTGTGAGAAATCCAGACAAGGAAATTGGGGCTCACACCGGAAAGCGAACTATTGCTGAACCTGCAGTACCTGTACGTTCGAGCGTACAGGACGTTTACGGAAGCGGTGTACAGCACATACTGTCCGACAATGGCTACGGAAACGAGGAACCCACACCTAGACTTAGGCGGCAAGCCTCCAACTCCAGTCTGAACAACGTAGCACTCAAGAATATTCTACATTCCAGTGAAAACGATAGCACAGACGGCGAGACAACGAAAATGGCGAGTTTTGCTAATTTGAGCAGACAAAGTTCGGAGAAGGGTATAAATCTAAATTATACAGAACAAGAGCGCGAAGCGATGGCTGCCAAATCGAACTTGGCAAATAAGAAAAATGGCCAGAGCAACGGCAATGCATCCGGAGAGAAGAAGACTACGTTTGCTACGTTGCCCAATACGACAACGTGGCAACAGCAGAGCCATCAACAAAGTCAACAATCTGAACATCATTCTGCCGGTAATATAGAAATTCGACAGCAGTTACGATTGTTTTAAACTTCCGCACTAGACACATCAGCGATCAATGTTGGCAAGCGTTTCTGCAGTGTTTTGCATTATGCAAAACTATCTAATTATGTCCTTTACCCAGAGTGTAATGGATTTAAAAAAAAATTTACTCATTAACACCAATATTTGGGTTTTCGTTGATATGTATTAAAAAATATGCCATAAATATCCTTACGACTTTAGTGAAGCTCAGCGCCTCTTTTTATTGACGAGTGCTGTGAAAAAAAACCTTTTTAGATTTCATATTGATGATCATTTATCAACTACAGCCATTTGTTTATGAATCAGATTTTTTGTTGAGTAAACAACAGGTTTTGATTTTTAAATGCTTCGATTGTTTAATCTAAGCTTAAGTCTTAATATAAAAATTCGGATGGTCGTACATATGTACTTCAAGTAAAATGTATAAGGTGTTCTGTATCAGGAAAAATTATTGTCTCCGAAATTCAGATTAATCAGTAAATTTATTATAAATCTGAAGCAGCTCGTTGAAAAAAAAATTTAATGCGCAACATTGTAATGAAACGCTTATATATGCACTGATTCAGCACTGGTATGACTAGTGTGATTGTCTCCAATTCCCTTAAATATTGCGAATGATTTAATCTTTCTAAAAATTGTAGATATTTGTATAAAGTGCTCAAAGCTTCTCAAATGGAAAAAGACGTGATGTGTCCCCAAAAATAATTAAAAATTGCGTATTTTGCACCTCGTAAACTTCAAACTAATCAACACAATTAATACATTTTTTATGTAGAATATAATCATCGAGATTAGATGAATTATGGAAACACAAATATATTGTTTGAAAAAACTAGGGCCGTTGTATATTTCATAATTTTTCATTTTTTATTATTTACACTAAGCTTAAAGCGTATTAATCAAGTAATTTGAACAACATTGAGACGACGTAAATTACGACGAAGAGAATAAGAAGTTCAAATAACTTTGAGCATAACACGTGATTGTGAAAAAAATCCACTTATGATTAATACAAAATATTTTATCTCTCCGATTAGACGAAAACGGTGGAAATGCGGTAACGGCCTCGCAGCTAAACGATATTCGGATGAAGTTGGAGGAGAGGCGTCGACACATTGAAAACGATAAACGAAGAATGGAAGTCGCTATGTCAAAACAGCGAGAAAAGGTTGGAAAAGCTGCATTTCTTCAAGCGGTGGTGAAGGTATGAAAATAACAGTATACGCGGGAATCCTAAAAGCTCTTGACAAATTAATTTCATCGTTCATCCTGTGAGACATCGTCATTAGTATCTCTCATTTTCTGTTCATCGAGTGTCACGTTATCACTTTATCTTCATGATTTTTCATCATTTTTCCATCTCCCTTATCGCTCATGCATCAGCGTAGCAGTAGTTCCATCAATGTTTCGTTATCTCTCATTTGCCCATCACCGATTTATACCAATAACATCTAAGTGGTTCTCTTCTTCTCAGGTGGAAGTGCGTTAACTTTTGTGTAAAATAATTTCGGCTTTTTATATAATTATTTTGTTGAAAGTATGTCATTATTCTACTTCTCAGTTGCTCACTGTTGCAACGCGAAAAATGCAATTATCTCATACGAAATGCATTATTTTACTATGCATCGAAAGAAGATAAAAAACAGACTATTTACTTCAAATGTGCGCGAATTTCGTCTACCTCGAAGAAGGTGTTGGATGCATGCTGTTACATAATAATGCCCGTGGCCAAGAGCGCAGAAGCCAGTTTAGAGTCGACAGTTTAAATAGAAGATTTTTTTCTTCCTGGAAAAAAGGTATATGACCAAACATACCCCACGAATTTTTCTTCCTTTCATAATTGATTTTTCGTGAAGAATATATTTCAAATAGGAAATGTATTATATCTCTGCAAGTCCAAAACAACATTGTTAATTTTTTTTTTTAATTTATACTTTTTTATTTATACTTTATATAAATAAAATAATATAAAGTAATTTATACTTTATATGATATATAAAGCTTAGATGCATATATCGTATATTAATCTTCAGATGCATTCGCCATTGACAAATACAATATTGGTGTATTAAAATCAAAATTAGAATACTCACGTACTTCAATTTTCAAATGCCACTATCATACAATTCTTATACTACTCTCAAATTTACAATAAAAGTACATTAACACGGAATTCATATACCCGATTCAAAAGTCTTATATCGTTTTGTACATAACATTTAATTGGATTTTCAACAGTGTATACACAACACGCGATAATCCCGTTATCGTACAATTCCTGCATATACCTTTTTTCCAAGAGGCAAACATAGCTCAGCACGCTTGAAGTTTTTTGAAGATTAATTTGGCATTCGATTAATTAGATGTCAGCCTATAGCAAGACTGTTGCTTGTAAAAGACAGTTCTTATCGACCAACAGCGGGTAAAATGTACTTTTCTAATCACTTCGAAAAAGTTAACACGTGATATATTAAAACAGAAAGAAATAAAAATTTTAAACAAAGATAAATAAATATTACGCAGTTTTCTCATTTTTCAAAGCGCATTCTTTTAACTTTTTTTCGATTATCAATCGACTGGTAAAGGAATTGTACCTCTTTTTTTCGATTTTATTTGAAGAGTACATTTTGCCCATTGACGTTATCAAATGAACTTGGCTGCGGAGTCTATCTCGTCCATGGGTGTATGGTGAACGGTGGAGGACTCTGAGTACCTAACAGGGCACGCTGGTTGGGCTGGTTACAGGGTAAGGTTAAATCTCCTTCCTCGTCGACGTCCGGGGGGGACAGCCCCGTGGAGCATGGTCCCCCTACCCCGATAAGCTCCGGATCTGCTGGAGAGACCCCGTCAAGCATAGCCGAGACACCCCCCGTACCCCAACAAAACTCTCAAGAAAAACCGCAGCGTCCCTTCTCACTAAAGGTACGAATTATCCCGTCGCTGTGCGAAAGTAGTTATCCCAATTTTCACAAGTCGTTATGCTGAGATTCTTCAGGCAGAGATCGGCATACACGCTTTCACGAATGGCTTCGAATATATTTGCACCCTTTTTTCAAATCCCCCCCTCTTTTTCATTCCAATTTCCATTAGTTTAGACCAGTGCTTTTCGAATACCGTTAATTATTATTATATACACTATTGAAAGTTGGCAATTTATCAAGCTTCAAACATTTGACCCGTGAATCCTCAAAATTCGATCAATAATTCACATTTCTTTAAACTTCTTTTCGTGTTTTATATTCATTGTTTTTAAGTGGTGATGGTCACTTTTCGAGTTCATTCATTTACGTTCTTGCATTAAGGAGGGTCGAGATTCAACGGGGTGCATTGTGTTTTATTGTGGATTGTTTTTGTGGATTGTTGTGTAAGGAGGAAATGTGAGCTTATGGATATGGTTGTGGATCCCGATCCAAATGATTGTTTATTTTCTAATAACGGTTTTGATCGATTATCTGAACAATTGTTTGAATTTTGAACTAATTAATAGCAACTTTATTCTATCAATATTACTCCATCAATATTACAATAAAAATGTATTGTTTAATTTGCTTCATACTCACTCTTTCAGAACAATAATAATCTGCTTATAAAACGATGTTTAAATATTCGGGGACAATTGCGTAGAAACTTTAGTTGTTCGGTCGTCCTTTATTTTTTAGTTCTTTAAATACATCTATTTTTCAAAAGAAATAAAAGTAAAAATAAAATGTTCAAACCAGTTCTGTGATAAATGTTTTTTAAGTCAGACATTGAAGGTTCACAATTCTGTTGTAAATATTAGCATAAAATTCAAAAGAATGATGAATGGTGTAAAACAAAAAATTTCGGTAAACGGTAAAGACAATCTTTTAAAGATATCGAGACTGAATTAAGATTTTCAAAACTTGGTCCAAAATGCTCGACCTTCCTTAATACTCACAATTAATTAATTCGGTACACCATAATAACTATTCACGATGCTGATCTTTTGTACAATATCTTCACTCTGTATAGCACTGTCACAGACAAAATATATATAATATGTATAAGAGACCTTGGTGACTTTCATAGTTACATAAGTTATGGATATTGATCAAACAGATAAATGTGAAACCGCGCGCGGAGTGTTGTCCCAGACTTCATCTCGGAATGTTACGAACTGTCAATCGCGTTTAAACGTGATGAGTAAATGCATATGGAACTGTTCGAGGAATTTAGTAGTGAATAACGTTGATCAGGTTATTGTCCTTTACCGAAAATGTACACCTTCAGATAAAAAGACATTCGGATCAGCTGAGAGCTGTCAAACGTTAAAAAAACAAAAAAAAAAGAAGAAAAATTTGTCAAATCCCTTTAGGCTCAACCTTCAAAATTTCGTCAAAATGTTCGGTCGTGTCGTGGATAAATTATTTCTGATGATATCTTCAATAATTTCTACACAAGGTAATGTCAATATCGATCAGCTGACGTCTTCAAGTTTGGAAAATCAGGAAAGTAGCAACTCCGTCGAATTCGTTTATCGGTCGTGCGCACCACCGAAAATCAATGCCAATGGCTCTGCCGAATCGGTCTACGGCTCAACTGACTCTCAGGAATCAGATTATATCTCGATCGTTGGAAGTGAGCAGGATTTGCCGGACGAGGAAAATAACGACGAGATGGAACATGTTAGAGTAGTTGGAGACATAAAACAACGCTCCAAGTTGACGAGAAACGATAACATCAGATTGCAGTGTGGCAAAAACTTTCTGCAGACGAATCTTAGTTTGAATGAATTTTTGGGAGACTCGGAATCCGGTAAAAGTGTCGCAATCGATGGCACGTCAGTTTCTGAACAAAACGGTGACTTGTCGAGAGAACGAGACGACCGAACGAATAATTAATTAAATTACCAATGAAACTCATCTGGAGGTGTACATAAATCGTAATGAGGCTATAATCGTAACAACGATATAACGATTTTTTTTTGGATGATGTGTAGAAATTTAAATAGAGACTTTTTGGGGTATTTAGGATATCAGTGAAGATGCACGAGGCGTGGAGCACAAGTGGCTGGAGCAAGTCGGCGGTGCGCCGTTTATCGAAACCAGGCGCACGCCAGATATCGAAAACATGGACCCCGATCAGTATCATCAGTCGATTTCTCAGTCAGTGTAAATTTTTTCATATCGAATTGCAAACCGTTATGTAATTTCGTGGCTGTAACGTAACTCATTTTTTAAATTTTATTCGATAGTCTCAACAGCAGCCTCAGTGAAATTCAAGCTGATATTCAACGTCTGGCTAGTCAACAAAATCAGATTCAACAACAGCATAATTTGATGAGCCAGCATCAACAGATGCACCAACAACTTCAGCAACTTCAACAGAGTCTTAGTCAGCAGCAGCACATGCAGGTATGATTTAGGTTTTTTTAAACATTCTTTCGAAGACACAACATCTGAAGTTGGTGATTAAATAATCATATTTACGTTTATTTTCTTTTTATAATATCGCATTTCTTCGACTGCAGCAATTTAACCAAAAATATTTACTGTTGAGCCGTCAAACGAAGAACTTTTTGTTACGTTAAAAATACTGACTATCTTGGCGTGTTTATGATAATTGATTTTTTTGTCACACTCTGCACGTAGAAAATCTACAGGTTAAATGATCTTACATTGAGATGAAAACTGGCTTTAAGGGAGAGTTTTACTAGAAAAAATGGCGTGGATTTAAATCGAGATTTATCGAAGCTTGAATGAATTATAAGTGTATTGATTAAAAAAAAAAGATAATGCGAATTATTTTGTTGGTTTTATTAGTTCTCGGTTCTCTTATAAAAGTGTGTAGAGTGTAAAAGTAAAAGAAAACATTGTAAGTGTCACGTAACAAACAGATATTTTGTCACCTACCAAAAAATTTCTTCACTGTGGAATCAACAGCAGATTTTCTTTTTCAAATAATCACAGCAGTCAGATAAGTTTTGCTAATCCATTAATGAATGTTTGGAACGTTTTAAAGGCGGTACCGGTATAAATTGAGGTGTATCTGGTTCAAAAAGCTCCTATTCAACACAGAAAAAATGTTTGTCGATGTCTTTAGAAATTATAACTCAGTTTGCTCCAATAAATCTAAAGCCATATTTTGCCCAGTTTTTTATTACATGAATTTGTAGTTTTATTCAGACCTCATGATATTTTTTGAAGGATGATTTACGAATGTACCAAGAAATTTACTTCTTGTTAATTCTGATCGAGAAAAATATTCATTTTATCTCATAGGTTTATCATCTCGTTTATAAACAAATAGTTGTAATTTGAAAATGACCACGATTCTTTCAAATGTTTTTCGGTAACGGTTTAGATAATCCAGTAGAAAAAAAATGCGCGATCACTCATCAAGATTAAAATAAAATGACAAATTTTCCCCATTAAAAAAACTACGTGAAAATATGTATGCGGATTAATTGACGATAACTGAGTTATATTCCCGCAAACTCAATGTTATATTTTTTTTTTATATTAAGTTAAAGCTTTTTAAATTCGTTATCAAATTTTATCATTGAACCAACTTCAATTACAGCCGTAATGAAGAAAAAATTTAAATAATTCTTAACCATTGAATCTTTTTTTGTTTACATTAAATCATTAAATTCGACACTGAGTAAAACTTCCTGTCATCGCCGATTGAGATTGTGTGTTTTGATGAATTTTCCTCAAGAATGAAAACTAACAATGCACAAAACCACTATTCAAACGCCGCTAATTCCGCATCGCTTTTTCGCTGCTCAGAGTTATGGCATGCCAATAATGTCACCAATGCCAACACCGAGGATACAGGATCCCCAGCAGTCCCAATTTTATTTACACGATCAACCGCAGATCCCTAGGAGAACTTGGGGTCGACCGCCACCTGCCCAAAACTTAGCCAATGAAATGGCAGCGGTCGGTTTTCAGCAGCCTCCTATGGACTCGCGGTACAGTCCTCAGCCTCAAGGTAAGACGAAGTCAGTCGAAGTAAGACGACAAAGCGGCAGAAATGTCCTTGGTCGAATAGTTCAGGCGATATCCGTTCTTATCGCTGAATGGACTTTGTGTCGTTAGTTTACCAACAAGATCCCCGATTGTACCAAGACACGAGAACTTGGGGTGGTCATCCACCGCAACAAAAGGGTTTCGTGCTTCACGACACCTCACAGGAACAGAGGTATCTCAATGGCGGTGATCACAGTCTCTGTAACACTCAGATGCACCATCCGGTTCCTAGTTTTCCGGCATCGTCCAGCCTCTTCAATCAGACGCCACCCTCTTCCGCTAGTCCACAACATCGAAATGCCGTAAGTTGTCGGTGAATGGTGTGTTATGTTTTTTTTTTTTTTTTAACTAACAAGTTTGTGAAAGACGAGTTCAGTTTTTTGCACCACGTTGTGGATTAATAAATATAAAATATGGAGCGCCGAATACTTCAATTAAAATTCCCAAGAAAAAGGTAATAATAAATAATGTCTTCGTAAAAAGTTGGTGGGTCACGAGATATCTCGAAAATATCGAAGATTTGATATTTACATTGTTGCCTCTTTATTCGTGCTGTGATTGGTCGGCGCAGTCGTTAGACCGTCTGGGACTGGAACCAAGTCATGCATTGAATCTTTTTGTTTATGTTAAATGTCACAATTGACACAAAGAAGCCCGGGCGCGTCGGATTGTCGTTTCTTAAAAAAGCCATGGCACTCCGAAAGTCGAAATATCGAAGACTGAAGTCACCTTTCTAGCATTCTGATTGGACGTCAATGGCTTGGACATGAAGCCAACTTCAGACCGTTATAATCGCTGCAGGATCACGCGTGGCGCGTTTTTCGAATTGCTGTTTTTTCACAGTTGTAAAATAGAATACATTTATCTTCCGAAAGTAGATTTTTTATTTCTTTCTCTCATTCATCTTTGTAAAAAATATACATGGCGAATCGAAAGGCGATTATATCGAAACACTGGAGCAGAAATAAAGTCACGAATCGTATAAACATGCAAATTTCATGTTTAGCTATTAGAAGAGACAAATGAAAGGAAAAAAGTACACACGAGGCGAGCAGGTTGTTGCTAATGAAGTAATATATCGTATGGCTTCATGGTCTATGACAAATTAACTATGAATATGGTTTTTAAGGTATTCCACAACGATTCTGTCACAAACATAAAAAATGTCCTCAAATGATTTCTGAAAAACAGTTTATACATGTCTAATCAATACACCGAACCAAAAAAATACTACATAACTTATAGTTTAAATCATTTCTAAATAGATTGAAATTCTATGCATCCATTAATCATTTATTGAACCGGATGTCCATATCATTCCTATTTTATCGTACGTATCGTC
This sequence comes from Tromatobia lineatoria, assembly GCA_949699805.1. Taxonomy (NCBI): domain Eukaryota; kingdom Metazoa; phylum Arthropoda; class Insecta; order Hymenoptera; family Ichneumonidae; genus Tromatobia; species Tromatobia lineatoria. Next base: position 7,172,826 of record OX453048.1, read on the forward strand.
AATTTTTTGTAACAATTTTTGTATTTCCACAAACTATTATTTGAATAAAAATGTAATCAGATCTTTAGTTTAAGATCACAAATAATGTATACTTACGTCTTTTTAAGTTTTCGATGATATTTCCTATGCAAGATATCACTACTCTAGTGACGTAAAGGTCTTAAACATTGAAAAAAATCTCTAAAAAAAAAATTCAAAAATGTTGAAATTGGTGTATTTATCAGATTAATTACCTCAATTTCTATAAATTGTTTAGTACACTTTTATGTTTCGTAGCTGAATTGGTATGAAATGTCTCACACGAGAACTGCGATTTGTTACACTGTTGTTTTTATGATATTGACAAATAGATGAAGTCTTCAATCAAATGTCTTCATTTCACCAAAGAAATTTTACTCAAAATATATCTATAATTAAAATGGAAATAACCCGGATCAATCTGTACCAATAGTTTTGAAAAAGTTAAAATGTGACTTGTCCCAGCAAAATTCGTTGCAGCAATCGTAATATATGACAAAATAATTCGACTATAACTTATCAATATTTCTGTGGGTGTACTTTGTGAGAATTTTATGCCGAAATATATATTTGCATATTCTCCCGAATTCTTTTTCTGCATGGTTTATAATTAAATCATTTTACAATCAGAATCCATTGAATTCTGGTAAAATCGGTATGGCAATGCTTGAATCGGCTTCTTATTTTTCTTGCTATCGAGATCACGCGATACTGAACATTCTTCGGAATATAGAAAAAAGTTGTCCGATTCTGGTAGACGAAAGTGGAGTCAACACAGTTCCCGGTAACGGGCGAATGTGGACAGCAGTGTATGCTCGTCGCGTACTGTCTGAATACATATATAGATATACACAATCTGACCTCTTCAATACGAATGAACGCAGCACATACACTCATTAGCTTCGCGTGAAACCAGTTGGTGATGTAATGCCCCTTTTAAGACACTCGTTGTTGACACCCAACATGGCACTGTCTTCCCACACGAGAATTCTTTTACCTGGACACCCACAGTTTCTGCTCGACCCACTGTTCACCTTCGACGCTTCGTTCGTCAATCTAAATAAGATGTATCTATTTTATTCGACAACCACCACCAGTTCGCACAGTTACAGTGAAAAGGTTTGTTCAAGCATGTAATCGATGTCGTCTTCGCGAGGATTTAATAAAGTGTCAATGTTATACCGTGCCGAAGACTTTGCATTCGTGATTCACTCGTTGTCGGAGTAACGAAATTCGAAATTTCTACAATAATTTGCTACTTAGTTAAAATTATTCGAGCCTCAATGTTTATTAGAAAAATGGTGATTTTTTTTAGCCAGTTTGTGACGTGTACGTGTCGAGATGGTCGTCAATTTTTATTCTTTCCATTTCAGGTTCATCGGATAAGTCAGTTAATGAGCGAGAGTCCCGAATCGAAAAAGCCAACGGTTCATCATATCCCGATAACATGCGAGAGCCCGACGGAGAAACGTCAAATAAACACCACCTTGCACACTTCTGTGCCCGCTCCACCGGTCGACGATATGGAGCCGCAAAATATATCTTTCATTGGTAAGTTTTAAGCTATCATATATTATATTATACTGTTTCTTACACTCTGATTTGAACTTTTTATTTAAAGATGCTGTCTTTAAGTCACAATTCCGTTCTCGAAATAACGTAACGGTCTTCACAGAGAATTCGTCAGATCTTCTTACAAGTGGCCTTTCTGTAAAATTTGTAAAAATGACCAAATATTCTTAAACAGTGTAACGGCCTATCCAGAAAAATTCTAAAATGGAGTAAATGTCCTCAAGAAGCTTAACCAAGAAAATTTCTCCGTTACGTTTTCTCACGCCTGTTATCATTTTTAAGGCATTTATAATCAAATAATATGTGATATATGTTTTTTTGACGGTTGAAAACCGCATTAACAGGGACTTCCTGTATTCAGGACACATTTAATCTTCAATACATTTTTTAGTAAACGTGAAAAAATGTGCCGTCATCAAATTCGCTAAAGTCTTCAATGCATTTATTATAAAATCTATAGTGAACTCTTTTGCGAATTTGTATATGCGTTCACTAGGATATTAAAAAAGGATCGGGAAAAATTTTATGTTTACTCACGTTAATATTTGAGCCATAATTACTGGTAAACAATCAATACGTTTTTTAACCAGAAATAAGAATAGTTCGAATGTGAGAGCATTTATTTCCTTTTAAATTATCAAGAAAAACCGTCTTCCGCTCGGCACATTCGGATCTTAAATTTAAAAAATGTATTTGATGAAAAATCACAAAGATATATGGATATTATATATTTCCAGGAAACGACGACGATCTTCCACAAGGAATCCGAGCGTTGCACATAACGTCCGGTAGCCGCACGTACAAAATACCTTCGCCGACGAGATCCGCGATATCGCGAAATCCATTTCAACCCCATCCGTCGTTACGAGAAACGTCGCCGTCGCCGTCCGCGACACCGGAAGTGACGCCGCTTGATCCTACGGCGGACGCTAGTGAAAAGGGTTTCTACATCGTGTTTGAAAATGACGCGCCAAAGAAACCGAAACCAACCCTCAGGTCGAAGAGGGCATCGCCGAAGAAGGAACGAAACGTATCTTCGTTTATCGAGCAAGAAGACTTTACGGTGCGTCCGGATTCGCCACCGAGCAATTCGACACAGCGACAACGTCAATTGGAGGCCCAGCGAGATCTCGAAAAGGAGAGACAACGGCAAGCCGAAGAACGACAGCATCAAATGCAGGAATTGCGGGACAGAGAATTGCAACGAGAAATTGAAAGAGAACGACTTAGGGATATGCAAAGAGACAGTAGCGCCGAAGGCAGACAAGCGTCGGGTGTTGGTCTCGTTATTGGAACGCAGTTGGCTAATCCTGATCCGGTGAGCACTTTTTTTTCACCTCCGGGATGGAAATAATTGATATTGCAACCGAAAATGGGAATTTATTCAATGAGAACTTACTTTAGATCTTATTGTTAAGTATAACTAAGACGAATTATTATGCAAAAGTCCCATTTTAACATTTCTGCAAGAAGATTGTCCATAATTTTCATCAATTTTTTAAATATGGATTCTAATAATCGATAATAATGCCGTTATAAAAGTATTCCAAATACATTTTCATTGATAAATGCTCATTCTTGATTGAAATGTATGACTTCATAATTTGAGAAATATATAAAAATGATTTCGTGAAAAATACTAAATTAGACGAATTTCAGTATCATCTTAAAATGATACCTTGTTTTAGAGATAAATACGAGAATGGATTACCATTTGTATTTAAAAAATGATGAGTCCTGTTAAGTTAGGTTCTAGATTTGTCTGGAAAAATAAAATATTTTATACCCTTTGATACGTTTTTGTTAATAGACGTGGATACGGTACCGCGCTTAAGAATTTCCACTTAGAACTTCTGCGTATTAAAAAGGAACTATTATTTATTGATGACGGAAATATGTTTCATTCGTATTTAGAATTCGCTCGACGAAATGGAGCGAAGAAAGGAACGAATCATGCTGCTGTCCCTGCAGCGAAGACAACAGCAGGAAGAATTGAAAGAGAAGAAAGAGGCTGAGGCTCAAGCGAGAAGAGAACAGGAAAAGTTGAAGGAGGAGGAACGAGCTCGAAAGAAAGAGGAGGAAAGGCAACGAAGAGCTGCCATTTTGGAACAGCACAAACTAAAGAAAGCGATCGAGGAAGCTGAGCGGGAGGTAATAAATACAATATATCTAATAATTTAACTACTTCTTGGGCATTTTTAAATGTCATTTGAAGTACGTGCCACTATACTCTTTATAGTTGGAGTAACCATAAAACAGTTGCTTAGATTTTAAATGAATATTCGTTAAACTATAAAAAAATTTATTATGAGCGTTGACATACTTTTATCTGAAGTTCCAATGTATGAACCAAGTGAACTGTACTCAAGGTAGTCGATTCACTATGTGCTAGTCAAATTAGAGCTAAATTTGAAAAAGTATTTCTAGAAATTATTAAGATTGAATCGTCAGGTTTGGAAATTAATTTGAGCACCAGCGTGTATTCCTAATACGTAAATACATCCACAGCCACGTTTTGAAAAAAAATACCCTGACATACGCAAATTTTCGATGGAACGTTCCAGTCATCCAGTTAGATTTTAGAAAAACCCAGGAAACTAGTCCGATTATGACGAATCAGAGCTTATTTCGTTTATTAAAAGATGCATTACCGATTTAATGAAGAGATATTTGAGTAGTATTATTTGTTCAAAATTTAGAAACATTTGCATGTCTGATTTTATGTTAAGCTAGATAACCGGGTGGTTGTAGTTTTCATACAAATAATACTACTGGAAAATCTTTCCCTTAAATCGTTAAAGCATCTATCAATCAACAAAATGTGATATTGCTCGTCATGATCGGACTAATATTATGGTTTCTTCTAATATATAACTGGATGACAGAAAAATCTCATTGGACATTCGCATATATCATTTCATTGTCCTTTCAAATCGTGTTTGTTGATTTATTTATATGTTAAGAACACATGGTGATGCCTAAGTGAGTTTATAGAACCGCCAATTGAACCTCTAAAATTTGTAGAAACGCTTCTCAAATTTTAGCGCTGATTTGACTAGCACGTTTCAAGGCGTTCACCTTAATATACAAGTATAACAAGTAAGAGTAATGAACGGTTCATAAATGACGTTCGAAAGTCATGTTTAATGAAAAATTTTCCGAATGTTACAAGCTAATTGTATATTAAATTCAGTATATCGGTTCGTGTGTGAAAACTTCCGATGAAGCAGATTTATTCTCTCAGCATAAAAATGTTAAAAAAACATCTCTATAAAACTTCGATAAAATAATTATCAATTGCAGTATTAAAATACAGTTTATAGCTATCAACTTTTTTTGTGAGATACATAATGTCTGTAACCTCGAAAGTATAACATTGATCTACATTTGATCGACTTGTAGGGTAAGGTCATCGATAAAGAAATCCTCAATGCCATAAAACCCACAAAGCGTATTAAGACTGCACCGGGTCGTCCGCGTCCGAAGACGATTCACGTGGACGCAAGCTCGGAACTCGACTCCGGAACTCTCTCTAGTCGGGGGAAGAAGGGTTCTTCCTCAAATCTCAGCACAGGTAAGTTTGCCTTATCGCTGATCCAGCCATGTAAAAAATCCACAAGTATCTTGGAAATAGGAAAAAACAAGAATTCCAACATAATTAAAATCAAAGATTTATTTATAAAAAAAACGAAAGCCCGTCGAAAAATCCTTGAAAACTCGCAAAAACCAATTACACTTTGTGTTTGTATCTTTATACTTCTATGGCCTTTCTTGAGGCTTCTTAAAAAAATAATTTAAAAAATGAGCTAATTTCCAAGATATTCTTATCGATCGCCGCTATAACAGTTTATTGTGATTTATTGTGATAATTTCTATAGAGATGTCAATGTCGTAACTGCATCGATCTTTGCATGGCAAATTTAAAGCAGATGAGTCTTTTTCGTTTACACGTTTTGAGTCGTTGTTTTTTTACGCATAAAAGAAGATACATTTATTGGTTGTGTATTTTACACTTGACAGATCCACGAGCTCTAGATTTTCTCGCCCAAACTAGTTTGTTAAAATTTGTGATATTTCCGATGTGTAAAGAAAAAATGATTGTTTGAAAGTTTTGTAAAATATATAACAGCGGTATTTAAATAATACCATTGATTATCGTTGTGAATTATCGCGGATCAACTAGAATAGGTTAGAAAATACGAGCCACAAGATTTTGTTTTGCGCACTAACACACTTACTGTAGCGACGCTGTCAGCAACTCCGATGAAGCGCGACTACTACCGAGGTTCGCAGGACAGTCTCACTGCCGCTCACCTAGAGGATCGGAGACCCGGTTCCCTGTATAGGGGTGGCAGCCTCAGGGGTACGCACAACACGCACTCTTCCACTCACAATTAACCCGCCATTATTCGCGCTATATAAGTTTCCCTCGTTGAAGTTATTCGCGTTTTTCAACGATCATATCCGAAAAATTAGGAATGTAGGAGCGCGATGGGGTGTTCAACGCCCTCAAAAGTGAGTATTCAGAGAGAAATTCTAACACTTCCCGATGGAAGTAATATCTGAAAAAAATCAAGCACACAAAAGGTGCGAAACGATTAATGTTTCATATCAATAATTGCAATACGTTATTAACAAATAGGCGAAAAAAAATTGTTGAACAAATGATTCGTAAACTTAACTTTTTTTTCGAATGAAAATGATTCATTAGTTCTGAATACGTACGAATTTTTGTAAAATTTGTTCTAATAAAACCTCAATTTTCAAACATTAGACAAAATTCCGAAAAAATTCATACCCATTCAGAAAATTTAACAAATTATTTTTATTCGAAAGTTAGGTTGAAGTATAATTTGTTGAAACATTTTTGTTTCATATATTTGTTAATAACATTTTGCAATTATTAATATTCAAAATTATTTTTTCCCGTTTGATTTTTTTCAGATTTTTATTCCATCGCGAAGTGTTTGAATTTCTCTCTGAATTCTCACTTTTTTAAAGTCCATTTATTAAGGGGATGCTTTGACCGACTCTGGCCGACAATAATATTCGGTTTCGTAATTTACAAGCTACATTGCTAATGCGTTACATATTGCACAGAATTATAGTATCAACATAAGCGCATTTGCGCCCACTCGAATTTCGGGTGGAAACGCTTGAAAACCAAGCGATACCGAAATTTGTAAACTTGCCGGAAACCAATATGACTGCTATAATTGTCAACACCACCTATTTTGTAGTATATAAACATTTCTAGGAATCACATTTGAAGAACGAGACTGATCGCAAATTTAATAAGATTCTCCGTATATTTCAAGATAATTGGACTGGCGATAGCACAAAAGAAGCGCATGTGAAATGTAAGCCCAGATCACACACTTCCATCGGAAAAAAGCAATTATCCTCATTTTTCCGACTACAGTCTCTTTCCTGGCAATCTTGACGACCGTCGTTTCCATCTGATTTACCGTAAAAACCACCTTCAAACAACCGGATGGTTTTTTGCAAAAAATAAACCGGAAATCGGTCGTAACGACCGCAAAAACAATCACCCTTAACATGTTATTCGGTTGATTTTTCGGTTTTCAATAATAAATAATAAAAAAAGACCGCATAATTTTTTTTATGGCCGTCGTTTTTACGGTCGTTACGAACAACTTTCGGTTTTTGTTTGCAAAAAAAAACCACCCGGTCGTTTTTACGGTAAGACGGTGGTTGTTAAGATTGCTACGGTTGTAACAAGCCAACGGCGTGCGTCGAGGTAATTTACATTATACGCATTTTTCTTTCGTGCTATCGCCAGTCTAATGATCTTGAAAAATACGGAGAACTTTATAGAATTTGCGTCCACTTTCGTTTTTCGAAAGTGATTTCTAGAAATGTTCATATAGTATGAAACAGGTGGTGTTGATAGTTTGAGCAGACGTATTGTTTTTTAATAGGTTTACAAATTTTCGATTTTCTATATTTTCCAAGCGTTTTCACCCGAAATTCGAGTGGGTGCAAAACCGCCTATGTTAATATTATAATGCTGTGCAATTTAAGTCATGATTGTATTACAATAAAAGCGTAGTTTGTAAACTACAAAATCGTACTTTTTTCTGACCAAAGTCGATGAATATTCTCTGTTTCTTAGTATACACTATTCATCGTTATTAAGATACGTATATGCCGTATATTTGACAAGAATTATAAGCATAAACGCTTCGTCGTTCGGTCCAATTGCAGTCAGAATCTTGGATGAAATCGAAAAATCGCATATCACTGAACCTTCTAAAAACTAATATAACCGCAAACGATAAGTCAACAGATCTTTGCTGTAAGATGTAATCGTTTCTGGATCTCGGATATGTCAAATCAGACCAAACGTTAATTCTTTAACAGTAACCGAATATTCTAGATCCAGCAGAATGTCGATTGCATAAGCCAAATCTATGAACCGCGTAGCGCTAAAAGCACACAAAATTGCGCGAAGGTAGTTTACGCTAGACGTAGATTTGATTTCAGTAATCGATGTTCTGATGATTCTGGAGTATTCAAAAAACGTAGAAGAATTGTCGTCTGGTCCAATATGACATATCTAAATTCCAGAAATAAGTATATCTTACAGCAAAGGTTTGTTGTTATATTAAGTGCGGCTATATGAGCTTTTGGAAAGTTCTGTAACATGTTGTTTTTTCGGTTTCGTGCAAGTATCTGATGGCAATTGGACCGGACGAAGCGTTAAGTTCATATTACGTGCCTGTCGAATATAGAGCATACACGTAGCGTAATAACGATGAATAGTGTGTACTAAGAGATAGTCTATATTACCGACTGATGTCGGTAAAAAAATCTACTCTAACAGCCCCTCAATGAAGGAAGTACATAGTCATCGTTTTTTAAATCTAATATATCAAATATGATAAATAAACATGCATTACACAATACTAAGATTCCTGGTGCAATTCAAGAGGAATATATGATTGCTTTCGTTGAAAATATTCATAATTTTCACATTCTGGTTCCTTTCCATGAACGAAATCAAATGAAACCTTTTCTGAAAATGGTTCAATGAACGTAATAGTATAGAAATTATAAAATTTGATGCGAGTAATGACGGATTTACTCATACAATATACCTTGAGTAGTAAGAAATCTTCAAAGAGAAACACCAACTTACTCCAACATTAACCACGTCGAAATTTTAATTATTTTTCAATAAATTCATTAATTTTTGGACGGCGAGTTTTATATACAGTGGAGTTTTGATTTTTCCTCTATTCCTTCACTTTCCTGGCAAAGCACTATATCCAAAAATATGATATATATCAGAATTGCAAAGAACGCTTCATTAATGAAATTTTATACAAGATTTAATTATAATTCAATGAAAACAATAGTACTAGTATAATTCCAATTGAAAAAATTACACTAGTACGATTGTTTTCATTGATGAAAGAGAATAAATTTTCCTTTTATGGATATCCGGTCCTTCAGAATGTTTCACGCATATTTGATTATTTCAATTAATTATCGAACAGGTCAAACATGCACAGTAATAATTGACGTAGTACGCATACAAAAATATTGCGAATAACAAAATTTGAAAATCGATATGCCAGCACCGATTGAAGACTCAAATGCAGCGAAATAGCAGAGAAAGGGGAAGGAAAAGAAAACCAATATTCCACTGTATATATTTGCGTGTATTGCACATTTTTTCCTTTCGATGTAGCATGTTTTTGAAGTATTAATAGCATTGTGTAGTTCATATAGTTCTGATGTTTATATATAACATTAAAAACGATACATAGTAATTCCCAGAGTTTATCTAACAGATCTTAATAGTATTACCCTTATTTTAGTATCTTCCGTAGATTCGCCGGACGACGGTAGAGGTTCGTCGCCGTGCCAAAGCTCGAATCAACTGGGACGTCGTGGTTCCTACAAGACATCACGAGGTGGGTTTGATGTTTCCATGTTTTCTTTAACGCTGAATGAATCGAATGCTCGACGCATATTAGTAGTTAAATTGCAGGATACGTTGGTGACATGGCCGGCTGTCTTAACGCCGCAAACTTTGGTCGTTAAATCATTTATTTAATTATGTGCGTGCGCCTGCTGTTCGTACTTCCGGCAAGTGATAAATACGCCCTTGCTGAAAGTATCGATTACATATGTGTGATAATTTTGTTGTTTCTATTTATTTCTTACAAGTAGCGCCTTGTAGAAGAGTTGAGTTTCAGTTGATAAGCAACGTTGCTCCGCACCAAAAGCTGCACCGGCTGTAATAATTTTTGACGTTACCTGTGGACATGGCTGGTAGTTAGACACGTATCTCTGAGTCGCCCCCCCGGTTCGTGCGATTCGATGCACGAACAAGAAGCATATCCGAAATACGGAACGAAAAAGCTCAATAAACAATATTTATTTAAACTTGTTCGGCCCGTGTAAATGGCGTGCGAGTGTAACAACGGAAACGTTGCATTATATTACAGATGCACAGGAGCCTAAGCAACAGGTTAGAGGCAGGCCTAAATACTCGACTTACCAAAACTTTAAGGGGAGAAAGTCTAATTCGATGATGAATTTGTGTGGTAAGAAGCACCAGTGACTTGGACATAAGTTTATAATACCCGATTGTTTATAAATCCCATATCTGTTTTTTCTCTACGTGCAACAAAGCAGTATTTGTGTGTACTCCTACCATTACACCATACCAAACTTTTTAGTTAGGCGATCATAGTTTACACATAGACGCATGGGCACAGGCCTCGAGCGCACAGGTGGCAGCTTTAACATCCTCACATTGACACCAATTTTAGCACATTATTTTAAGAATCTAAAGCCAAGATGGGCGCGATATAATTTTCTAATCGATTTTTACTTTTTTTTTAGACGATTCCCCAAAAGTTTACTGAACAAATCTTAATCCAATTAAAATCTACTACTAATTTGAAAAGCTTTGTAAAACAGCCATGAAATACGATTTTCTTTCAGTTTATAGAAGATTAAATTTAGTCCATCTTTGTTTTTTAAAGTCTCATCGGTGCAGAATTGCTATATGTTATTTTTTTTTTTTTGTAATTACGAGAATTGATAAATTATTTGGTGTTTTTTTTTTCGATTGCTCGCAACCGATGGGATTTTACATCGTAATCGATAGAATAACTCATTTGGTACCATAGGTACGGTTCAGGCCGCGGCTTGATGGGCTTCTCGTTGTACAGCACTGGTTGTGGCTCCTGGTATATCTCTCAGTGTATTTCAGATTAATGTTGGTGGTTCCGGTTTTTCCGAATTAATTGCCTCTTCAATCTAACTCACGTTTAGGTAACCCGCGTCATGATATATCGATCCTCTCACTTATGTAATTTAATATACTTATTCATCGTACTTTGCCTAAACGTTTACGTTTACAGGCTGTGGTATAGCGCGATTTAGCACACGGAGAGAAAAGTTTAGGAGTAATCACTATGTCAGTGAGATAATTTAAAAAAATCTCTGAACTCTGGTTAAATTCCTTTACACATTTTTTGAATTCAAGATAAAATATCTTCGGCATAAGGTGTCGAAATATGAACTCACAACAAAGTGTCTGGAGATTTCGATTATTTGGTATTCAGAAGACAAATCAATTTATAATGGGTCATATCGTGCAGCTTATTCAAGATTTCTTCTGCCGATTGCAGTTTTATATGTGTACGTTTAACGATCATATGTTTTTGATTGTGACGAGTATTTTTACAATATTCTACATGGATTAACGTTCAGCGAAACTGCAATAATTGATTTTGAGGAAAGCTTGAATGATTTATTTTGACAATGATTTGTACAAGATAATGTCGGAGGCTTTTTTTCGTTTTGATTAATGTGATGGAGATTTTGTGTTCGATTGTTATTGATTTTTGATCATTTTGGTGATCGGAAGTCCGAGAAAATTTTTCCGAAACTATTATTAAGACTGCCTCCCAGTCTACTTTTTTTTCCAAGACGTGAGCAATTACTTCTCGAACCGCATAGTTTTGTAGTAGAATATTTCGCAATAAGTAATCATTTTTCTTGGATTTAATGTATTTCGGATATTTTGTCGAGATTTTTGTGTCCTAGATATTTTTTTGTGAATTCAAGCAAATATACCTTCTTCGTAGTGGCTGTTCCTGAAAAATTCTCTCCGTGCAGGTTCAAATTGTTCTTAGCAAATCACACTTTTTTAACGTGAACTATTAACGTTTATAAAAAATAATTGCATTAATATATAATTCAAATTAGTTGTGTACGTCTTACCTGCGTTGTCGTCTGTAGCGATTTTCGATATTCTCAGAATTAGTTTCACTCACGATCGGTTACTAGTTGATGCTAGTATTGTATAACAGCGCTCAAATTAGCTAACTTAGTGACGTACAATCGTTAACCCTTTAAATCCCATAAAAGTTTAACTAAAGACAGCATTGAATTAGTTTCTAGTTTCTTCTATTAGTTGATGCAAAATTGCCATTTAGAAACGTTCGTATTTCCAAATGGTAAGACCAGATTCTAAAGGGTAAATGTACATTGTACGCTAACGCGGAAAATTGATATTCTGAGATTCATCAAGATCGTTAAAAATTTGAGGAAGTAACAATCGAAATTTTTTAACAAAACGTCTAAAAACCGTCGATAATAACTGGTGGAAGAACTTATTAATGTCGATGGATCTTTATTAAGATTTTGGGCTTTTTAATTTTTATTACCAAACTTCTCTTAACGAAGCTTGCTCTCGCAATTTATCGACTCTTCGTTGCTCAAGCTTTTCTCCGATTTTTTATTATGTAGATACGGACAGTGGTCTGGGTCGTCAGACTCCTCCCAGAAGAGCACCAAGTCCCGGAATGGGCAGTATGCGGCATTTAACTTCGCCATCGGGGCACGGCTCGCTACCACCTGGTCTAATGACCAAGAGAAGAGGCTTTGACGACGGCAGTAGTGATATCAGCAGTCAATCATCAATGATGGATTACAATGGTTATTACCTTTCTAAAATCGAAATGCTTAAGGGGAAGGAGACAATCAAAAAAGAATTTTTCCATTATAATGAGGCCTCTCCCCCTCAGCAAAGAGAAACAAGCCTGCAAAGTATAAAACTTTGCAAATTGCTTCCACATTATTTTTTGCTGTTTCTCTTTTCTATGAGAAAGAATGTTTATCGTTCTTGACTTCACCATAAGCTTCATGAAGAGCAAAATAAAATAGGAAGCAATTTACAAGATTCTACTTTGCAGACTTGTTTCAAATGGACATACATAATTCCGAAAATTCAAAGTGTCATTGAATTTGAACCGCTCGACGAATTCGTGTCCTGAAGTTAGTTCCATATTAATCCGTACGTGAACCACATTTGAACGCCGTATCCAGCATAGAATTTGAGCTGAATTGAATTCAAATTGATTCAAATTATAACGAAAACGTCAGTTTTTCGAAAGTTTTAAATCCTACAAAATCCGAATCTCCTCACCGATCTTCGCGAAATCCGATATCTTTTACAGCTGAATATTAATTCGTCCTTGTAGAAAATTTCAGCAGGATTGATCGCCGTAAACTTGAATTAGAACGTGAACATATATTTTTCATAAATTCCAATTTTTATAAGATCTGAACCACTCTATGGATTTTTCGGTTAATGAAATTAAATGTAAAGTCTTCGGGCTTATCTTGCAGAGGGGGAATTATTTTTTGTTCTTACTTTGGTGAGGGTAAGAGTAGTCGTTATCAAAAAAAGAGTAGTCGCTATTAAAAAAACACACTTTTTTGACTGGCTCGTACCCCTTAAATATGAAGGCAGCATTGCATGACCCCCGATTATACTGATTTTTAATTTGTCGTAACAGGTCCGCGTCTTTTCAAGCAACCGGCGACAAAGTCGAATCGCAGTATAATGTTGAACGCTGTTGAGTATTGCGTCTTCCCTGGCACGGTTAACAGAGAGGCAAAGCGAAGGGTGCTGGACGAGATCTCGAAATCCGAGAGCAAACACTTCCTCGTATTATTCAGAGACGCAGGATGCCAATTCCGTGCTCTCTACTCCTACTGTCCCGAAAAGGGAGAAGTTACAAAACTATATGGCACCGGACCCAAGCAGGTCATCGACAACATGTTCGACAAGTTTTTCAAGTAAGTTATATGCCGTTTTAATTCGGTTCTACTTTTTCGATCAAAATAACCATTCTATTATCGATTTTTCCCCATAAGATGATGCCTTGATACAAATTTGCTACAACGAGCTTTCTAAAAATGGCGATTAGGATGACAATATTTAAAGCACCATTTACTTGTTCTTCGTCTCACCCTTAAATTACTTCGTTTGTACCAACAAAATGATTTTCACGACAACTGCCGTCTGTTAACAAATACTTAGAGGTCGCTCAGAGTGATATGATGTCCACATTTTCCAAAACTCGCTTCATTTTTCTTCAATTTCAAGATTTCTGAGTTAACAATTATTATTTTTGTTGAAAAAAAAAATTCTGGCGAAAGCATCAAGTGGTCAAAAAAATATTCAGAGGTTGTTCACTGCACTGAAAAGTTTTATCTATTCGAAAAAACTGAAATTTTTTTCACATAATTTTTTTATTGTTTCAAGCGATAATAGTTTATAAGTTTATTTTATAAAAGTTACAATTATATTTCTCAGGTTACATTGCGAATATATATATGTATTCGATAACTACATTTTTTAATGCCGTGAGCGACCTCTGATTATTTTTTGAACTAGCAAGGGTTCAACTAGGCCGGTCTTATTTTTTCCAACGTAAAGAATAATTGTTAAATAAAAATTCTTTTAAAAAAATATGAAAAAATATATTTTTGGAAAATATTGATATTTTTTTTGCTCTGAGCGGCTTCTAAATATCTTTTAAGAGGCTACAGCTTTCGCACGAATTATTTTTTCGTTACAAAGAAGAGAATCTTGAGATTAGGTTAAGAAAAAAATAGAACTTGAAATAAAATTTGTCTCATAGATAACGGACACAAGATTTTGAAATGGAAAGGATACTAAATGATACAAAACTGAAAAACAATTTACCAGCAATCTTAGAATTCGAAAGAGAATTTGATTTTAGTAAAATCATAGATATCTATCACTTACAGAATACTAATTACAGGATAAGTCATTAATTAAAAACAACGAACAACAAAAAAAACCTAACGATGGGAGATAATCGCTTTCCTATGTGATAGACATAAATTTAGCGACTTAACGCGTTTTTTTCTACATTCCAGATACAATTCTGGGGGGAAATGCTTTTCTGAAGTTCACACGAAGCATCTGACTGTCACCATAGATGCCTTTACGATACACAACAGCCTTTGGCAAGGCAAAAAGATGAATCTACCAAACAAGAAGGACATGGCCCTCGTCATATAGTTTTACACAAGTGTCACACCTAACATTACGCTAAATAATGCCCTCTGTTGTTCATAGTTACTATTTTAATACAGGCCCATATTAAATTAATGCAAACGTTGCGTTCTTAGTCAATTTTGTAAGGACAGACCGCTCGATGCTGGTACGTTTCGCAGCGGAAGCCTATTATCTCCGTTGAACAATCGGAGATCTCGTCGTTTCTTAACATGAATTTTTTTACAAACTTTCTTCTTTTCATTCTCTTATTTTTTTTTTCTTTTATTAAAAATATATTTACGCTGCCAGCATCGATCGAATAATTATAAGAATACCAGTATCTACAATAGGAATTGTTTGTCGACGATTAGCTAATATCAATCCCCCTCCTTCGCAGACTAACTAATGGCAAATCAACGCCTTGCATTCAAGCAAATTAAAAGTCTTGTGAACAAAATTATCGCACGTTAATCGTTCCACGGAAGAACGAGAGAAAGCGAGAATTCATCACGCGAATCAACGGATCTTGGCTTTCGAGCGAAGATGAAAAGAAAAGAACTGGTATTACGATTAAGATGTGCATCGATCTTACCAACAATACGTCAAATTCGAGTGTTAACATCCGAATTTACATCATTACGCACGTTCCCTCCTTCCCAACATCCACGACTGTTGACAGTTCGTGTTCCGACTATAGTGTAATTTGTAATTCGCTTGTTGATATTGTGTATGAGCAGTTCATGAACAAAGATAGTTTTGTAAATAAATAAGTTGATCACAGTAATGGAAGAAATACCAAATCAGCCTTACAGTCAATCTGGGCGTAATAATTTTGTTACTTTTTGTTTTTTTATTACTCGTCGCGTCGTGTATCTCAGTTGCGGTTTTTTGGACTTTTTCTCTACGAAGCTCTCGAGTTGTTACAGTTTTTGACGCGAGAGCTTTGAGTTATGTAATTGCGAGCCATTTATATAGATGACAGGCCTCATTACGCAGTATTGACAGTTAGGAAGATTCTTTTTGTTTGGATAAGCGACGAAACCTTCTCACTAAGTTGACCATCGGCTGTGGATTTACGTTTGAAATTTTCGGCGCGATTCCAGGTGATAATCAAGCGCACGGGTCATATTGTATTTTTCTGGAGAAGAATCAAAGCGATGTAAAAACACAATCTGTGCCATACTTGCTCATGAGGTTTGGAGCTCGCATGGAATCGCTGCTTCGCAAAGACAGTATGATAAACTTTTATCACAAGAGTAAACCCGACGACATAAGAAAGTTGGAGCGACTTAGTTAAATCAGAGCTCAATTTTTGTAATCGTTTTTGTGAAGTATCATCAGTGGATTATGATTTTTTAATAGCATGCGCCCCTAAGACATAAAATCGTTGATACTGACGGATTTAGATGAAATATCAACGCGCTACTGTTAGTTTATCAAAAAATATTTTTCCGTGATATAATTTAATGAATAATTTGTGATTTTGCAGCTCGATTGTTAACTTTGTTTCTCGAAAGATGTTCCGTAAATTAACTGAATATTACTGTTTCCTTTTTCGTTGAGAAAACGACCTTCATAAACAAACGATTATTAAAATAAAAAATGTAACGTGGTTGGTTTCGCAGAGCATCTTCAAAGTAACAGAATGCGTTATACGCAGTACTAAAAAGCCGACCGAAAATTTATTTTTTCATAAACTTTCACTGACTAATTTATGTTTCTTGGAAATCCGTTGTTACAGATGTTCCTCTGATTAGTGGACATATGCTAAATTGCACATCGCTGTTCACCGAGATCAATTAATCCGTAAAAATTGGTAAAAACGATGAGCAATATTTATCACTGATTTGACTACTGCAAAGAGCTCCAAACTTCTTAATGTTCACGCATTAATATTCCGGATAATGAAACGAGTTAGAAGTAACGATAGTGTGCAGATTACCTAAGAAAGGCAATTCAAATTGAACTTGTAAAAAGAAGAAAAAACAAGGACCTCATGGCTCCTCTACAAATACAGTGACGGTCGTGTATGAATTATTATTGAATAATTGTTCGACATATCGATTTTCCATGTTCTCCAAAAGGTTCAGCAAAATTCCTCGACTCTCGTGTTTATTGTGAATGTATATCGCGTATTTTCATGAGACGTAGGCAAACGTTTACAAATATCGATCCAATTAAGGATATCGATGAAAGAAAAATAAATGGTCCGAAATGACAATATTGATTATGCGATAAACGCCATAAATGAAGAAGAATATGAGACAAGACGAAGTTGCACGTCGCGATGAGCTCTGCTAGAAAAGAAAAAGGAGAAAAAAAATGACGAAGTGGTCCATAAAAGTGGATGAAAATGATAAAATATAGTCACTAATGTTTAAGAGTCGGCTAAGCCGACGACTGTCGACGAACGAGCAACAAAGTGTGTCAGCTAGGAATCATTACGAACGAAAGCCACTAGATTCGAAATCAGTGATCGCTTGCGCTTGATATTTATATTTTTCAAGAGATGGAAAATATTATTAGTGAGCTGCACGAGAAGCGGGCGTGTAACGAGCGGGGTGAAAATTTCGGAGAAAGTATATAGCAAAGAGGGACGACAATTTTCAGTGCGACGTGTGTATATGTGTGAGTGAGTACGCTGCCGAAAACCGCGCTTACTAATAATAACAATAATGATAATAATTAAAACAAACGATTACCCTTTATGTAATAATCCTTCATTTTTATCGTCATGAAAAAGAAAAATCAGAGACCTTCGTCAAGTAATAATCTTCCAATTTATCCATGTCTGTAAATATTATGTTTTTATATGCATACATATAAACGATAATACTACTCGATGATATATTTATTAAGTACATCAAGTAAGATTTGGGTCATATTTTACTGTTAGCATCTTGCAGCGAATGTCATCAATAAAACAAATCAATAACCCATTGCCGACGGACTTTCATTGCGTTTTCGGGCTTCGGCGGGAAATCAGGTAGTTTCGCTTGAATAAAGCCGTCTCAATATATATATTCGCATTTATACTTTTTACACGACAGTTCATTGTCTTGTTAATTACTTGTTTTTTTTTTGTTTCTTGCAATTACAATATATTACAATTTTTCGATATTGCTACGATTAGACATATAAATATTACAAATATTATCGTGGAAAAATCGCGTTTCCATAAGCGAAGGGCACTTTTTACAAGACACTTGACTCAGTCTAAAATACTTCATGCTCTAGCTCTATGCTTCATTATATTATTTTTAAGTGCGGTTGAAGAGCGCGGGCTCTTCAGCCGCCTAACGAAGTACCATCGTTTACCTCGTCGTAAGTTATACTATAAAAGTACAAAACATAGTCGCGTTTTATTCGGGTTCATAATATTCTTTCGCTCGTTAATAATAATAATATAGTTATAATAAATAATAACGTGTTAAATACTGATGTACAATGGCGGCTGATGGGACTCACGGTGAACAATTGAAATTATTTATCTATATGGCAGTGAACGTTTCTACTTACGATTAAGATCTCGAACGCGAGTATATACGATATAATGTGTGATGAACTCTTTTTCTTCTTATATTTTTGCCAGTGTCACTGGCAGGGTCTGGTTGTGGTTTCGTGTAAGCGTTATTTGCCTTACAGCAACATTTTTTGTTTTTTTTTTTGTTACGTTTTAGCATCTTTTGGCTTCGTTAAGTCTTACGGTGTTACAAGTGTCAACTGATATTTCGGTCTCTTCAAAATATGGCACGCGGCGACCCGATGCAACTCTGCACACATGGTAAACAGTTCTGGAGTCTCAAACGTCCGCACCAATTTTAATCGGACCTGAGACTCAAACTCATCGACTATTCACATTGCAAATTGTCTGTACAGGACTTTTGTTTATTAATCATTGAACTGGACACGAACTTAGATGAATATTGTGCAGCTCCGCCATATCCGTCCAGTCTCGCCTTTCGCCGCCGATCATCACGTTTCGTATGCAGCCGTTGAAGTGATCCCGTGTTATTAACGTTCCTTTCGGAGCGGATGCTGAAAATGTTATGTATTTCAGTTATTCCTCGAAAATCGAGTTTGATTTTAACATTAGATTGAATGCTAGCAATCCGGGAAGTGCAATGCAGATTAATTCATAGATTTTTGGAAAATAACGAGTCGAGAAAGAACTAGAAAATCGGCTATGGACATTAGGATATTGAAGACTTTATATGACGGATTCCACGTCATCTTCGACAACGCGCGAAGCCCGATTTTCTCTGATACTCTGATTAAATACCTAAGGCAATGAAAAATACAATCGGAAACAAAAGTCTTGAGAATCTTTAATGAAATATTTAGATATCTGGTTCAGTATTATTTACTGATTTTAATGACCTGAAAACATCCGAAAGTAAATTTTTTTTTAACCGATATTCTGTCGACTATTTCAATAAATATAAATATTTATTCCCTGCTCTTAAGAACAAGACAATTGGTCATTTTTACCTGGTAAACCACCGATGTACAGAGGACTCGATGCCACTGAAGCCATGAAATGTTCGTTGACATTAGCCGGCAATCCATACTTCTGGTCGAGTTCATCAACCTTTAAAGCCAGTTCTTCGTCATTGTAGACCGCCTGGATTCTATGCCACCGATTGTCGCACATAGCATATGGACTAGGGAAGTTTTGCTCGACGTAAAGTGGATTATCGTCTCCGAGATCACCGGACATAATGATTTTGCCATTATTCAACTCCAGAGACAGAGATGGTGATCCGCCAGGCGCTGTTATCGACAGCAGCACACCAGACGGTTCAGATGTCCGGAATTCCAGTTGAAGTTCAAGCACTGCCCCGAGTTCAAAGTCTTTTTCTAAAATAAAATTTAATGATTCAGTTAATAACGCAACATTTCGTATAAATGCTTACCAAGCGTTCTGTTTAATCTTGAATTGAATTACGACTTCATAGTTCGCAAGTTTGCATAATGAAACTTGAAAAAATAGTCAAACAATTATATCCTGATTTTTTCATCAATTATCAAACTCAATTTTTGCTTATTCTATTTGTCGAATTGAGTAGAAGTACTATTTTTAGCCATCAATTTGATCCATTTGCGCTCAAACCTTCAGTACGTAATAACGGTGATGGCCACAAATGGTAACTAAAGGCATTGAACATTATTTATTCAACAATTCGATATTTTGAGCATTGCATACTTGATCAGAAGTTTTCTTTGACTCATAGAAAAAAATATGATTCAGTAATTTGAATAGATTAAAGTAGTAATGAATGAATATATACATTCTTCATGTGGTCATAAATGGTGACAAAGAGCTTTGAACATAATTCATCAAACAATTAGGAATTTTAAGCATTGCATACTGGATCTGAAGTTTTCTTTGATTAATGTAAAATAATCTGATTTAGTCATTT
The DNA here is from genome assembly GCA_949699805.1 of Tromatobia lineatoria. NCBI lineage: Eukaryota > Metazoa > Arthropoda > Insecta > Hymenoptera > Ichneumonidae > Tromatobia > Tromatobia lineatoria. The sequence continues at coordinate 7,193,202 of OX453048.1, forward strand.
GAATAGATTGAAGTAGTAATGAATTAATATATACATTTACTGTATGGTCACAAATTGTGACAAAGGGCTTTAAACATGATTTATTAAACATTTAGATACTTTGAGCATTGCATACTTGATTTAAAGTTTGTCTTGATCCTTGATTGATTGTCTTGATTGAACAAATTATAGTACTGAAGAATTAATATATACATTTTTTGTGTGGCCACAAATGGCATGTCTACCTTGCTCAAGTATTTTCTATTTTTATGCGTATCATCGAATTTTCTTACTGTATATCGCGTAAGCTTCATCCTGGAAGTAAGCACCGCTCTCAACGCTCGGGAAACATTGCCCGACGTTGTAAGCTCTGCTCGTGGAGCCAACCATGTCGTATATGTTGCCATTGATTCGAAGTCCTCTTATACAACCCTTGAGGGTCTCCAGTTTGACGACCACTTGATCAGGCAACGGTGTTCCGCTCTCCGGTAAACCACCGATATACATCATAGAAGCCAGTCCAATTTTCTTGGGAACTTTTACATGTCGAGGAGTCTGAGTGTCGACAACCATCGTCAATTTCCTCTCGTCGTGGGTGATTACAACGTGGTGCCAGTTACCGTCGTTGAATGGGGTCTTGAAAAGCATTTCCTTCTTCTGTCTGCTCTTTACCATCAACAGAAGCTGGCCATCTCGAATTACCACCATTAAATAGTGCTTTAGTCGTATACCCTGAAATATAATTTCGTCCATTATTTTCTTTATTATTGGTAACTCTTGAGAATAAATGCTAGAGAAAAGACCACAAAAAATCAACGGTCATTGAAAATAGTTTTTGGTACTTTTCGCAAACGTGCGATTGATTAATAATAAATATTCTTCTATTCACTCATTTTATTTTACTATTATAAGTATTTGTACTTTGAAATGATCTGAATGCGTTTTTCCGAAATTTTTTTGTTTTTGATTTTCCATAATTACAAATGGGCGATTAAGCCTTTTTAAAATTTACATATGAAGATTTCATTTTTGCAACAATCATTAGGTTGTGAATATTGGTATTCAAAACGGTTGGATTCAAAATGGAACCAAGTAGAAATGAGAATGCAGCCATCAATCGACTACATAATCAATCTACTCCTGGATAGATTCAGTCAGTGACTGGAAAACCTTTTATTCAAAAAGTAAACTCGACTCCTTTATCATCTTCTTGCGTGTGCAGAAGGTCAGGTCTAATCTTCTAATGAATCGACGACTTTGATTTTATTTTGTCTTTTACTTTTTACTGCGTTTATGTTAATATTTGTGTTATTTTTAATTTTATTCTTTACTTTTCAGAATTTAAAGCTTCCGGATGGTTTCCGCGTTTATGTTCAGCATTGTGCCGACATTTCGCAAACGTTACGGTTCGTATCATCAGGGTTAGAACTCCGATACTGAAGCTCCCTATCTTTGAAACCGTCCATAAGAGGCAGTGATCCCCCCCCCCCCCCCCCCCCCCGAAGAAATTTCGAAAGCTGTTTTCTCCCGAACGATACAGCAGATACCCTAGCAGATGAACCAACCACGAAACCAACCGAAATCCAACCCAAGGTCAACCAGATCGGTTTCGAATACGAAGACAACCATTTTTTTGGAGAAACCAACCATCCACCAACTGTACTGTCGGTCGGTCGGTGGTTGGTTTCTCCAGAATGCTGGTTGTTTCCGTATTCGAAACCGATCCAGTTCGTCCTAAAACGTTGGATTCTCCAAAATGCTGGTTGTTTCCGTATATAATAATAACGTCGCTTGACCAAATAATCGAATGGCCCAAAATGACGTTGCTGAAACAGTCATCCTGTCTGTGTGTAACTGTTTTCTGTAAACCTCATAACTCAGAGAACCATCGTTGTTTCTTGTTTTTTCTATCAGTCAGTCTAGGAAAGCTATTTGGTTATTTACTTCGACTTCCATGGTGAATTGAATGTTGGGATGTTGGGAATTCAGGAAGTTCAGAAACTGATTGAGTTTGTCCAACCATTTAGAAGTCTTAAATTCTGATAACATTTCAAACAGCGAAAGCCTTAGGCATAAAATTATCCTTTTCTTCTCTACTTTGTACTCATTCTTAGCCAAACCTTATTTTCTAAACTTTTATCTCCGGTCCTTTGGGATTTATCCCAGGATCGAATAAAAATTTATCTACCTATCAAAACTTACCGGAGTGATGAAAAGTAATCCATTTGGATAATAAGTTCTGAAGTCGAATTCTATAACATATTTTTTCTCCCAGAATTTCTTGAAATTGAGATAAAGCTGTGTATTGCTGTGAGGCTTGTCTCCAAATTTAAGGGCACCGGGTTCCAGCGAATAGTATGGAACCTTTTGGCAACCTTCCGGTTGCGTTGACATTCCACGGGAGAGCGAAGCTGATGGCGCATAGCTCGGCGGATCTTTTCCCATGCTTGGTCCAGCTCGTCCGATGAGCGCGTGATCGAAAGTTGTCGCGTCATCGAACCTCAAGATTCTACAACAAAATAAAAATAGTTATTTAATTATTTTTCTTATTGCGGCAATTTTATTACTTTACTTGGTTCGATAATAAAAGTTTCTCACACGTTGTGAAGTGAAATTTCGTACAATACTCGTTTGAACTTTCAACTTTTTTGTAAGGGCTTATACTTGAGTAACATTACAAAAACCTCATTTTTTTATCTTCAAATTTTTTATTGTATATACAGTTAGGAATGTAGCGAATTTTATGTCGAAATTCAACGCAGCATCAATGTTACATCCCGTTAACTGAGATCACAGCGCTAACCGCTGCTCACTTTAAACTTTAACCACGTGTTTTTCTCAAACGTCATTTTCAAAACCGGTGACCTGAATATCTCGAAAAAGACATGATGGATGTCAATAAAAATTTTTACCGTTATACTTTAACGTACTTGAGCCTCTGCAGTCTTATATTTTAGTTTTTTATTTATTCCGTAACTAAAATTAAAAAACAGAAGTGATAAAATAAACGGGTAAAATCGACATCAAATTCCGGTTTTATCGCACTAGTATCATAAAGTACGTAAGTAGTATCGTAAGTACTTTAACCGGTACAAGTATGAGTACTACAATCACATGGGTGTAAAAAAGTTTTTCACTCGGGTGGTGAACGAAATTTTTCCGTGAGTCTTCGAGAATGTGCGCTTTTCACAAACGACATATCAAGAAAAGTGCACATTTCTGTACAGAGGAATAAAAAAAAAATGTATCCGACTTGCATGGCAATAAATTATTTATGGACTTCGTGACTTACTCATCATTAAATATTGCATCCTTGATCGCACCATACAAAGGAACTCCAGTTCCTATCATTTTCGTATTGTTTATCAAAGCAGGCAATCCACCGAAGAACAAGCCTCCGTTCGATTCTGGCGCTCTGACGGCTAATGCACTAGGAAGCATACCGCCACCTTGATATGCATCATCGACTCGTAGCTCGACTACCTTTCTTTCCTTGGAGACCGTAACCGAGTGATATTTTCCATCGTTATAGGTTTTATTCGACTGAAGAGTCAATTCACCTTTTCCAGAGTTTAGTCGCACTTGAACCTGACCATTTATGATAGCCACCGAGTAGTAAGAATCCTTCTAGAAGAAAATGAAATCTTTTCAATAAATCGATTCGATGTTTTGCATTGATTAACGCGTGCACTACAACATAGACATGAAACATAGTTACAATTTTCTTCCAAAAAGACTTACGTTGACGTCGATATCACCATTTTTCACATTATTCAGTCTCTCCTCTTGTCCCTGGAAGGTAGATAATAGCAGGACAGCTTCATCTTGCATAGTTCTGAAGGAGAAGCTTATTCCTGATGAAACTTTCTTAAGCGTAAAGGAGCGATGCTCCAGGTATCCGTCTCCGTAAAACCCGACGATTCTTGGAGCCTTAAATAAAGAATTAAGATTTTATAATAGAAGCCTTGAGTTTGCATACATTGTCTAGCAAATCAGACCACAATTGGAACACGGTGAAATCCGTGTAAATATGGTGTTAAATTCCGATCATAAATTGAAATATTTCAAAAAGTGCTATTTTTGAGACGCGTTAACACGACAAATTTTAGAATAGTTTGCAGCGATTTTGGGATCGATTTAATACCACGATTCTTGACTAATTTGAGCGCAATTTGTGATTTAGCTTAAAAAATAGAAAGCCCTCAAATTAATCAAATTGAAAGATTTTTTATCCATCATGAAATGATCTTAGAAAGTTGCTAAGATCAAGTTACAAATTGCGCTCAAATTAATCATCGAACGGAATATTAAATCGACCTCAAAATCGCTTTGAAGTTTCTTACGATATTTCGATTTAACACATCACAAAAATGGCACTATTTCACATAAGTTCATTTGTGATCTCAGTTGGATGTAATTATATTTTTGTGCGGAAAATCGGCGTGAGTTTTCATAACGTAATCTGCCGTCGTATCACAGCAGACATCACGAACCCGCTTCTACCGTTTGAGCTTTTGAGCTTGCGGATCATGATTATATGATAAAAAAACGGTAGAAATCACGGCCTGGACCATGTCTCGCCGAAATTTTCAAGGAAGTTTGAAGAATGACAGCTTTTATCACTGCAGATTTCACGATTACGTAATTCGGGCCGTGATTTCGATCGTAGTATTGCAAAATCACGGTCTGTAAGGTGATTTCCACTGTGGTGAACAGTGTAACATTCGTGAAAACAAAAATTATTAGATTTTATCTATAGACGTTACTTATTACAACTAAATGATTTTAGTTGTAATAATGATTTTAGTTGTAATAATGATTTTAGTTGTAAATAAATGATTTTAGTTGTAATAAGCTGAGTCAATTTATTTAGATACCAAATCAACGATGAGTAAATTCAACATTCGAGTTAAATATTGCGTCAAATAAAATATTCGTGGTACTTTAATCAAGGATACCGTTAAGTCCGTTACGCACCAAAGAAATATGCATTTAAATAAAAAAAGGGTAGACGTAACATTCGTGGCCACTGTACCATTAGTGGCTACACAAAAAAAGTAAATATTAATTCATCAGTACTTCAAATCATTCTAATTACTGAATAAAATTATTCCACCCGAATCAAAGCAAGCTTTACATTAAGCAGGCAATGCTAAAAATATATGATTGCTTTATAAATTATGTTCAAAGCCCTTTGCACCATTAGTGACCATTACCGGCATCAACACGCAATAGATATGGCTACCAACGGTACTTCTACCCTATACACTTATTTAAAATAAAATACTAGTAGGCACCCAGAAAATAATAAAAATTCACTGTTAGGAAAGATTGGAAGTTTTTTTTCATAAACTCGTCACCGAAATTTAATAAACAATGATGGTATAGAATTCATGTACTTTTCCAGTAAAATCAAAGCAAATTATCGAAATTAAAGTACTTTTACTGTAAAATTAGAGTAAATTATTGAATATGCTGTACCATACATTAATTTTACATTACACTTGTATACGAAATTTCATATACTAGTTTATGAATAAAAACTTCCAGTACACTAAATTTCAAGCAGATTTTTTTTACAGTGAATGTTTAATTCAATTAATTTTTCTTTGAATCCAGTAAATTTTTTTTGCGAGTGTAATGTCGTAAAAAAATGGTTGTACCTTGTTTCCGCAAGTGGGTTCCACTCCATAATACTGTTCAGCCATAGGGTCATAGCCCTCTTGGACAACGACATTGGACATGCATCCGAGGAAACTGATTTGCGACGGCAAATGCAAGTTTTGAGAACGAAAACTTGGCGGTACACCACCGATGTAATATTTCGCTTGACCCAAATCAGGTATGTCTTCTTTCTTCGGTTGAGGCGTTGGTGCGCCGATTCTTTTATCATTTTCACCACCGACGCTCAAGCTACACTTCTCGACATTCTTTCGTAGTTGATATTGTCGGAACGCGTCTACTTTCGTCCAGTTGCCGGTGTTGTACTTGAAAGTCGAGGACATCTCCATGCTGACGTTACCACCATATCCTATGTGGAGGATTACTCTTCCTTCTCGCAGGAATATCATAATGTGCTGCCGCTATTGAATTCAAGGGCGATTGTCAATAAATGTGCAAGGCTAATAATAATAATGTAGAATATGCGTCAATTGTTTAGATACATCTTCTGGCGTATATGAAGCGAACTTTTGTGCGAATTTTTGGGAACTGTTATATTTATGTTCGAAGGTAAATCAAGAATTCATTGAAGAGTTCATATTTATAGTCGCATTCACGTGACATGTCAACAGCTCGTGTATCAATCATATATTTTTACTGTCATTACAAATATAAGATTAGATAGAAACTGAATTTATATCTCCGTTTTTTTCATTTCTGAAATTAATAAAAAAGAGTAATCGTCATAGTGGGACTTGCTATTTTTAACCACTATTGTTTTACTCCTCAACCATCATCTATTTAGTGGCATGACATGCCAATACCAATTATGATATAAATTTAAAAAATTGCGAAGAATACTTGCATATCGATATATTCCAATTTCATATAACCCGAAAAAGTTTAAACCTTATAGGCCAAGAGATCGTTTCTCTCAATAAACAAAAACTACTTACGTTGTCCTTATTGAGCGCTAGGAAGAGCAAAGCATTTTCGTCGTAAGTGCGGAAATTTACGGATACACCAAAGGTGTACTTATTGTAAGGTCCTGAAGGAGCTCTGTCTCTCACAGCATATCCTTCGCCGTTGAAGCTGTAAGCTATATCGTCCCTTGCATCTTCCACTCTGTTGCAGGATAGTACCAAGAGTTACAAGCAATGCCAATAAAATATTAGTTCATATTTAAGGAAAACCCGTCGCTCAAAAAAGTCAGAAGAAAAATAAGTCAGTAGATGCAGTCAGATTTAAAACCAAATTCGGTCATCTGAAGCATTATATTTCTGTAATTTTTATGATGCACTTTTTGAACGATAAAATACGACACTGAATACTAAAATTTGTTCACTATTTTAGCCTGAAAGCTACAAGTTGAAAATTACACTTTTTACTTCACATCATTCTGGTTTACTGTATTTTTGTACAAAATTACAGAGTTATAGTGCTTGATATGTACTTGATAAGATTAAAATGTAAGATTTCTTTAAAGAAAGGTATCATCAATACATGTTTTTCTTACGTTTTTATTTTTAAGTGACGTGGTTTCCTTAACATAATCTTCTTTGAAAACAAAATAGTTACCCTTCCACGCAAGCTTGACATGCGTTGTCTGGTGCAGAGGTAATGAAATTCCACAGTCCTATGGGCTTTCCATCCAGAATTACTTGATGGATGCAGCCTGGTAGACCATTTATGGCTCTCACTTCAGTCGGACGTCTTTGAGACTCTGGAATTCCTCCTAGCCATACGCGATCGGTGCTGGATACATCAAAACGTCCAAATTCCGAATTTGTGGAGTTTATAACTGGAAGATACCTTCCAGAGGTCGAGCCTTGCTTCCGAACGCTGAGTTTTCCCTTGTGCTTTGTTCTATATTTTAAAAAGTCGATTTATCGTTATGTGCATCCACGAAAGAAGCCGGCAGTATCGAAGTTTTTATACCTTTCAGCTTCAATGCGATACCAGAAGTTGTCATCCTGCAAATCACCGCTCTCGATCACTTCAGGGTGCATTAAAACGCCAGTACCTCCTCCAACATTCCAAACGAAGCGTATTCTGCCATCGACCATTTCCAGTGCCATGAAGTCATCCTAAAAATAATTTACATTAGTCTGTGATGGATAACAATAGTAATAACGGCTCAAATAATGGTTTTTATGAAAAATCATTTTGGGATTATAGATTTTTGGCTCATTCTAGTTTATTTATTTTATTTTAGTTTCAGAATAATTGCTCCTATTTACCTATATCATTTCA